>JAFEMH010003627.1:0-255458 GCA_022495995.1 Adenophora triphylla var. japonica | reverse complement strand
GCCAATCCTCCTCGGATTCACCACACGACCTCAGCGGCAATTCCACCGAGGAAAAATTGAGGATTAGGCTGTGGCCGATCCAAATTCTACTTGACTTGGGGGTACTCACCTCCATGACTCGACTCCTGGGCTCCGTAAGAATTTACGTGCTTACGTGTCGTGCATTCTCCCCCGTCCCCGAAAATCATTCCCTTTAAAAACACATTTATGAAAATTTGTTTTAACTCAAAAGGAACAATTTTAGGAGACCGCACACCCTTACGCGCACCCGATATATCCTGTGACACTTTGCACGCACGTCCTTCCAAACCCGAGGGTGGATTCCACTGCTGATCACGGACGGCCTTTACGATGCTCCCGGGCGCGCACGGAATCATCCCAACCTCCCCAATGGTGTACCAAACGGTGTCGACCAATGCACGAGCCCGTGTCACACGTTTCAAAAATCCGTGACTTTTTGAAGTTGGCTTTTTCGGGTCTAGTCCGTGTCATATAGCCCAAGCTTGCATACCCACGTAAAGGTCAAGCTCTTAGTTTCATAACGGAAGCCAAGATTTTCGCTCTAAGCGAAATTCCCGCCGAAAATTCCAACAAGGAAAAATCGGTCCAGGATCTTGACTCCGACATTGACTCATTGACCTTGACCCACATCGGAATGCGTAAGAGTCAAGACCAGAGTCTTTGCCAAAAATCAAAAGATGCTTTCAGCTCCAGCGAAGCTACGCCAAAATTCCGATACAAGGAAAAATTGGCAAGATCTTGACCGGCAAAGATTGACTTCGATGGTCCGACTCACGCATCGCGTATGCAACGAAGTTCAATGTGACACTTAGTGTCATCCGACTTTACCCGCCCGACCCATGTGCCTATTATCTTCTCGGACATTACCGAAAGTTAAAACCGTCATTCGCTCAAGCGAAACTCGCCAAAGATCCGGGCGCAAGGCAGTAGAGACGGCAGACTTTCCCGGTATTGCCTTTGACTATAATCCGCATCGCCGTGCGTTGAAAGGTCCTATGACCCGCTAGACCCGATAGGAGCGTTTACTTTATCCATTCTCGGTCGGTGGGATCCGCTGTGCCCTATAGGGACCTCGCGCTCGGGCCGTCCCACCTCTGGGATGCTCGAAATACGAGTGTGGAATACGGAAGGGGCTTATAGACGTAGTGAGCGCGAACCCACCGATCTCGAGGAATCTAGAGTAGTTATGCAAAAGAAGGGCAGGGGAACCCCTTTTCCAACTTCAAATAGATATTAATAAAAGACATCATGCTTTTTAAGTAAACTTGAAGATTCTAATTTGCATATTGCCCTGAGCTTCTTCACCTAAACACCTACCCCGAGTCTAAACCTTTCCCTATCCCTTTCCCGCTAGCCGAGAAAGAAGTGGGTGAGAAACACCGCCGGGGGTCGAAACTTGTTAGTGCAGGGGGAATCCTCGTACAGGTTCGCGTAATCCTCGCTTTGTCGCCTTTTCTGTCAAAATGGCCAACATGGTAATCCACTGTAACGGTAGATGATCCAAGCATTTGGAGGGCTATCTGGGCTCAACCCAAGCCTCTACATCTCGGTATGATGTATTTGTGATTGTGAATGACCTGCCTAGAGTATGAGTATCAAGAATGGATCAATGAGGACGCTCCTTCAAGGAAGAAGAAGAAGAGAAAGTCCACACAGATATAAGAGCTTAAGTGAAAGATACGAAGCCGGGGACAAGCAGGCGTAGGAACTTTGGGAGCAGCCTTCAGCAAGTTCCGACTACTATGCGTCGCTTATGTGCCAAGGAACCGGTCAAGGGAACCCGTCACCCCAAGCACACCCACCCGATATCCCTATGATCAAGCTGATCCTCTTGAAGTAGAAAATTCTGAGTTTGTTGCCATTGTAAGATTCAACAAAAGCTAGCGTATCTAGAAGACGAATACGTAAAGCCTATAGAGTATTTGGCCAATCGGTCAGGAAGGATCAAAGTCTCTCCCGAAGAAGACTTTATCAAGATCATTCAAGCCAACCCTCCTATTGGCTATACCGACAAGGTGGTGGTATCAAAGATTGGCAAGGAAAAAGATGACCTATCGCCACAAGGCGTCGACAAAATGAGCCGACACTTCACCAATGAGTCCAATAAGCATACTAAGAGCTAGCCGAAAGATTGCAACAAGTTACTTTAGTTCCCCTCACCATCTTTCCACGCACCGCCCGTCAATGATTTCCGGCAAGCTTTTGATCGCTTGAAGTCTCCAACTTTCCGAAGAACGCCGGCAAGACCGTTTACTCCCTGTGGCAACAAAGCAAGAAGGAGTGAGATCCCGGTCCCAACCCTTGTCAAGTCCCCCTCGAGTCAATAAGTAGCGTAGGGTCCAGAGTCGCAGCGTCTATTCGCCGAGTCAGAATCTTTGAATTCCTCCCTCGAGTCATCCGAAGGCCTCACGCCCGAGGATTATGAAAATGTAATCGATGTCATCTTTCCCTTATTTTGAATGAAATGACAAATCTTTCGATTATCCTCTTATTGCCAACTTAACAAATGATAAATTAACTCAAAACTTAACAACAGCTTAATAATGAATCATTTGAACAAGATGCAAACACACTAAACGAACAATACATTAAAGAAATCTTTAAGGTGTTTCGAAAAAGAGGAAAACCGGGCCCAAGCCGAGGAGGTTTTGATAAGTGTGAACTTGTGTACTATTGAGGAACCTAAAGAGACACAAATTGGAAGCTTCTTCCGTGGGGGGTTGAAAGGGACGATTGATCGAGCCGCTCGAGAATACGTCGACGTGTTTGCATGGTCATACAAGGATATGCCGGGGCTAGACAGCTTCGATAGTAGAACACAGTAATCCCTCTAGCACCCGCATGCTAAGCCGCAGCTGTAAACCCAGAAAGATCAAGCCGAATGGTCTCTACAGTCAAGGAAGAAATTGAGAAGCTACCGCGGGTGGTTCATCGTAGTCATTGAATACTCCGACATGGTTGTCCAACATCGTGACCGTAACCAAGGCCAATGGGAAGGTGCGCCGTGTGGATTTCCGAGATCCGAACAAGGCCAGCCCCAAAGACGACTACCCTCTCGCCAAACATAGACATCCCGGTGGACTCCACGCCAACTACGAAGTCAAATCCTTCGTTGATGGTTTTGTGCTACAACCAGATCAAGATGGCCGAGGAAGACCAAGAAAAGACAAATTTTCACCACACCATGGGGAACCTAATGTTATACAAGAATGCCATTCGGGCTCAAGAATGCCGGGGCTACTTACCAAAGGGCCGACCGCGCTTTTTCATGACATGATCCACAAGGAGATTGAGGTCTACGTAGATGATATGATAATCCACTCCAAAGGAGAGGGTGGGCAAAGACTTTGTTGACCTTACGAAAATTCTTTGAGAGGTTGAGACAAAGCATTCCATGAGACTAAACCCCGCCAAATGCACCTTCTGGAGTGACAAGGGGAAAAGTGCTCGGGTATACGGTCACGTAGCGAGGTATAGAAGTTGACCCCCGAAAGATCAAAGCCATCATGGATATGAGGCCACCTCAAACCCGCATGTAAGTCAAGAGCTTCATGGGTAAATTGCAAGACATCGCCCGTTTCCACAATCGCTTGACCACTATGTGCGAGCCCATCTTCAAGCTCATGAAGAAGAATGTGGACACGTAATGGACCGAAGAATGCCAAGATGCCTCAATTGACCAGCATCAAGGCATACTTAGTACATCCCCTACTATGCCCCCACATAGACAATAAGCCTCCTTCTTTCTATCTCACTGTCGCGCACACGGCGAGCTTGGGGCTATGCTTGCTTCGTGAGAAGAAAAGAAAGACTTCTCGGGTAGAAAATGCCATTACTTACTTTGTCACCCGGAAGCTACTGAGGGAGCGAGCTCAATTACCTCAAAGCAATGTGAAAAGACCTCCAAGCAGTGATCGGTCCGGGTAGTCGGCAAAGTTGAAGCATTATATGCAAGCCCACCCCGTGAATTTGGTCTCGAATAGATGGACCCCATCAAGTACATCTTTTGACAAGCCTTCCCTCTCGAGTGCGTTTAGCGAAGCGGTCCTTCTTCTTGGCGTAATACGACATCAACTATGTGACCGTAGTAAGCAGCCATCAAGGGTCGAAGCATTGTCGTAGATCACACCCGGCGAACTTCCCCCGCAATGAAGATAAGAGGGCCTCGAACCCCAATTCCCTGATGAAGAGGATCTTTGCGCGAATTGGAGCTCGCCAGAATAGATGGCAATTGTTCTTTGACTGAGCCGCTAACAAAAGAGGAAATGAATTGTAGGAATGCTATCGGGTTACGATCCGAGAAAGATGAGCATACCCCCCCATAGCCCTCAAGTTGGAACTTTCCCGCCACGAATACAATGTCGCCTGAAGTATGCCAAGCTCGCATTGCCGGTTTTGGAGGCCGCCTTAGAAAGAAATGTCAGAGGAGCTCTCGAAGTTTACTTGAGACTCACTCGATCATCAACCAAGTCTCCAACAAGTGTGAAGACTCATGGACCCTAATCCTGCAACGGTATCATGCCCATAATGGGAGGAGTTGATCGGACAGATTCAGTAGGAAGCTGACTTTCCCACTACTTCCGCCGAGGGAAAAGAACAGATTCGTGATGCCCTAGCTACTCTAGCCTCATTGGGTAGAGATCCCTGAGGGAAAAGCCATAAAGCTCCTTCAGAGCGGTAGTAGAAGAGAAGCTGACCTTACGGTGCCAGGAAGTGGACCTGGGACCCTGAGCCTATAAAGGAACCTTGGTACAATCGTATTTACCAATTCCTCAAAGACGGAGAGTCACTTTCGAGAGACGAAGAAGGTAGACCAAAGTGCAAAGGAAGGTGTCAGTAGCCAAAAAGCTTGCGAAGCCCCGGAAAAAAGGTTGGCCTCCCATTATGTCATCCTGGGAGGCAACCTCGTATGAAGAAATGCTTATCTAGGACCACTCCTGCTTATGTGTCACCTCCAAGAAAGAGCCAAAGAGTTGATGACCGAAGTCCACAATGGTCCTTGCGGTCCTCACATGAATGCCGTGAGCCTGACTGCAGAAGTGATCCTCAGTAGAATGGGTTACTACCGGATCTCCATGGAGACAGGGATCGCGTCCAGCTCCAAGCGTCCAGAACCGGCGACATGGTGCCGCCGGTTTGCCCAACCTCAACCATCTCCCACCTCATGCACTTGCACCATCTTGGCATGACTGACTCACTTGGCCGTTTCGCCGTAACTTGGGGCATTGACGTGGATAGGGAAAATAGCCCCAGACAGGACGGAAGCAATGGGCACGAGCTCCGTGTTGGGTAGCCATCGACTACTTCACCAAGTGGGTAGAGGCCAAGTCCTACAAGGTCCTCACTTCCGTAAAAGTGGCCCAGCTTCATCAAAGAAAACATAATGTGCATGACAGCGGGGTGCCCAACGAGATCATTTCTCTGATAATGGGTCACACTTCGAAGGAGATCGCGATAGACTGTCGTCGAATTCGTGGTTACTCGCCATAAGTCGTCCCCGCACGTACCTCTGCAGACTCAATGGAGCTGTGGAAGCCGGTTTGCTAATAAGACACTCGAGCGGATCATCAGGAAGATGGCCACCCGTGAGTCGTGATTGTCCCGAAAAGCCGCACTGGGCACTCTGGGGGGCGCGTAACGTCACGATCGGGGCAGCAACAGGAGAAACTCCTTTTGCCTTAACTGTACGGGACGGAAGCAAGAGTTATCAAGTGGAGTTGGAAATCCCGTCATTAAGGGTCCTCCCCGGAAAACAAAGTGTCAATGAAGTGGAATGGTTGCGCACCGGCATGATGAGTTAGCCACGCTTGACGAGAGAAGCGCTAAAAGCCGGGCTGGGAACACACCCGAGGCCTACCAGAGGCGAGATGGCCGAGCGTTTGATAAAAAGGTCAAGGCGGAGACATCAAAGAGGGTGACTTAGTGTTGAAAGTAAAGCCCCTACGGGAGAGCAACCCCACAGGAAAATGGGAACCCGTTTGGATCGGCCGCTTATGTAGTGCGTAGAGATACTTTTGTCGGGAGGAGCCCAATGAAGCTATGCGAGACTTGGATGGCAATCCTTTTTGTCCACCCAAATCCAACGGTGATAAACTCCGAAAGATACTATGTCTAATAATAATAAAAAAAAAAAAAAAAAAAGAAAAAGAAAAATCTTAGTGCAAAAAGAGTAATACCCACTAAGGCCGAAAAGCCCAAAAGGCGGTCTAGGCAAAAAGCAGAGTTGCACGTAAAAAAAAAAAAAAAAAAGACTTAGTTTTCCATTAGATTCACTCGTAATGAACTACGAAGACACGAGCCCCTGTAGCCTTTCTTGTAAAAGGGGAACGTAGGGCAGCCATAGGTATGGTCTCGGTCATAAATAATAATATAGGACACTAAGCTTCCATGAGAAGTGCGTCCTAAATAATAAAAGGGTATATTTCGGTTTTTCATAAAAGCGGGTCCCAATCAATAAGACATTTGAATTTCCATGAAACATGTCTTGATTAATTTCTAAAATAATATTTTTGTTCATTACAAGTCAAAAATTTCTTTGATGAGTTCAGAAGCACGGCTCTACCTCTTGACTTCGCTAACCTCGCTAAAAGATCTAAAAATACAATAAAATGCCTAAATAAACTAATGTGTTTGCAAATGGCAATATTAAGAGGGATCTTGAGAAAAGACTTGTGAGTCTGCCGTCCATTCGCCGAGTCTTCTTCGCCTTCTTTCCACTTTTCCCTCGGCCGGTCGGAGTCTTCTTCCTCTTTTTCTCAATAATGTCGGTATCCCTCATTCCGACCTCCCGGTATCCTCACTCCGGAGCCTCCACCAAACCACGTGTCAATAAGCGCTGCCTCTATCCAGAGCACGAGGTCTATATCTCCTCCCTCTCGAGGACTCGGGCCAAATGAGCAGAACCCTCGGACAACCTCTTGTACCGCAGGCCTCCATATCCACGACCAAGTCCACACGATTTTCAGTTATGGCGACTCAGCACTTAGCCTCGCCTCCCTCAAAGTCCTACTCGGTCGTAGTCGGCTCCCAATAAAGCTCGACGTCTTTGCCTCCAAGATGACTGGAAGTCGCTCCCCATCTCCTCTCATCGTAGTCACACCAAGTAGACAAAGTGGTCAAGATGGTGCTGCTTCCTGCTCCCTGAGAAGATATTAGCCACAGGGTGGGAAAGGCGACATGTGTCCAAGCCCTCGAGAAGAATGAGAAGCCGGGCCGGATCCTCAGTGTCCAATGACGCCACCCCTCCATAGTCCGGGATGTCCTCCCCCAAATCCTCAATGGCCTCTGTAAAGCCCCAAACCGCCCTTTGGATACTAAAGCGGTAGTGGTATGGTAGAAGGATGACCAGCGAATCTGGAACCCTCACGACATAGGGACTCCCCCTAAATATCCTCCCGGGTCCGCAACCCTCCGGTAATGAGGTATCCCACCAACGGATGTCCCGAAGTGGATAGCCTAGCCATCGTCGGCTCCCAGTGCCTCTGGTCGGTTAGTTGTGCCTCGGTGCACCTCTCCGAGGAAATCACCCAAGGGCACCTTGAGTCGTGGCAAAAAGCCCTGTGCAAAGCCCCCGAGCCTCTCCTGCAGCCCATAAGGTCGGCACGAGTGAGCCTGACTCCGGGGATCTCATGAAATGGTCTCCTGAGTCAGTGTCCCTGTCAAATCCCATGAAGTGTCTCTCCCAAAACCGGCGGGACAATATCCTTCCTGCACTTGTAGCCTACAAAGCCCATGCTCCAAGAGGCCTACCGTATGACGAATCCCGCGGACTCGGTGAGAAGAAACGTACGAGAGAATCTGCAGAGAGAATGAGAAAGCATCCATAGCCACTTTGTGGTGTGAATGCATATTCGGAGACCCAAACACCTGCTAGGGATATCGGAAAGGTCAATCCCTATCAGGGGCTATCAATCATCCTCTCGACCTCTCTCCCAAAGGAATGCCTCGAAAAGATGCAAGCTTTACCGTCACCAGGGCACGTTCCTCAGAGCAGGCGGAATAGATATAGCCTCAATTTCTGACCCCAATCAAGGCTCGGAAGTCTTCATGCGTTGGGACGATCTCGTTGTAAGAAAAGCGGTAAACATGTCTCGGACGTCACGAACTTTCTTTGCGGCTCTCGAAAGGTCCCAATCGGGCGGGAGATCCCTCAAATGCCATAAAACTTGATCTTGAAGGAAGAATCAAGCGGTCCCATGAGATTGGAAGTTGTGTCTCACCCAAGATTGAAGATCGGACGAGAACGGTCTCGCTTCCCCCTTTGCAATACGACGGGCTTCTCCATCGCAAAATGACCAAAGATGGTGCTTTTAGGTCCAAAATGTGTTGCGGGAACAATTGGGACAAGTCTAAGTTGAAAATGAAATGAAATGGCCAAGCCTTGCTTTTATTCGAAAAAATAACCGGTTCGGAGACAGGGCGTGTGTTGCACGGCTTCATTTGCCCCAGAGACCTATCCGCACGGCTACATTAGCCCTCTGCAGAAAAAAAATTCTGCAGCAACCAAGGTTGCTGCCCAAGGGAGTTTTCACCCCACTTTCTCAACCAAAACCTGTACAAAAAACATGTCCAGAAGCCACCCAAACAGTTTTATATCATTGTATATTATTTTGGCCCAGTTTCAGCCCCAATTCCAAGCAAAAAGGTCGCCCCGAGGCTCAGATAATATGCAAATTGAAAAAGCATAAATTAGAAAAGTAAATAAAGCGTAAATACAATGTCTTCGCCCCGCGGCGTCAAAATAAAGCAAAAAATAAACAAGTTGTGCATAAAAAGTGTTCATTGTTTGTTTTGTTCCAAATCTACTCTAGAGACCCCCTAGGCCTCCGATTCTTCTTCCTCCTCATCATTTGCTCGGCTCATATATGCTAGCCTCCTCATCGTGTCCTCCTAGTCGCTCACATCCGGACAAATGGACATTTTCGTGCCGTACTCGGCCAGTTTGCTCCGAGATATCAGCATTAGGACCTCGCCCACGAGGCACGGCCTTTGGATGAGTACTCCCGAAGCTGAGGAAGAGGATCTTTGCGCCCCCGACATGCCTCCTTTTGCGCGCGAGGCTCCTGCACGCTTGTTGACGCTTTAGTAGCGCTTGAGCCGGCTTCTTGACCAAGGATCGGCACACGTCCTTCCAGCCCTGTTACACGACCAACTGTCATAGGTGCGAGAGTGGAACGAGAAAAAAAAAGAAAAGAGAAAAATCTTTGAAAATTGCAAAAAGAGAAAAATGCGAAAGCTAAAAAGGGAATAAGACCCTAAGAGTATACTCACAGTGCTATCGAGGTGGCGGGGGTATCTTGGGGCTCCCTCGTGTCCGAGGACGGGAATCCTCATCCTCCTCGGTACTCCGTGTACGACGTATGAGAGGTGTGCGGGAGGATAGGCGGGTCGATGGGCTCATCCTCCCCATATCACAGTGACCCTTGACTTCGTCGGCTCACGTGGCGTCCTCGAGCGGCTGCTCCACAAACACGGCGTAGGGGGTACCCATGTCAAAATACTCCTCCGCAAAGCTATACCTCCACGGGTACCTCTCAATCTCATCCGCTTTGCCGAGTCCACAGGCTGCGGCATCCGTCTTTGGAGGATCGTGTGGAGTAATGGCGTCCAATGGAGGGACATGACCCATCTTGCCTCGAGAAACGGTCCCCCCGGATATATGATGTCGCAAGTCGGCCCGGTGAGCCACCTCCTCGCCTTGTCACCTCAATAGCATCTCCCGGCAAAATCTCAGGATACACGCCCCGGGGGTAGAAGTCTACTCCATCCGGTCCATCCTTATTGAGCAGGCTTCACCATCTTGTAGTCGAAAGTGATCCGGGTCTTCCCCAAGTGAACCTATCCCTCACATCTCCCCTCCCGAACCATCGCAGGGAAAATGGTGATATCACTCTGTGGTTCCAAGGAAAGAACCCGATCACCTCGCAAAACCAGGGCTGCATGTTCAAAAACATCAAAAAGGTCATCTTTCTCATAAGAAGTCTCAAGACAGAAAAGAGAAAGAGAAGAGAAAGAGAGGCTACCTCGAGGGCAAATGAGAAGCGATCCATAAAAGCGGCTTTGTTTTATTTGTACATGTCTAGAGAGAAGTATAACTCGGCCAATCCGGCCTCTCCCCAAGAGACCGTCCCTATCCCATCCACATCAACCAAAGAGTCAAGGAGGCAAGTCATGGCTAGCGTCCCGAATTAGCAAAGATAGTGAGCGACGGCATCAACCACCTGACAGCTCTAACCGGTGGTGGGCGGTCACGTCACTACCCGGCAAAGTCCCGCATGCGGTTACGGGATGCCACCTCGACATTCCTCGTCTCCATACCCAATCCCTTGGGAATCGGCTCAAATCCAACCAAAGCTCGGAACTCCTCGAGGTGTAATGTGGTCTCTCCAAGTCACGGGCCTCCCGGTGGGGCTGAGCCCGATGTCATTTGTAAAATCGGCGAGAGTCACGGTAAGCTCTCCCCAGCTCGGTGGAAACTATGAGTAGAGTCCCACCAGAAACTCGAAAGAGCTGAACCAGGCCCTTGCTCTTTGAGGTGATGTGAATCCCCATGCCGATGGCCTCCACAAATGCGTCCGGACCGGTAGCCCTCACCAACTCTTTAGGAGTTCACCCCATTCTTCTCAAAATCCGGCATCCTGCGCAAAGATTTCTTTGCTATCTCCCGAGATGGTCCCCTAGACTTGTTCTCACAGTAGACAAGCACATCAAAAAGAAGTGTCGATCCTTCATCTCATTTCAAAAGCATGCATATAGTCACAAAAGTGCACATATTTTTTCAAAAGAAAAGCATTCATACAAGTCTTTTTAGCATCTTTTGCATCAAAAACGTGACTTTCATCATTTGAAACACGTTATTTTAAGCACATTGCTTTCCTAAGGCACAAAATCATAATTTTCACAATTCTTTGCACATAAGCATTATTTTTCAAATAAAATGGCATGCATGAATCATTTTCATCTTCCAAAATCATGTTTTCTCATTGAAAATCAGAATTTTGACCTAGTTCTAGCACAAGGCAAGAACTCCGTCTCATATTTAGACAATTCTCATTCTTACTTCATTTGCGAGAAAAAAGTGAGTCATTCTCATAATTTTCATCAAATAAATTGCACATGCATATTCTTAACCTCATAGGTTATTCATCAATGTCTCAAAGTCATTCAAAAAATCCTAGAAAATTCCTAAAATTCGGGTCAAGCCCTAAATCATTCAAAATTCAATCAAAATCGACGGATTTGAGCAAAATGAGAATGCTTACCCCAACCGATCGAGGGTTCGTTGATTTATGCTCCCTTCTCCCCGGATAAAGCTCCGATGGAGGCGTAAGGAAGTCATACTTCCTCTCCGTCCGAACAAGCTCCTTCCTCCTCCTTCTCACAGCCGCGGAGATGTTCCTTCTTGCTTGCCTCGGTATGGGATTGCCCTTCGGATCCATCTCAAATCAAGGGAAGCAAGGGAATTCAAAGAATTTCGAAATTCTTTCTTCTCTCCTCTCTCTCTCTCTCGGCTGAATGGGCGGCAACAATGCCCAATAGCCCGTTCAAATCTGTTTTAAATAATACGTAAAAATCGGGTTTCAGTAAAATGTACGGCTTCTTTTTCCTTCCTCTCATCTTGGGCGGCCTCTTTCGCTACTGAGCAAAAGAATTACGATTTTTCCCTTGGACTTTCCACTTGGGCCTCCAATCCTCGTTATCCTCTAAGCGAGATAACACCCTCTTGAGAAGATATCCACTTATCTCCTAAGCAATCAAGCTCTATTCCCGAGTCACCTCCAGAGTAATTTCGAATTATAACGGGATAACGTTAGGTGACAACCTCAGAGTGTCGAGTTCTTCTTAACTTAAGCTACCTCTGTCATGAATAGTGACGTATGCTTAAGTCATTCAAACTTTGGCAACCCGTATCTACGATTCGAAAGAGATTGAGACGTATGCTCAAGTCATTGGCAACCCATATCTACTGATTGAAAAGAGATTGAGAGCGTATGCTTAAATCATTATAGCTTTGGCAACCCATATCTCTGATTCGAAAGAGATTGAGACGTATGCTCAAGTTTTTTCAAACTTTAGCAACCCATATCTCTGATTCGAAAGAGATTGAGACGTATGCTCAAGTTCACCAAACTCTAGCTACCTCTATCCACTCGATAGTGACGTAAGCTCTAGTTTCAATCGAGTGTGACCCTCCATTAATTGTCAAAATCTCAAGAATCCTAGACATCGTTCCTAACTATCTAGTGATGCTTGAACTACGATCAAGGCTTGATTCCTCCGGGATACGTAGGTAGCCTTTTATAAAAGGTCCAGCCATCCGACCACTTTGGTCACCCCTTTTTCCTTCGTCGCTCCTCAGTGATGAAGTAATCCCTCATAGAGACCACCTTGGTCACCTCTAGCATATCCCCAGTAGGATCAATTGCTTGACCTCCTAGGTCATTTTCTATTTTCCCCAGCAAGAGACCAGTTTTCTCTTTTCCCTTCCTCAGCGGATCTTATTCCGAACTACGGCCTGGCTTGATTCCTCCGGGATACGTAGGTAGCCTTCCAAAAGGTTCAGCCACTCGACCACCTTGGTCTCCCAATCCGTCTCGGCATTCGCCAGATCGGATCCTTTTCTATCGACAACCCCACTCGCCTTGCAAGTGACGTTCTTGAGGGGCTTGTAAGTACCCAAATACGGCTCATGCCTTAGGTTAATTTTCCCGATAATTTCGGTAAGTTTTAGGTAATTCCCAGACCTTCCCGGCGTTAGGAAACATTCCGGGCTGTTTTTATTAAATAAGGGCTGAAGGGGATCCTTCCTAATTAAGCAACACGTTTTTCTTAATTAGGAAGGAGGGTTCTAGAATTTGCCACCTTGCATGGTTCTAGAATGCTGAGTCATTCAGGATAAGCCCGCACGGCTGCATTAGCTCGCTGCTCTTAGCCGCACGGCTTCATTCACCTTATCCAGATTACCTATAAATAGAGGCCTCCTCTACCCATTTCAACACACACAATATATGAGAAAAATACACAATACACTCTGAAATACGTGAAGAAACTGCTGGGAATTCAAGAAGAAGAAGAAGAAACCCAAGAAGCCATCTCCCTCCTCCTTGAAGATCCAAGACCAACCTCTCCTCCTAGCTCCGTCCGAAGAAGCAAAGGAAGCCATTGGTAACCTCGCACGCCCTAACCTTGCTTTTAATTGATATACTTGCTCATTGCATTCATATATCTTGCTTGGGACTTGGCATTCATAGTTAAAGATCATATCTTTATCACCCCCTTCCCCTTTTGCATGCATTAAGACCTCATTTGTCATAAAAATGTAGTCTTTTTCATAAAGGTGCATCCTTTGCACCTAAAACTCCCTTTTCAAATAAAAAAGTTATCTTTATGCATCATTTGTATATAAAAATCAAATCTTTTCAATAAAAATGCATCCTTTGCATTCAAAAACCTTTTTCATGCATCATTTGCATAAAAATCCTATCTTTATGCATCACTTGCATAAAGATCATGTCTTTCCACCAAAAAGCATCATTTGCTAAAACTAAAAATGTCATCTTTTCATTAAAGAGTCATTTTTCATCATGCATTTCCCCTTTCCCCCAACCTTGGAACGGACCGGTGTAAAAGATCCTATCTTTACATCGTTCCTTCCATTAAAAGGTTCATGATTTCTTTAGAAAGGGACAACCTTGAACCCTATATCTCCAATTATCGCTTAAGAAAGAGTATGAAGCCTCTATACGAGCTCGACCGTCTTAAAGCG
Organism: Adenophora triphylla var. japonica; assembly: GCA_022495995.1. Lineage (NCBI taxonomy): Eukaryota > Viridiplantae > Streptophyta > Magnoliopsida > Asterales > Campanulaceae > Adenophora > Adenophora triphylla. The sequence continues at coordinate 241,672 of JAFEMH010003627.1, read as the reverse complement.
TAGGATTGATGGGCTAAGGACCCTCCTTTTCTAAAGAACCTCATCTTTGACCAAAAGAGAGTCATTCTCTCGATCACGCAAGTCCCGAGGGTCCCGAGGTTAAAATGCGATGATCACAAGTCATAAGATGAGGACGGGATCATAATCCCAAATACATAAAATTCCAAGGAATCCCGAGCGACAACCAACAAATGGTTTGTACGTCCGGAAGACAACTTGGGACATTCCCCCCTTTTTTTCTCAAACACATGCACACAAGAAAGCACGCAAGCAAGCACGATTATTGAAATCTTGGGAGACTTGCTCCGGCAAGGCACTTTGGGTGAACGCCAAACGTTCTTCCCAAGGGGTAACTTAACCTCCGAACCCAAGTAAAAACCTTTTTTTCAAAGTTTTGAGGTAATCAAAATGGCGTGGCGACTCCGTTTTTTCAAATAACTCGGATGTCTTCAAACTCGCGTGAATCCACAAAATCTGGGCACACATTCACACCCTCGTTCATTTCATCATGGAATTTCATTTCTAGACAAGCACTGCAATCGCAGACGTCCCACCAGATGTGTTCGTTGTTCGGCGGTGGTACCGGGACCTCAGGAGGCTGGATGGGCAGGCTTTCCTCTGGAAGGTCTTGTGGCCTCATGTCATAACTGCATGGCTCGTACGAGGGTAACAGGTTGACTTCTGGGAAACAATGAGAGACATTAGAGGCTGTAGGAGCAGTCATGACTTGGGAAGCCCCAGGTAGTTGGGTGGCTAATGTTCCGAAGTGGTGCATGGCACCTTCGATCCAGGCTTGTTGTTCACCTTGGCGTTTCTCAATAGCCATGAGGACCTGCCAAACTTCTTCCAAGGTTGGGAAATTTCTCGGGGGTAAGGTCCCATTCTCATCGTTGTTATCCACTGACTTGGCCATGGGGAATTAACGTACTGTCCTGGTGACAGAGCTAGGAAGGAAGTTGGACCTTGCGGCTTTGACACAGGGAGACGGGTTCCCGGGTACTCTCGATCACTCTCTGTTTGCTGGAGGGGGTGACGGGCAAGGTTTAGACACAGGAATGGCCTCACGAGATAAAAGGGGGAAAACTCACGTGGCATGCGTTTTCCGTTTCTTTTATATTTATGATTTTTTTTTTGTTTTGTTGTTTTAATTTACTTAAAACATGTTTTCTCAGAATCCTAGATAGGTTGGAAAAGATTGCTCTTCTTTTTCGCAACTATGCTAGATCTGGGTCGATGGAGACCATACGTGCGGCTATAAGCCCCTCGTTTTGCACACGTATTTCGACATCCCGGGGTGGAGCGGCCCGGGCGAGGGTCCTATAGGGCAAGCGGTTTCCACCGGCCTAAAGAAAAATCGAACCTAAGGACCAAGCTGTCATGTTCGTTTTGATGCGTTAGCCATGTGAATAATGTAAGCCAAGGCCGGCAGCTTTGAGTCAAGATCAAGTTAAGAGTTCGGCATGACCTCTCTTTACCTTGCTTGCGCAAGGGATGCGTGACGTTAGGCGTTGGCTGGGTCATATCGTCATGGGCGACGTATCAAAGGCTTGATGACATGGTGTCATGTGAGCATGGATGTATATCGGGACGGAACATCGTGCGGGTGTAGCTTCGGAAATCAAGATCGAGGTCAAGATTTTAGCATGACCTTTCATCGCTTTGCTTGCGCAAGGATCTTGAGTTCCGAGCCTTGACTCGAAAAATGGCCGACATGGTATATGTATCCAGGCTATATGACACGGAGTGGGTAAAAACCAGCCGAGTACGGACGGAGTGTGACTCAAGACTCAAAGCGTGCGGGGTTGACGTTTGGCTAGGATGGGATGTTTGGAATGATCCGTGCGCGCCCAAGAGGCCTAGGAAGACCAAACGGACTGCAAGCGAGACCACTCGGGTTAAGGGTTGTAGTGTGCGGTGTATCCGAGGCGGCGGTGCGCGTAGCGTGCGGTGTAACCGAGGCGGCCGGTGTGCGTAGTGTGCGGTGTAACCGAGGCGGCGGTGCGAGTAGTGTGCGGTCTCTAAAATTCTTTTACGAGTAAAAACGAAGTTTTTTTTTTTCAAAGAATTTTAAATGTATGCACAGATGTATATTGATGCATTTTTTTTATTTTTATATTTTTTTGTAAAATAAAAACGAAGCACGTGCACACACACACAACAGTTAAAGGAAGGGGTAAAATGAAAGTTTGACCCTCATCATCGTTTTAAAAATCTTTTGTTTTGTTTAAAAAGATTTTAAAACAAAAAGATCCCCAGCGGAGTCGCCAACTGAAATAGCCCGGATCCGAGAGGCAGCGCGCTCGCGCCCCGGCATCTGGCATCTTTCGCGTTTGGAGCGGTTCATCTCGCCATTTTGTTTTCGCAATTTGTAGAGTCGCCACGCCGTTTTTATTAAGCCCAAAACATTGAAAAAGGGCATCAGTTTAAAGATAATTTTAAACTATTTTTGTGTGATGAGATTTTGAGTTCGGAGGTCAGATGACTCCTCGGGAAGAGAATATTAGAATATTAGAGCTCACCCGAGTCGCCTCGTAAAACGAGTTTTTCGGATACCCCTAATATCCTTTAAATGTTGTGTGTGTGTGTGTGCTTTTAAAAATGCATGCTGTGTCGGATGTCTACATTGTATACTATGTATTGAAATGTATTGAAATAGTGTAGGAAGAAAGCCTTACCAATGTTGGTTCGTGTCTGTCTTCCGCTGAGAAATAGTGTTTGAGGTCGGAGTAGCGTTCCGGTACGGATCGGGGTTGCTTCGGGAGGGACCGGTTATCTGCGGACAGAGTTTCGGCGTGCGTTGAGGTTGCAGGCTGCGTTCGGGCAGAGGTTCGGCGTGCGTTGGGATCGCAGGGATCACTCGGGCAGAGGTTCGGCGTGCGTTGAGGTGGCAGGAGTCACTCGGGCAGAGTTTCGGCGTGGTTTGGGATCGCCGGTTTGACTCGGAAAGAGCCGGGACACCGTAGAAAGACCAGGCAAGGCCTCGGAGTACCACGAGGGGCCTCAGAGTACCTCGAGAGTGCCTTGGGGCAGCGGGAGCGTCGGGGAGCGCTCGGAGAGGCCGGAGCACCAGAGGGGGCTCGGAAGGCCTCGGAAGGATCCGAAAGGGGCGGGAATGCCTCGGAAGGACTTAGAGGGAAGCCCGGAAGGCCTAGGGAGGAAGAGAGAAGTGGGAGGTGTGTGAAAATGAGGAGGGGGAGCCCTCTATTTATAGTGCCAAATTTGGTGCAAAGAGGTCCGTACGGACCTCCCTGGTAATCCAGACTTTTGGTTTTCCTCGATTTGAGGGAATCTGTGATGATGGTGAATATTCTGCAATTATGATGTTCCCTGAGCAATAAGGTCCGTACGGACCTTCTTGACATGCAAAGAGGTCCGTACGGACCAACTCTGCAGGAGGGTAATCATTTTCCCCGGGATTTGAGGGAATATTGTGGACTTTAAGAAGATTCAGTAATTATTGAAGCAAAGAGGTCCGTACGGACCATTATTGCTTTTCCAATTTCCTGAAAATTCCCAAAAGGTCCTTTTGTCCCTTTTTATCCCAGAAAGGCTCCTCCCTTGGTTTGGCTTGGGGGTTTTGAGAGGGTTTTGAGTGCCAGAGGTCGTCGAGACTGCGTTGATGAGTCTGCGGTGTTTCCCATGTGCTTGAAAGGGGGTGATCCAGATTGGGGTACTTACACTCACGCACTGCGTATGCAACGAAGTTCAATGTGACACTGTGTCATCCGGCTTTTACCGCCCGACCCATGCCTATTATTTTCTCGGACATTACCGAAAGTCAAAACGTCGTTCGCGCAAGCGAAACTCTGTTAAGGCTGAAAGACGAGACTTTTCCGGTATTGCCTTGACTATAATCCGCATTGCTCGTGCGTTAAAAGTTCCTATGGCCTGCTAGACCCGTTAGGAGCGTTCTTCTCTCTCGGTCAGTGGGATCCGCGTGCCCTATAGGACCCTCGCCCGGGGCTGTCCACCCTGGGAGGTCGAAATACAGGTGGAATACGAGGGGCTTATAGACGTAGTGACGGAACCCGGCGATCCGGGATCTAGAGTAGTTGCGAAAAAGAAGGGCAAACCCCTTTTCCAACCAAATAGAAATAAATAAAAGACAACATTTTAAGTAAACTTGAACAATTATCATAATTGCATGGTCCTATTTACGGAATCCTAATCGAGACCTCCTCGGTCCGATCTCAGATTTTCCATCTCGACCTTTCATGGTCAAATCCCTAATCGAGACCTCCTCGGTCCGATCTCCGATTTTCTATCTCGACCTTCCATGGTCAAATCCCTAATCGAGACCTCCTCGGTCCGATCTCCGATTTTCTATCTCGACCTTTCATGGTCAAATCCCTAATTGAGACCTCCTCGGTCCGATCTCCGATTTTCCATCTCGACCTTTCATGGTCAAATCCCTAATCGAGACCTCCTCGGTCCGATCTCCGATTTTCTATCTCGACCTTTCGCGGTCAAATCTCCAATCGCGACCTCCTCGGTCCGATCTCCAATTTTCAATCTTGTCCTTTCAAGGTCTCATCTTTTCCGATCAATCAGGATTAGGAGAAAAAGTGTTTTGAGTAAAACTTAAGCGATAAGTGCATGTTACTTGAGCCTTCAGCCTAAACACTTACCTCCAAGCCTAAACACTTACCTCCGAGTCTAAACCTTGCCTACCCCCGAGTCTAAACCTTGTCTATCCCTTTCTCGCAGCGAGAAAGAAGTGGGTGAGAATATCGAGTCAGCGGCTTGTCAGTGCGGAAATTTCAGGTTCAGACAATTCGGCAGAACCGTCAGTTTTTTCAGCTCAGAGAGTCAGAATGGCAGATTTGACAGAAAACAGTGAGGGTACAGGAAACCCGATGACTAGGGAAGAAGAGCTAGCCTTAGCCTTGGAAAATAGTCATAAGGTCCATGAGGAACAGCAAGCCATGCTTATCGATGCGCTCCGTCGTCATGGGGTTCAGATAGTGGTTGAGTCCAACGGTTCCCTGGTTATGGTAGAAGATGAGACTCCAGAAGTAGCCATCTCAGTTCCTCCAGTCTATAACCAATGCCCTCCTCTATCCACATATGATCCCTTACTAAGGACTACCCCTTTTCAGTCCTTTCCAACATCCCAGGCCATAAGGGCTCCAACACCCTCGCCTCCTCAGATAAGACCCAGCTTTGAATCCTCCCAAACAGATCCCAATATCCCCCAAAGTCCTACCAGGTTCACTTCCTTCCATCAATATGCTTAGTCAACAAAGTTCGTCCCCGTGACTTTTCCGGCCCGTTTCTTTGGACACCTTGTACTTGCCCCTGCTGCCCCGTGGCCTCAAATCCCTCCACTTCCACCAGTATCATGGGCACGTAACGGATCACTGCCTCAGTCTGCGATAGGGGATTCAGAAGCTAGCAGAAAAATGGAAAGCTCAAGCGTCCTGGCAGTCCAACCAGCGAAGAGTAGCTAGGCTAGGGGTTACCTATCCTCAAGCAAGACTAAGAAATAATATAGTCTCTCAGTCAACTTTCGTAGGTTCTAGTGTTTTCCTCTTTCAATCAAGTCCCCCTCGGACATTGTAATTAATCTTAAATTCTCTATAAAAGAGTCTTCTTCTTTTCTTGCTAGGCTTAAGACATTATTTGCACACCTACATTACATTTAATGAAATGTTTTTATTTTATATGATCACTTGCATTGCTCAACAAATAATCTCTTGAAATAATTAACATTCTGATTAATCAGTGTGAGAAAGTCAACTAATGCCTTCCCCATACACTTTCCTTACCCCATAAAAGGCCTCAATCAAGCCATACACTTTCCTTATCTCATAAAAAGCCTTCATCAAGCCATACACTTCTCAAACCATGTCCTCACCATCACCTTGACCAAGTCAACGACGACGGCATCGTCAAGGGACAACAAAAGGCCACTCAGCTTCGAAAGATTGACCCCATGTCGGCAACAACCTAGGAGCTTGCCTTCGACCTCAAGGATATCAAGAAAATTCAAGTAGGGGCTCGCCTTGGTCCTCATGTGCTTTAAAAAAAAAATCTTAGTGCAAAAAGAGTAATGCCCAGCTAGGCTGAAAATCCCAAAAAAGGGCGGTCTAGGCAAAAGACAGGGTTGCACATAAAAAAAAGAGAGAGAAAAAATGTAGTGCAAAAAGAGTAATGCCCAGCTAGGCTAAAAACCTTGTAAAGGGACAGTCTAGGCAAAAAACAGGGTTGAAAAAAAAAATGAGGCCAAGGACCCAGCACCGCCAATCAAAAACTTGACGGACAGGCAAAATCAAAGCTCAAAGAATGAATGTTGTCAATAACAATGGGGCGGTCGAAGCAAAGGCAGAAACATTTCATAAGCCTTTAGGCACATGCAAATCCTTTCTCCCCCAATGAAAGACGAAAATCAGAAGCAACCGTCCAAAAATGACTTGGTCAAGGAATCAGCCTGAGGCCCACGCCTCTTCATCCAACCTCCTCATCTAAGCCTTTCCACTAAAGGAACCACAAATCCCATTTCCCAAAGCCAAACACAATCAGGCCAAGGTTGAACTACGGCGACCTGAGCTCCTCACAATGAGGGGAACGTAGGCAACCAGAAATGGTCCGGTCATAAGCATAAGCATATTCCAGAAAACCCGGTCTCATCAAATGACCTTTCTAATAAGCATATTCAAATTCCAGAAAATCCGGTCTCATCAAATGACCTTTCTCATAAGCACATTCAAATTCCAGAAAATTCGGTCTCATCAAATGACCTTTCTCTTAAGCATATTCAAGTCCCAGAAAACCCGGTCTCATCAATGACCTCCCTATACACAAACCTTTCTTTCATACCCAGCCAACCTTGATCCTCAACATCGGTTGACTTTCTCCTCATGATTAATCAAAATGTTTGTTCATATCGAGATTAGTGGTTGAATAACCCGAACATTAATAAAGGGTTTTAAGTAATCTTGTGATCATTGTAAATAAAACAAGTTTTCAGATGTCTTGACAAGTCTTCCTTTCCTACATCTTAGGAAAGATAGTGCTAAACACTAATTTTCTGTCAGCAGGGGCTTCCATACACTTTTACAAACCTTTCTACGCTTATACTCTCTCAAAAGAGTCAAACCCAAAGCGAGTTTTTGTGCCTACATCGAATAAGGCCATCAAAATAAATCGGGATCTATTCCCACCTTTCGAAAAATATGCCCCTGCATGTATAAATTTCTAAGAATCTTTTCTTTCACATCTTCTTAAGGTTGACTGATTGACTAAAAAAAATGAGAAAAAAGATAGGTTTCCCTCTTCTGCTACAATTCGCATTAGGGCTGCCTTGACACTCTTCAAGATTGGAGCTTTGCCGAGCCATCTCCTTAGACTGGGGCTTCTTTGGCCATTTTTGGGGGTCCGCATCGGGTTCCTCACCATGTCACAAGATGGATTCAGTCTTGGCCAGATCAATCTCAGGATCACTTTCGCAGTACCAATCAGATTGGGATTTTTGCTAGGTCATCAGATTGGGGCTTCACCTAGTCACTTGTTCGTAACCTAAAACTTTGCCTACTCAGTTCATCCAACCGGGGCTTTACCAATGAAAGGATATTTCCTTGCTTTAATAGAACCTGGGGCTATGCAGAATTTATCCTTAGACCGGGGCTTCGATAAGTCACATCCATCCTCAGAAGAGAGGTTTGGTCACTTTGGCATTTGCTTCGGTCTTTGGTTCTAAAAGCCTGTCAGCATCAGCTTCAAGTGCCAGAGTTTGAGAAAGGAACATTAGTCACGACCCGAGGTTTAAACCCAGTCTCAGCCCAAGAGGGAATTTTGGTCCACATGATACCTTTTGGCAGCATTAGCCAAATCTCAGCAACAGCAGCAGCTCATTCCGCACCAAGGGATACGACCCCACTTGCTCGAAACCTGTCTCAAACAGTTCCCAAACACATGCATCCAAACACATTGTTTCATAAAAATCCTCTCACATTGCCTTCCCGCAAAAGAGTCAGCCCGTGGCTCATGTGACATGCACAAAGAAAAATAACCTTAATTGATTACCAAATCAAAATAGGAAATACTTTTGCCCAAAATGCTTTCTCTCAAGTTTTCCCGTTACATCCAAATGGATATAACGTTGTCTCCTAAAAATCCTCCGTTATCGCCAAATGGGATAACGTTTCCTCTGGGAAACCTTCCGTTATCGCCAAATGGGATAACGTTTCTTGTTAAAAATCTCAGTTATTGCCAGAAGGCAATAATATTTCGCCATCTTTCTCGATCTCCGAAGGAAGGAATAACATTTCGACCTCTCTCGCGATCTCCGTTATTCCAGGATGAAGGAATAACATTTCGACCTCTCTCGCGATCTCCGTTATTCCAGAATGAAGGAATAACATTTCGCTCTCTTTCGATCTCCGTTATTCCAGGATGATGGAATAACATTTCGACCTCTCTCGTGATCTCCGTTATTCCATAATGAAGGAATAACATTTCGCTCTCTTTCGATCTCCGTTATTCCAGGATGAAGGAATAACATTTCGACCTCTCTCGCGATCTCCGTTATTCCAGAATAACATTTCTCTCTCTTTCGATCTCCGTTATTCCAGGATGAAGGAATAACATTTCGACCTCTCTCGCGATCTCCGTTATTCCATAATGAAGGAATAACATTTCGCTCTCTTTCGATCTTCGTTATTCCAGGATGAAGGAATAACATTTCGACCTCTCTCGCGATCTCCGTTATTCCAGAATAACATTTTGCTCTCTTTCGATCTCCGTTATTCCAGGATGAAGGAATAACATTTCGACCTCTCTCGCGATCTCCATTATTCCATAATGAAGGAATAACATTTCGCTCTCTCGCGATCTCCGTTATTCCAGAATGAAGGAATAACATTTCGCTCTCTTTCGATCTCCGTTATTCCAGGATGAAGGAATAACATTTCGACCTCTCTCGCGATCTCCGTTATTCCATAATGAAGGAATAACATTTCGCTCTCTTTCGATCTCCGTTATTCCAGGATGAAGAAATAACATTTCGACCTCTCTCGCGATCTCCGTTATTCCAGAATGAAGGAATAACATTTCGCTCTCTTTCGATCTCCGTTATTCCAGGATGAAGGAATAACATTTCGACCTTTCTCGTGATCTTTGTTATTCCCGAATGAAGGAATAACATTTCGCTATCTCGCGATCTCCGTTCACTACAACAAGACAGCTTTTTGACAACGTTTTTTTTAACAACGTTTCTTTAAAAACGTTGTTATTAGCTGATTTCTACAACGTTTTTAGCTTAAACGTTGTAAAAGTTTCATTAACACAACGTTTGTACAAAAAATGTTGAGGAGTTGGACTTTTTACAACGTTTTTAGAGAAACGTTGCGTAGTATACCACAACGTTTTTCTTATAAACGTTGTCAATGGTATTTTTACAACGTTTTTTAAAGAAACGTTGCGAACTATACGACAACATTTTTCTTATAAACGTTGTTAATGTATGTTTGACAACGTTTTCTAAAGAAACGTTGCACCTACAACGTTTTTCCAATAAACGTTGTAAAGTTTGTTTTAAAAAAAAAAAAATTTGAAACTGCCGTTGCCAGGAGTCGAACATGGGTCTCTTTGGTTTGAAACAAGTACCTGACCAACCATACTAAACCGGATTATTGATATTGAAGTTAAGACAACGTTTCTTACAAACGTTGTCAATCGACTTCTTACAACGTTTTTAAAACGTTGTCATTTGTCTTATTACAACGTTTTAAAAACCTTGTCTATAGTATTTTCACAACGTTTTTACAAACGTTGTCAATATGTAATTACAACATTTTTAAAAACGTTGTCATTCTATTTATTACAACGTTTTAAAAACGTTGTCAATTGTATTATTACAACGTTTTGAAAAACGTTGTCATATGTCTTACTACAACGTTTTATGAACCTTTTTACAACGTTTATAAAACGTTGTCTTAGACTGGGACCTATTACAACGTTGGATATTACAACGTTTTGAAAAACGTTGTCAAAAGTCTTTAACAACGTTTAAAAAACGTTGTTAAAGGGTATTTTTGTTGTAGTGGTTATTCCAGAATGAAGGAATAACATTTCGCTCTCTTTCGATCTCCGTTATTCCAGGATGAAGGAATAACATTTCACTATCTCGCGATCTCCGTTATTCCAGAATGAAGGAATAACATTTCGCTCTCTTTCGATCTCCGTTATTCCAGGATGAAGGAATAACATTTCGACCTCTCTCGCGATCTCCGTTATTCCATAATGAAGGAATAACATTTCGCTCTCTTTCGATCTCCGTTATTCCAGGATGAATGAATAACATTTCGACGCTCTCTCGCGATCTCCGTTATTCCAGAATGAAGGAATAACATTTCCCTCTCTTTCGATCTCCGTTATTTCAGGATGAAGGAATAACATTTCGACCTCTCTCGCGATCTCCGTTATTCCAGAATGAAGGAATAACATTTCGCTCTCTCGCGATCTCCGTTATTCCAGAATGAGGGAATAACATTTCGCTCTCTTTCGATCTCCGTTATTCCAAGATGAAGGAATAACATTTCGCTCTTTCGCGATCTCCGTTATTCCAGAATGAAGGAATAACCTTTCGCTCTCTTTCGATCTCCGTTATTCCCGAATGAAGGAATAACATTTCGACTCAGTAAAAGTTCGAACTATGACCTGGCTTGATTCCTCCGGGATACGTAGGTAGCCTACATTAGGTTCATCCAATTCGTCACATGTGACACCCCCTTTCCCCAGTGGATTCCGAACTACGATTATGGCTTGATTCCCACTCGGGATACGTAGGTAGCCTTCCAAAGGTTCAGCCACTCGACCACCTGGGTCACCCAATCCGTCTCGGCATTCGCCAGATCGGATCCTTTTCTATCGACAACCCTACTCGCCCTGCAAGTGACGTTGCCAAGGGGCTTCTGTAAGTACCCAAATCTGGCTCATGCCTTCCGGTTAAGTTTCCCGACAATTTCCCGGACTTTCCTAAAGTTCAGGAGCAATTCTGGAACTGTTCCGAACCTTCCGAGGGATGAAGGGACTGCTTCAAATTAAAAAAACACGTTTTCCTTAATATGGAAGTCCTTCTAGAAAGGCCACCTTGCATGATTCTAGAAACATGCTGAGTCACAAGGGATAATGCCGCACGGCTGCATTCGGAGGGAACTCCTGGCCGCACGGCTTCATTTGCTCTGTCCAGATTGCCTATAAATAGAGGCCTCCTCTACCCATTTCCATATACAATTTTTAGCATAAAAACTCTCCTAAAACATCCCTACAAAAATTCAGCAAGCTGAAGGTGCCAAGAGCCACCTCCCTCCTCCTTGAAGCCTCCAAGAGTTGTCCCTTCCTTAGGCGATTTCCAAAGAGAAAGAGGTCACCACCATTGGTAATCTCTCACCCCCTTATCTTGCATTATACTTAATTTATGTGATATACTTGCTCCTTGCATTTACATATTGCTATATATTACTTTGTATTTGATATATTGTTACTAAAGATCATATCTTTGAACATGTAGATCATATTCCCCCTCCCTTTGCATCCTTTGCATTAATATAGCATCCTTTGCTCATAAAAATGTGATCTTTGCATTAGAATAGCATCCTTTGCTCATAAAAATGCGATCTTTGCATTAGAATAGCATCCTTTGCTCATAAAAATGCATCATTTGCATATAAAAATCATTTCTTTACATAAAAGGTGCATCCTTTGTACCTAAAACCCATTTCAATGCATAAAAATGCATCCTTTGCATTAAAAATCATTACTTTACCTTGAAATAGCTTCATTTGCTTTCAAAATGAAGTCTTTATGTATCCTTTACATATAAAACACTATTTTTCCACATAAAGGTGCATCCTTTGCATCAAAGATCATTTCTTTAAAAACAAAAAGCATCCCTTGCACCCCAAAATGTCATATTTTTCATTAAAAATGTCATTTTTATTCTTAACATGCATTTCCCCAAGTCCCCATTGGTATCCTTTGGAGCGGACCGGTGTAAAGATCCTATCTTTACATCATTTCTTCCATTAAAGGTGCCACAATCTCTTTAGAAAGGGATAAACCTTGAACCCTATATTTTGGACCATAAAAGAGAGTCCTTCTCTCGATCACGCAAGACCCAAGGTCAAATAGCGATGATCACAAGTCCAAGATGAGGACGGGAACAAAGTCCCGAACACATAAAAATCAAAGGAATCCCGAGCGATAACCAACTAAATGGTTTATACGTCCGGAAGACAACTTGGAAAATTCCCCCCCCTCTTTTCAACACATGCACACAAGAAAGCACGAAAAATGGAATCTTGGGAGACTTGCTACGGCAAGGCACCTTGGGTGAACGACGATCCGTTCTTCCCAAGGGGTAACTTAACCTCCGAACCCTAAATCCTTTTTTTCAAAGTTTTGAGGAAATCAAAATGGCGTGGCGACTCCGTTTTTCAAATTAAACCGGATATTTTCAAACTCAAGTGAATCCAAACTTAAAACACAAAAACAGAATTTGGGCACACATTCACAGTGGCCTGGTGGGTTTTGTTTAGATTTTGAATTTGTTTACTCTGTGTGTGTAGGTAAACAGTCTAAACTTGATGGATTCTTCTCCAAACGCCCTCGATGTGAGTCATCGACTCCGATTGATACTAATATTGTCAATGTTAAAAGGGTTCAAGAAGAAATTGGACAAGGTACTTCTCAACCTCAAGTAAATGTTGATAACTCTTTTAAATATGAGGCTGATCCAGGTTTGAGAAAACCATTGTCTCGCCTTGCTAGCAATTCTAAGGATCTTGAAATAATTTGTAGAGCTTACTTACTTAAAGGCCCTTGTCGACCACGCCTTGATAATTTTCCTCAAATCATGATTTATAAAGTTTTACGTCAGTTTAATGTTGATTGGTATGAAGAGTTTGATTGGTTGGAATATAGTGAGAGTAAAGATGCGGCATATTGTTTTTATTGCTATCTTTTTAAGCCTTTACATGGAGATCAAGGAGGGGGTGGTACGTTTGTAAGCGAAGGTTATACGAATTGGAACAAGAAGGAGAATTTTAGGAAACATATGTGAAACCATGATAGTATTCATAATCATTGCTATATGGTGATCTTGAAACCGGCCAAGGTTTGAATCAAGAAGCCACTTTAAAAAGGCCCGGGGATACACGTTGGAACTCTTATTATTTTACAATTGTGAGTTTGATTAATTTGTTCTCTTCGGTGGTTGGTGTGTTAGAGCATTTACAAGTAAGTGGTGAAGATGCGGCTCATAGTGGTCAAGCTACGACTCTTTTGAGAAATATATGTTGCTTTGAGTTTGCTTTTGTGTTGCATTTGATGAAATCGGTTTTGGGAATCACTCTTGATTTATCACTAGCATTACAAAGGAAGGATCAAGATCTTGTAAATTCCATGAAGCTTGTTAAAATAGCCAAAGAGAGATTACAAGAATTGAGAGAACATGGTTGGGAGAACTTGGTGAAAGAAACTACAAGCTTTTGTGTTGAGAATGATATTTTGGTACCAAGTATGAATGATAATTTCATAATTTATTCGAGGGATGGAAGAGTTTGTAGAAGAGGTGTCCAAGTGAGCAACTTGATTCATTATCGTGTTGAATTGTTCTATGTGGTGATAGATTCCCAACTTTCAGAGTTGAATGATCTTTTTGATAACACTAATATGGAGTTGCTAAGCCTAATAGCTTGTCTTGATCCAAGTAACTCGTTTGTTGCATTTGACAAAAAAGCTTTGATTAAGTTGGCCACGTTTTACCCACATGAGTTTGATGTTGATTTCGATCTTGGTGTGCTTGATAATCAACTTGAGAACTACATTAGAGATGTCAGAAATGATGAAGACTTCTCACTTGTTCTTGGGACTAGTGGTCTTGCTCAGAAGTTGATTGCAAAGAACAAGCATAAGACTTATCCGTTGGTATATTTGTTGATCAAATTGTCTTTAATTTTACCCGTTGCAACTGCAACAGTCGAAAGGATATTTTCTGCTATTAAACTTGTGAAGTCCGAGTTACGTAATCGTATGGGGGATGATATGCTAAATGATTCTTTAGTGTCTTATGTTGAAAAAGATGTACTAGACAATGTAAACATTGATGAAGTCATGAAGTACTTTCAGGAAATGTCATCACGTCGAAAATCTTTGTAATCTTTATTTGTATTTATAAAAATGATGCATATTATATTATCTTGCAATTTTTTTTATATTGCATAAGATTTTGCACACCCTCACGAGAAATCCTAGATACGCCACTGCGCTCTCGCCGTCAACTCCAAAACCAGTCAGTCTCCTACTCTGGTCTCCTTCCCATCTCCGACCGCTTCTCCTTCCCATTCCAGTGCCGACGACCATATCGCCTCCTTCTCCTCCTTTCTGCTACAACGTCCTTCTCGAGATCCAGCCACAACCGCCGTCGCCCCAATCTCTCCATCTCTCGACCTTCATCTCTAAAATCGATCCCCTTCCCTCTCTCACTTTGGCGGCAGATGATTGAAGCAACGTCGGCATCGCCAAATTGCTCTCCAATTGCTGCCCTAAGCCTACCCATTTGCAAATTCATTGTCTCTCTCTTTTTCTCTCGCATTACCACCTTCTCCCTCCAGATCTGAGATTTTATTTCAATATTTTCAAAATTTGAATTTTTCTTTTCATTCAGATCGCGGTGCTTTGTTTTTTTTTTTCGGATCTGGGATTTTTTTGTTTGAATCGAACTTGGTGTTGTGTATGTGTTGATTTAGTAGTAGGAGTAGAATATTACTATAAGGATTTGCTTGTTGGTGTTTTTAATGGATGGTGATTGGGTGGTGGTGGTTTGAAATGTGGTGGTGGATGGTGGTGGCGATGGATGGTGGTGGTGACGGATGGTGGTAGTGATGGTGGTGGCAGGTAGGTTGAGGGTGGTCACAAAGTGGCTTTTGGTAGAAGTTATGGTGGTGTAAATATAGCCTAAATTGAAAGTAGAAATTTAAAATAAAATTATTATAACATCAATTAATAATCATCGGAGAAAAAGGGAGAAAATTAATGGAGTAATCTTTAATAAGTTATTTCAAATAAGATTACTATAACATTAATAAAATAATAATAAAAAAATTATAAAAATGTAAATAGTCTTTTAATTTTATTATTAAATATTAATATTAAAAAGTTATTTTATGGGGTTAATAGTTTAGTACGGTACACTTTCACCCCTTGGTATTTTCACCTCAGCCATATTTATCAACTTTATGGGCCAACCAAGCATTTTAATGATGTCAACATGCCACATAGGCATTTTTAACGGAAATTGAACTGAGGATTGACGGAATGACGACATCAACCAAAAAACACAAGATTAAGGGGAAAATGAAAAAAAAATACATTTCGGACTAAAACGAGAAAGTGACTATAGGTCAAGGACGAAATATGTACTTATCTCGGGTAACTATTAATATATAACCTAAGAGTTACTATACATGGTAAATATTAGACGTTCAACTTAATATATAAGATCAATTTCTAACCGTCTATTTTTTAGATGATAATTGTTATATTAGTTAACCATAACTAGAAGAATAACTTTTCTAAGACATAGTAAAAATATATTCTACTGATACATTATGTATACATTGTAGATATGGCTGTTACGCGAATCGAACAGGCTCGGGCTTGGTTCGGGCTCGGCTCGTAAAAGCTTGAGAAGGCTCGAGTCTAACTCGAGCTCGACCCGATTTTTAGGCTCGAATTTTTTTCGAGCCGGCTCGAGCTCGGCTCGTTTGTTCGGCGAGCTTTGATCGGGATCGACTCGTTTAAGCTCGAATCGGGATCGGCTCATTAAAAGCTCGAATAAAAATTTTCGCAAACGATTCGAGCTCGAGACCGAGCTCGGCTCGATAAGCTCGACTCTGATTTCTTTATTATACTTTCATTTGTTTAGTTTTTTTCTAACATTTTTTATATAATTTTTTGAAAAAAAAATTCAATACTAAAAAAATCCAAAATATTTATTTATATTCATAAAAAATAAAAAAAACTATACATTTATGCATAAAAATTAAACATTTTAAAATTATTACTCTATTCGTTTCAAAATAAATTTGAAAATCAGTCTCAAAATATATGAAATTTTAAAATGTCATTCGAAAAGTATAAAATAAATAATAAATATTTTTCTTAATTATTTTCAATTTTTTTTTATGTTTTTTGTAAGAATATAAAGAATTATGAAAAATCAAAATTGAAAAAAATTATGTAGAGACAAAGACAAAGCTCGAGCTCGGCTCGGCTCGGCTCGTTTAGGCTCAAGAATTCGAATAAAAGCTCTATAAAGCTCGAACTAATGATCGTTTGAGTTCAGATTTTTTTTAAAAATTGAGTTAAGCTCGAGCTCGGCTCGTTAAAGCTCGAGTTCGAGAAGCTCGCAAAAAAGCTCGCGAACAGCTCGAAACTCGTTTCGAGCCGAGCTCGAACGAATTTTTCATGCTCGAGCTCGAAAAAAGATCGGCTCGTTAATTTTTAGTCAAACTCGAGCTTGACACCTCAAAGCTCGACTCGGCTCGGCTCGTTTACAGCCCTGATTGTAGACTTTTAAACTAATAATATTTACAAATGATGATGCGTCTGTATACATTGTAAAATCATTATTTGTCAAAGATAATAGCTAATATCATTAATTCAATCATTTATAATATTAGAAGTTAACTCATAATAAGTACAAACTGTTGGAATATTTGTATATATGGTATGAAAGTTCATAGCCTATGACCTTGGGGTTTCATCGGCTTGAACTGAATTTGGCAAAAAGGGGAAAAATCCGTCGAAGCACTGCGAGGGAGGGCGGCCGCGCTCACGCCTAGGGCGGCCGCGCTGGCTGGCCGTAAACTCTCCAAATCTTGCTGGGGCTTAGCGCGGTCGCGCCACCTTCAAGGGCGGCCGCGCTCACGTCGGATTTGCGATTTCCTGGGCCGAATTCAGTGCGGTTTTAGGTCTTTTTAAGCCCTAAAAACCATAGTTTACCATAAGTATAAATATTATAATTCCTCCAGCCGAAAATTCTATGAGATATACAAGAGAAAACCCTAGTCTCTAGTTTCTCTCATTAATTGATTACTCCCGTTCATAGAGATTTGTTCGTGAGATTCAAGGCGATTGAGATAGGACCGCCGGTGATTACCTACCTGTGTGCTGCTTTGTGGTACGTAATCCGTGATCGTTTTATCCTCGGAGAAATTTGTCTGTACCTGAGTTGCACCAATTGGGGGCAATATTTTCTCTTAGGACAGTCTTCCTAAGGCGACTCGATCAAATCACGATAAGTTTTCTAATCGTCTGTTTATTTGTTTCTGTTCTGTTTTCCTGATCCTGTTCCATTGCTTTCGGTTTTGCTATTGGCTTAATTGGTACGTTCTTGACTTGATCAATAAATTCCCTACTGTTGATTAAATTGTTTATTTAATCTGTGGTGCAATAATTTGATTTCCAACACAAACTATGTACAATAAAAGATAATAAAAATTGAACACAATTCTACAAAATTTATAAGTGTAAATGTTTTGATTCATATAAAATATACTCCCTCCGTCCCATTACGAGTTATACACTTACTATTTGCACGAGAATTAAAGAAACTGTTAGTTAATTAGGTGTTGTGAGTATGAAAAGTGAGGTAGGAGAGAGAAAGTGGGATACGATATAATAATTGAATTGTTGTTGGGACTTGTGAGTATGATATCTGAGTCCCATTAATATAAAAGTAATAAAATAATTTCATTTTAGGAAGTGTGTAATTTGTAGTGAGACGCCTAATGAGAAAAGTGTGTAGTTTGTAATGGGACGAAGGGCGTATGTATATTACCAAAAAAATGTTATGCTAATTTATCAAATAAAATATAAAAATGCAAAATATTAAAAAATTTGATAAATTCGGAGTCGGTTACCCACTAGACTAGTACGAAAATGAATCCAAATATGCAAAATTTAGTTTACCTGCCTCTATTACTATTATTTGTTGTATACTCCCTCCGTCCCGGCCGATTTAGGATTTTTTGGGTCGGCACGGGGATTAAGAAAAAGGTAAATGTTGTGAGTGTAATTTAAAAATAGGAGAGAGAATGAGTTGAGGGAATAGTAAATTATAATGGTGTTGTGAGTATTAAAATAATATAGGAGAGAGAATGAGTGGAGAGAATAGTGATTTAAGGTTTCCATTTTGGGCTGTCCTAAATCGGGTGGGACGCCCAAAATGGAAATAAATCCTAATTCGGTCGAGACGGAGGGAGTATTTTTCTTAGCCCTAGCCAACCAACCCAACCTGATAGTACAGATCTATCAAAAGAAACGCATAATCCATAATTGATGTATATTTTTATTTAGAAGTTGAATTGCGAAGAGAGATGAGAACTCAAGTATACCATTTAAAATGTTTATTTGCTGAACAACCTATCAATTATGACTATTCTAATTCGTAACCATATAATTTAGTTTTCAAAATAAAATTTATAACCATTATAATTTTCAAAAATAAAAATAAAAATTCAAAACCATAACCCAAAGAGCTGAAGATCTTAGGGCCCTGAGCGAGATGTAAAAGTTATAAAAGTTCAAATGAGATGCAAAATTTCACATAAACTCATGCTCATATATACTCCTCTCCCGTCACTCTTATACCCAAAGGTATAAGGCTAAAAATAAAATACTCTTGTACCTAGGTATAATAGTATTTTTTTTTCTTCACATTTTTCATTATTTCTTAAAAATAAATATAAAGGACTCATAGTTTATTAAATAATCTTCTCATATACATTCTTATACCTAAATGTATAAGACTATTTATAATTAGGTATAGGAGTATTTTTTCACAATTTTTTATATTTTCTTAAAAAATAATAAAGTACACTCTTATACCTAAGGTTATAAGACTTAAATTATTTTTATATCTAGATATAAGAGTCATTTGTTCTCTCAAATTGTGAAAAAAAAACTCATATACCTTAGGGTTTAAGAGCTGACGAGGGAGGAGTTTTATGGGATTTTGATCTCGCCCTTCAATAGTGTGTGGACTTTTGAATCTCGCTTGGGCTTTTATTGAGAATGATTTGGGGAGAGGGAGCCTCATGGAATTAAACCTAACCGAAATATAAGATAGCTACAAATTTTTTATTGTTATTTTTTTATAAAAATAATTAATCTTAGAGTTGGTCTTACAAAAAACGCATTTTTTCTGACACTTAGGAAAAACGTGTTTTGTTTTCTCCGTTTATGCCAGTGCCAGTTTAACAAAGTGCCAGTGTGACAAAGTGCCAGTGCATGTGTAACAAAGTGCCAGTGTAAAAAAGTGCCAGTACCAGTTTAACAAAGTGCCAGTGTAAACAAAGTGCCGGTGCATGTGTAACAAAGTGTCAGTGCCAGTTTAACAAAGTATCAGTGTTAGTGTAACAAAGTGCCAGTGTAAAAAAGAGCCGGTGCATGTATATTAAGTGTCAGTTTATAAACTAACACTGACACTTTGTTAAACTAACACTGGCACTTGTTTTACACTAACACCGGCACTTTGTTAAATTGGCACTGGCACTTTGTTAAACTGGCACTGACATTTTGTTAAACTAACCCTAACCAAGTAACCTTGGTTACTGACTTACTGGTTCCCTTTGCTTCTAATTCAAAAATCAAAATTGAAGGTAAACTGAAATTCAAATTGAGAACAAATGGCGGCGGTTCCAAAAGAAGAACAAGTACAACAACATGAAGCTTTGGATGGGGTGGTGAATCTGTTTGCCAAAGCCAATCACGACCTCACCGTTGTACACCACCGTCTCGAAAAGGAATTTCAACAAATTTATCCTCCCCATGTAATCAATCCGGTCCCTAATTCACACAAAGAATCAGTCAATCGGTTACTGGGAATTCAAATTAATCGTTTGAATCCTCCAGTTGCAACTTCAATTTTATAGAACGCGTACGGACGACGTCGGTGAAATGCGTTGTTTTAAAAACCCGTTTTCTCTTAGCTTAAAAAAACTGATTTTTACGAGATTTTGGCTTAATCTTATATGTATAAATAAAACTGAAAACAAACAAAAGCTTGAACGGTAGGCAATCTCTAGAAACCAATTTGACTAATAAAAAATAGGGAAAAATAATAAATACATTTTTGGATGGTATAGCACTCAACATAAAAGAAACTTCAATAGTCATACTCTTTGATTGTGAAATAAAACAACTATATTGACTTTTGTTACACCAATGGGTAAATAAAGTATTTTAACAAAAAAAAAAAAAAAAAAAAAGACAATTGAATCATTTTTTCAGAAAAAAAAAGAGAAGACAATTGATTTTTTTTTTTCAAAGAAATTTCATTACATTTTGATAGTGCTAACCTTTGATTGTGAAACAAAAACAACTATATTGACTTTCATTACATTTTGATAATGCTACAATTTTTTATGTACTAGTGACAATCTCCTTCAACTACTACCACCATTTTAAACATGACCAATATACAGTAAATTGAAAGAAGGGAGTAATAAATATTCCCTCCATTTCACGTGAGTCTGGAGACTTATTTCTTTTTTCATTTGTTTCATATGAGTGAAGACTGTTCAAAATGGCAAAGTTTTTACACTATTTCTCTCGGTCATTCTCTTTCCCACTTTACTTTTATTCACAACACTAATCAATTTACTATTACTCTCACTCATTTTCTCTTCTATTTTATTTTTCATACTCACAAATATCTCCTCCCACTAACTCCCTTTCCTACTTTTCCTTAATATTTGTACCCAATTTTTTATTCTCCACTCACTTGTGAGACAGAAGGCATAGAAAATAACATTTAAATAATTCATAACCATACCCCAAATATAAGATAGCTATATTTTTTAAAGGAAAATAGTACTCCCTCCGTCCCACGTGAATGTGGACTAACTTTTTGGGTGTAGGAATTAAGGAAAAGTGATGTAAGAAAGAGAAAAAGTTAAATGTTGTGAGTATGAAAAATTAAATAGGAGAGAGAATGAGTGGGAGGAATAGTGAGGAGAGAGAATGTTGTGAGTGTAAAAGTGAAGTAGGAGAGAGAATGAGTGGGTGGAATAGTGAATATTCTTTGCCATTTTGAGAAGTTTGCATTCACGTGGGACGGACCAAAATAGAAATAAGTTTGCATTCACGTGGGACGGAGGGAGTATATACTAGCTACATAAATCTTGTACAATAAATATGAACAAATACATAAACAACGTGAGAGCACTTTCTAGTAACCCATAACACGAATATATATAAATAAAAACAAAAACAAAAACAAAAACAAACAAAAGCTTGGATGGCATGCAATTTCTAGAAACCAATTTAACTAATAAAAAATATGAAAAAAAAAAGAATAAATAAAAGCTTGGACGGCATACATAAAAGAAATATCAGTAATACTTTATGATTGTGTAACAAAAACAACTACGTTGGCTTTCATCACATTTATTTATTTTTTGTCTAATTTGTTTGTCTATTATAATCAACCCCCAACTATACTGGCTTTTATACATCTTAGTTTGAGAGATTTCACCTTCTAGCTCTTTCTTTCTTTCTTAAAACTCTCATCCATTCCTTTACCAATATTGGTTAACTTTGATTCAATGGTTATTTTGAGTGATCTTGACCCCTCTGCTAGTTCATCTAGTGCGACTTCTTTGAAAAGAAAGAGGAGTTGCGATCTAGATTACAATCGATATGATGTTTTTTTGAGCTTCAGAGGTTCAGACACCCGCTATGGTTTCACTGATCACCTCTACGATCATCTGAAACGAGCTGGGATCCATACTTTCAGAGACGACGATGAATTGGAAAAAGGAGAAAGTCTCAAAGAAGAACTGGGGAATGCAATCAAACAGTCATCCATCTCTATTATCATTTTCTCTGAGAACTATGCATCTTCTACTTGGTGCCTTGATGAATTAGTGAGGATTCTTGAACAGAAGAAGATACGAGATAATTTCAAGGTTTTACCAATCTTCTACCAGGTTGACGCATCTGATGTCAGATATCAAAAAGGAAGCTTTGAAAAAGCTTTTAATCGGCACAAAGAGAAAGGTATTGCAAGCTTGGAGAAGATCCATGCATGGGAGGTAGCGCTTACCGAGTCTGCAAATTTTGCTGGATTTACCTTGAACAAAATCAATGGCGGGTACGTTTGCTACATTCTACATATACTTCAATTCCCATTGTATATTTAGATGTCTGAATGAATCAGCCATTCTGAGCCTCTTATTGCAAAAACAAACACCTCCAAACACTCGAATATGTAAGAATTTGAAAGCCTTAGCTTTTGTTTATTCACAATGGTTCAATATATAGTTACAATTGGAGAGTCCTATTTGTACAAGGATTTGAGAGATCCTATCTATACATGGAAGAGATGTTTTCCTAATCTATGTATGGAACAATATTTACCAATTACAAGAAGTAAATGTAGATTAGTAAACAATTGTAATTAGGAAACAAATCAAGTCTGTAAACTGTTTGCTGAGGAAGCTTCTGGACTGTGAGGCGGATGCCCCGTATAGGCCGAGGCGTGCGCCTGGGAACCAGGAGGTTAGGCCGAAGGATGGTGCAGGTGAGGCGGCCGCTTGACACTTCTTGAGGCGTGCGTCTCAAGGGCCGAGGCTTCCATCTTGGGCTCTTTGATGCGAGGCGGCCGCATGGAATAGGATGGGGCGGGCGCCTCATTCACAGGAACTTCATCCGTTGTTTGTTTGTCTCTTGGAACATTAGGAGCTTCATCCTTAACACGCCCCCGCAAGTGGACGATCCGTAGAGAAGGCCAATCTTGGAGATAAGAAGTTGGAAGCGTATGCGAGGCGGTGGCTTTGTAAGAATATCTGCGAGTTGATCCGAACCGGCAATGTGTTGTACTCGAAGAGAACCAGACTGAATTTGCTCACGAACAAAGTGAAATGAGAGAGCCACGTGTTTCATGCGAGAGTGAAAAACCGGATGAGAAGAGTAGGTGGTGGCACCAAGGTTGTCACAGTAAATCACATGTGTAGCAAGAGATGGAAACCCAAGCTCAGTGAGTAAGTTCCCAATCCAAGTAAGTTTGGCTGCGGTGTCGGCGATAGCCCGGAATTCGGCTTCAGTAGTGGATCTAGCAAGAGCACGTTGTTTTCGGGAAGACCAAATGACCGAGTTCTTGCCCAAGTAGACAAGCAAGCCAGAAGTGGATACGAAATCATCTTTGTCTCCAGACCAATCGGCATCGTAGAACGCATGAATAGAGGGAGGAGACTTTTCAAAAATCTGAAGACCAAGATGCATGGTGCCATGAAGGTAGCGTAGAAGATGTTTCAATGCAACCCAGTGAGAGGATTGTGGATTCTGCATGAATTGCGCAAGCTTGTTGACCGAGAAGGCGATGTCGGGACGAGTGAATGATAAGTACTGAAGTCCACCAACAATAGCACGGTAGGAAGTGGGGTCAAGAGCTGGAGTGGCAGTAGATCGAGTGAGGGGAGGAGATGTTACCATAGGAGTGGGGAGTGGCTTGCAGTCAATCATTTTGTGACGGGTGAGAAGGTCATGGATATATTTGGTTTGGGAGAGGAGTAGCCCGTGATGGTTAGGGACGACTTCAACACCCAAGAAGTAGGACAAGGGGCCAAGGTCTTTGAGGGAGAACCGGTTGGATAGGTTGGAGATGAATGACTGAAGGTGAGAGGGGGAGTGGCCAGTGACAATGATATCATCAACATAGACAAGTAGGTAAATTGGGGATGGAGATTTGTTGAAGATAAATAGCGAGGGATCAGCTAAGGAGGGGTGGAAGCCATATGTGGTGAGGTAGGTTTTGAGTTCTTGAAACCATGCCCGAGGAGCTTGTTTGAGGCCATAGATTGCTTTTGATAGGCGACAAACAAAGGATGGGTGGGTGGAGTCCTCAAATTCGGGGGGTTGTGTCATAAAAACGGTTTCAGAGAGGGTGCCTTGAAGGAAGGCATTGTTGACATCGAGTTGGCGAAGGGGCCAATGGTTGGTTGTGGCAAGGGAAAGAAGTAGCCGGACTGTGGCTGGTTTGATAACGGGGCTAAAGGTTTCGGTGTAGTCAATACCGGGTTGTTGGTGAAAACCTTTGGCTACAAGTCGGGCTTTGTATTTCTGAATGGTGTTGTCGGGGTTGTATTTAACTCGGAAGACCGACTTGCATCCGACAATGTTATGGCTGAAGTGGGTGGAACCAAGGACCAAGTGTTGTTGCGGGTTAGGGCTTGGAACTCGTCAATCATGGTGTTACGCCAATGAGGAATGGATAGGGCTTGTTTGGTGGTAGTGGGAAGGCTTGTGGGGGAGGTGAGGAGGGAGAGGTTGGCATACTTGGGGTTGGGTTTGGTTATGCCATGGGATAGTCTAGTGGTGACAGTGCGAGTGGGGGGTGGAGGAGTTGGAGAGTTGGGAGAGGGTGGTGGAGTATCCGGTTGAGGTGGGGTAGGGGATTGGTTAGGGGTGGGAGTAGGAGTAGGAGGAGTTGGTGTGGGAGGGGTAGGGGGGAGGAGGGGGTGGGGTTAGGTGGAGGTTGGATAGAGGAGGTGGTGGTTTGAATAGGGAGAAACAAGGTGTGCCATTCAGAGGGAGGAGGAGCGGAAGTAGTGGGGGATGTGGTGGTGAGGGAGTTATATGGGAATGTGGTTTCAACAAAGCGGACATGGCGGGAGGTGTAGACTCGATGGGATGTGGGATCAAGGCAGTAGTACGCACTTTGTGTGGGTGAGTAACCAACGAAGATACAAGGGATGGATTTTGGGTCTAGTTTGTGGGTGATGTATGGGCGAAGCCATGGGTAGCAAAGGCAACTAAAACTACGGAGCTTGGTGTAGTTTGGAGGGGAGCGGAAAATGCGGAAGTAGGGGGAATCATTGTTTAGGGTGGGGGTGGGTAGTCGGTTTATGAGGTAGGTGGCAGTGGTGAGAGCATAGGGCCAAAGGGTGAGGGGTAGGTTGGCATTCTGAGAGAAGGGTGAGGCCGGTTTCAACAATGTGTCGGTGACGACGTTCGGCATACCCGTTGTGTTCAGGAGTGTGAGGGGGTGTAGTGAGGTGAGTGATGCCGTTTTGACCAAGAGTGGGGGTGAATTTGAGATTTTCACCCCCGTTATCGGAGTAGACTTGAATGATGGGACGTTTGAAGTATTTTTCGACTAGAGCTTTGAAGCGGAGGAAGGTGTTGTAGGTTTCAGATTTGTGTTTGAGGGGGTAAAACCAAATGTATTTGGTGAAGTGGTCGACAAGGATGACATAGTAATTAAAGTTGTCAATTGAGTAAATGGGAGAGGTCCATACATCCGAGAATATGAGATCAAGGGGAGCATGGGAGACAAGAGTAGAAGATGCAAATGGCAGCTTGTGACTTTTATTGATAAAGCAAGAATTACAAGGAGGTAAACTAGGGGAAATAGATAAACTGAAGTTGCTACGTAATAAACTAAGAACGGGGGAAGAGGGATGTCCTAATCTATGATGCCATAGCTGCGATGAGAGAGAGCTTAAATGAGCTTGAATGGGCGGAGGGTGCCAAATGTGGACGCCATCCTCAAGGTTTTCATGGATGAGTGTGTGACTCGTGGCTTTGTCCTTGATAAGAAAAGAAGAGTGTGAGAATTCAATGATGGCATTGTTGTCACGACAAAATTGAGACACGGATAGGATATTACGAGTAATGAGAGGGACATGTAAGACACTATTGAATTTAAGAAGAGAGGAGGATGTAGGGAGAGAGAAGGAACCTATGTGAGAAATCGGAAGAGTGGAACCATCGCCGATGATGACGTCGTCACCGCCGTTGTAAGGTGTGTGTAGGGCTAGGTTGGAGAGGTCATCGGTAATGTGATTGGTGGCACCGCTTATCTATGAAGCCAAGAGGGAGGAGGAGGGGGTTGTTGTAGGCGGCAGTGTGGGCTTGGAGATGTTGTTGGTTGGGGAATTGGTTTTGGTTTGGGCGAGGGGAGATGTTGACGGTGGGGTGTTCATGTTTGAATTTCCGACATTGGGAGATGACATGGCCAATGTTGTGGCAATATTGGCACTTACCTTTGAATGGAAGCCGAGAGGGTGGATGGGGGGAGGAGGGTGGCGAGGGTTGGGAGGGCGGTAGTTGTTGAAGCGGCTTGATGACGGGTGGGCTTGGGCGGTGAAGGCGGTGGTAGGGGTGGATTGTTTGATGGTGAGTTCATGTTGGATGAGTTTTTCATGGAGGGCTTCAAAGGAGACGGGGTTATCACGGGCTCGGGCCGAGTCTATAACGGGTTTGAATGTTTCATAGTCTAGACCTTCGAGGATGGTGTAGGTTATGTCTTCGGAATCCATGGGTTTGCCTAGGATGGCAAGTTTGTCGATGTAGGATTTGACGGCATTCATGTATTCCGAGATGGAGAGTTGGTTTTTGGTGAGATTGGCAAGGTTGTCTTTTATTTGAAGGATGTGGCCTCGGGAGGGGTTAGCATATGTAGTTTAAAGGGTGGTCCAAGCTTCATGGGAGGTGGTGGCTTGGTGGACTATGGGAGCTACGGTAGGATCTAAGGTACCTATGAGAGCCCCAAGGATGAGGCGATCTTGGCGAGACCATGTGATGGCAGCCGGGTTAGGGGTGGATGTAGTGGTGGCGGGTTTGGCCGGTTCATCGTTGGTTTCCGCGACGGCAGAGGAAAGTGGCGATGATAATGGTATCATCGGGTTTGGGGTGGGAGCCATCGACAAACTTTAGAAGGTCGAGGCCAAAGAGGATAGAGGTGATTTGGGAAGCCCATGTAAGGTAGGTTAGAGGAGTAAGGGAACGGCAAAGTAGGATAGGTTGACTAGGAGGAGAGGTTGATCGGGTTCGGCGGAGTTGGGGATGGAGGAGGAGGGGCTGCCGGCCATGGGGAAGAGGGGGAGGGGCTGCTGAAAAAGTTGGGATTTAGGCTATTGATCTTGAGTGCTCTGATACCATGTAAGAATTTGAAAGCCTTAGCTTTTGTTTATTCACAATGGTTCAATATATAGTTACAATTGGAGAGTCCTATTTGTACAAGGATTTGAGAGATCCTATCTATACATGGTAGAGATGTTTTCCTAATCTATGTATGGAACAATATTTACCAATTACAAGAAGTAAACGTAGATTAGGAAACAATTGTAATTAGGAAACAAATCAAGTCTGTAAACTGTTTGCTGAGGAAGCTTCTGGACTGTGAGGCGGGCGCCCCGTATAGGCCGAGGCGTGCTCCTGGGAACCAGGAGGTTGGGCCGAAGGATGGTGCAGGTGAGGCGGCCGCTTGACACTTCTTGAGGCGTGCGTCTCAAGGGCCGAGGCTTCCATCTTGGGCTCTTTGATGCGAGGCGGCCGCATGGAATAGGATGGGGCGGGCGCCTCATTCACAGGAACTTCATCCGTTGTTTGTTTGTCTCTTGGAACATTAGGAGCTTCATCCTTAACAGAATAGTCAGCCAAAGCACTCGAATGCATAGGATTGTGCACAAGTAAAATAATGCACCTGTTGATATTTTTAAATAGTAATTCCCATGCTGTTGTTTCAACTTGGAGCAGCGGCAGAGGTACACAAGGGCTAATGGGGGCAATTGCCCCCATTTGACTAAAAGATTTATTTTACTAGAGAGAATATTGTAAAAAAATAGAAGTTTCATGCAATTCTTGGCTTGGCTACATTTATCCTACCTCCGTCCGTCATATTTGAAGAGGTGGGTACTTCTTCTCAACAATTCCATTTGAGTAAATTTCTCAATTTGATTTGTACTTTTCAACCAATTGACTATACTAAGCTTCATTTCCTGCTACTTTAAAATAAATGTTCTCTCCTTGTTTTGAATTTGAATGTTCTAACAAGCACTTTAGATATTTAATTACTGTCAACGAATTTCTTTAATTTGTGTGCTTAGTCAAATCTCATCTCTTCGAGTGTGACACAGGAAGTATAACTGAAAGTGATTTTTAAAATTTATTTTGATGCACGTTTCAGGTCTGAGACGGAATTCATTGGTAGAATTGTGTGTGAGGTTGAAAACAGTCTACCAAACCGCAAGGATTTGAATATCCCTCAAGTCTTAGTTGGAATGAATTATCAAACCCGTGAGATTAACTCGTGGTTGGAAAATAGATCCAAGGACAATAATGTCCTCGTCATTTGCGGAATTGGTGGAATAGGGAAGACAACTATTGTCTCACAGCTGTTTAATGAATATTATAAAGATTTTGAAGGTAGTTGTTTCCTTGCAAGGATTACAGCGATGTGGGATCAAATTGGGGTTTGTGGTGTACAAAGTCGACTTCTCTCAACCATTCTAAATAAAAGAGAGGAGATAAGAATTTATAACTGTGATGAGGGCACCGAAAGGATAAAGAGAGCTATATGCAATAAAAAATTCCTTCTTGTTCTCGATGATGTTAGTGAAACGGAGCAGTTAGAGGCACTTCTTGGACAACCACAGAGGCTGTGTCCTGGAAGTAAAATCCTAGTAACTACTAGGAACATGTCGTTGCAAAAGGATTTCATCATTCATCCTAAGGTCCATAATGTTGAATGCTTAAAAGAAAAGGACTCTCTGGAGCTCTTCAGTTGGCATGCCTTTAGACAACTTTTCCCCCTAGATGAATACATGCAGCTATCAAAAGAGATTCTCTTGCGCTGTGAAGGCCTTCCATTGGCTCTTGTAGTTTTGGGTTCTTCTCTACGCAGAAAGTTAGATATTGTCTTTTGGAAAAAGCAATTGCAAAAATGGGATGAAATTGGGAACCCTGATGTCCTGAAGGTTATGCAGATAAGCTATGATTCTTTGGAAGATGAGACGGTGAAAAATCTGTTTTTGCATGTTGCTTGCTTTTTTGTGGGAGAAGAAGAAGATTATGTAGTAAAATTATTAGACCACTGTGGTCTGCATGCTTCGGTGGGAATCCAAAATCTGATTGATCGATGTCTGATAACAAAAATAACATCTGACATGACGTTGATGATGCATCGGGTGATTCAAGATATGGGGCGAGAAATAGTTAGAAAAGAATCCCCGCACGAGCCTGGGCGACGGAGTAGATTGTGGCGTCATGAGGATTCTTTTTCAGTACTGAAATATGACGAGGTATTTTTTTTATTAAATGTCTAAGCTTTTTGTGAATGCATGCCTTCATGCTTTGCAAGTCAGTTGAACATTATATTTTAATTCTTCTGTGTTGTAGGGCACTGAAGCTGTTCAAGGGCTCGTTCTTGACTGGCTGAAGATAAGTAAAGTAGAGTATGATGGATCAAGCTTGGCTGCCGCTGATGCAAATCAGCACTTAATTACAAAAGTGTTTGGCTATGTGAAAAAGAAAAAAGAACAGGTTTTTGACCTATTTTTACCTTCAAATGACGGTGAATTGAAAATTGATGCGTTTATGAAGATGGTAAATCTGAAATTTGTCAAGCTCAACCATGTATATCTCAATGGATGCTGTAGTAAATTTCCCAAGAAATTGATATTAATAATTTGGCACGGATTTCCTCTCAAATGTGTACCCATGGAGTTACCCCTGCAGAACCTGGTTTCTCTTGACTTGCAACAAAGCAGATTAAAACAAGTTTGGAAGGGATACAAGGTAAGACATTTGTTTATTAATAAATAAGTACTGCACTGATGCAATCTTTAGGACTTAGATTGTCCCAAGAAATGCAAAGCTTACAGTGAATTTCTACCTCATAACATTCCCAACAAAGCATAAGCTTTGTTGCTCTTGACTTGCAAAGCATATGAATTTTAGATTATGAATTAAGCTGTCACAATGATAGCCACTTTACGATTGTTTTACCTTTTTTCCCGTGCAGGAAGTTAAATCACTGAAGTTTCTTAATCTAAGTTACTCACTGGAACTTTGCCAAACTCCTGACTTCAGAGGACTCCCCCAGCTTGAGAGATTGATTCTCAGGGGTTGTACTAATTTGGTTAAGGTCTGCAAAACTATTGGAATTCTCAAGGGACTTGTGTTGCTGGATCTATGCAACTGCAAGAGTCTGAGGGATCTTCCTGATTTACCACAATCTATAGTAACACTGGAATTGTCAGGCTGTGATCTTACTGAGTTTCCAAGAGAGCAGACAAAAAATGATCATTATAGCTTAGTGAAATTTGCATCGCCAGCTATTGCTACGGGACCTATCAAGCTACTTTCTTGCTTACCACACTTTTTGGTGAAGTTAAGTCTTAGAGACTGCAATCTGACTGACGGATGTTTTCCGAGGGATTTTAGTCTGCTTTCCTCCTTGAATATACTTAATCTAAGTGGAAACTTGATGAGTAGGTTGCCCGATTGCGTCAAAAATCTATCAAATTCTACACATCTTCAGCTCTATTTGAATCATTGTCCACAGCTCCGGTCAGTTATACATCCCCCAAGCTGTGTAAGGCTTTTGACTCTTGAGGGAAGCAGACAGTTGAAAAGAACTAAGTTCAGACCGAACTCTAGAGCCTTGGTTTATATCGAAACTGAAACGAGTGAGAACAGAGAATATGTTGAAATTGAAGGCTATTTCAAGAGGGTACCAGCATGCAGTGCCGACAAAAAAGTAATAAAGAACCTGGGTTTAGAATCTGTTCCGATAGGCTGTGTGGGCAAGGTTCTCTCTCTAGCTCTCTCACATAGACACAATAATGAATTTGGTGTATTATAAATGAAAGAATGATTTATATGTTGCACCCGTGCAGGTACGGTATGAAATGGGTATATTCAGCACCTTTGTTAAAAGTAAAAAGGTTCCCAGGTGCTTCAAAACCTACTTCCCATATGGAGAAGAAGAGTCAGAGGGCGGAGGAGAAGAGTCAGAGGATATTTCTTACGAGAAAATGGGGAGATCAAAAGTACCATATACCATTCCCTCTTCGGTCGATAATAAAAAAATCCAAGGCTTGAATATTTGTTTTACCATAAAACTAGATCTAGATCCAGATAAATATTTGATTCTTGGGAATATAGAAATTAATGTTACACTTGGAAATAAGACAAAGGATTTAGCATGGTCTTACAGGATTCGTGAGAGGTTTGAGAAAGCTGAGAAACAAAAGGAAGCTGGTGCAACATTTACAAGTTTTTTGTGGGTAAGCACGTGGAAGTGTGAGGATCTATTGGAGGCCGGTGATGAAATTGAACTATCCTTCTATATTCGGCCTTTTGGCGGCCCAGAAACAATTGTCTATTCCATTGAAAAGTGTGGAATAAGGACCGTCTATGAAGAAGGTTTAGAAGAGGAAGAGGAGAAGGACATCAACGACACGACTCTTCTTTGGACTTACCAAATGGATGATTCTTTCTCTAATTATCGTACCCCTGCTACTACTTATTTTATCAGAGGCAGTTTTGTCTCCGAAGTTTTTGATGTGAAGAAAACGGATGGAGGTCTAGGTACACTCTTTTCATCCCTTACTCCATCCTCCTTAAATAAAGTAATACTTAATCCGTTTCGTAATAAGTGTCGCAATTTACTTTCACGTCAAACTTTTTAAAAAATGTGCTTTATTTATTTGTACACTCTTTTCATCCCTTACTCCATCCTCCTTAAATAAAGTAATACTTAATTAGTTTCATAATAAGTGTCGCACTTTACTTTCACGTCAATTTTTTTTTTAAAAAATATGTTTTATTTATTTGTACACTATTTGTGCCATAGTAAAACTGTATTAACATTACTATATCTTTAATTAGAAAAGCGACACTAATCAATTTTATCGTTTACGGTTATATAGAATTTAGTTAAAAAAAAAGTGTTGTTAATTCGAAATGACGTGCCTGTGTTTTAGTGTATTGGTATGATAAATATGGCATCCTATAGAATGCAATTGACAAATAAATGCAGTATTTTTTGAATTCCCTCTTTCAAAATTTGTAATTTCATTCTGACATAACTTTTGCCTATTCATGCCTTGATTTGAAATTTAATGACTCTTGGACAGCCTTGATGAGAAACCACAATCGTTTGTCATTACGACACGTGTTGAGGTAAGGTATTCTGAGTTAAATTTAAATCTTACTACTCCCCCTGTTCCAAAATCAAAATGAATGACCAAAAAAATTTCAAATTTGGTCTTGATCAATCAAGAGCAAATTTGAAATTTTTTTGATCATTCATTTTGGGACGGAAGGAGTAATACTTTGAGTCATTTCCACAGACTTTAATCATTTGGTCACCCCCCTAAAACTGAGTATAACAAGGGGAAATGGAGAACCACTATTGATCATCTTTTAAAAAATATATACTCCCCCGTCCCATTTGAAAAGGCACAAAATTTCATTTTGAGAGTCCCATTTAAAAAGGCGCACTCCCAAAATGGAAACTTTTTATTACTTTTTAAATTCATGGTACCCACTTGTCATACTCACAATAATTATCCACTTACTATTCCCTACCCATATTCTCTCTCCTACCTCACTTTACATACTCACAACACTTAAGACACTATACACTCTACTTAATTTTCGTGTAAGACTCATTTTGTGCCTTTTCAAATGGGACGGAGGGAGTATATATGTGGATTAAATGCAAGGTTAGTTTAAGTTTTTGCAACTAATTAATACATAGTATTCAAAAAAAAAAAAAAAAACAGTTTTGTAACACGGAATATACTACATGCTTTTGCTGTAATTTTTCTCTTCAACAAACTAAGACATTCAATTCTCCAACAAATGACCCAAGCATATACTATTGCTATTGCATATAGTTTTTCCCCACTCATGCCAGTTTCCACAATTCACGGCGAATAAAACAAGAGATGGTGTTACGTCGGGGAATTTTAAAGCAATCAAATGCAGTCTAAAGCATTCTTAAGCAGTCTAAAGCAAGCTCGATATATTTTTGTTTAGCTTTTCAAGCGTAACCGTATCACCTACAGGCCGCAGCAACGAAGGTGCGTATATATTCCAGGTGTAGGCTCCCAGATTCAACATACTCCTAAGTACTCGTAATTTTAAAATTGGATAGTTTGGATTTAACACGGAATATATGTTTTGATCTATGCATGTCTCTCTATGTAACTGTAAAGGAAAGCTAAACATATACTCCCTCCGTCCCACTACAATGTTCACAATTTGACTTTTTTGGTCAATCTTTGATTGTAAATTTTATGAAATATATAGATATCTTTATACAATTATAACAATTGTTATTGATAGATTTTCTAATGGTGAAACAATAACAATTTTTAGAATTACATAGAGATATCTAGATATTAATAAAATTATAGTCAAATATTGATTCAGTTCACCAAAAAAATCAAACTATGCAGATTAAATCAAACTATTCACATTGTAGTGGGGCGGATGGAGTATACGTCTTGGGACTCGTGGGATCCTTCATACAAACGTCAACAAAATATGTTATTGCTGACGTTAGTAACAAGAAGTTGAATTCCCAGGCCACCACAAACAATATCTGATTTTGTGTATTGACTACTTTTGGGAGCTCTTTTATTGTACTCACTACTAGATCAACCGGAGATTTTTCTGTCGGAAGTTATTGACAGACTTTTACACTTCTTACAACAGAAGTCTGATTGAAAGTTGACGGCACACATCTCACCTGCAGAAATCGAGGCCGTCAGAAGAATCCATCATGAGCCGGAAGAGCTTTTGAAAGGTTTTTGACTGATATTATGACGGTATATGTAATTGTCGAAGGATATAATTTCCTGCAAATACTCCTCTTCTTGACGGTATGCTCCCTTTCTACCATCCCTACCTCCTCTCCATTCCTTGATGTTAAATGCTAAGAATTTTTCTTTGTTAATTTTTAACATGCAGATTTTTAACCAGGACCTAGGGCTTTTCTTTCTTCTTCGGCATATCTCTGACAGTAGCTCTGTCACTTGTTGTTCTTTGGTCTTTTGCAATTTTAAGGCAAGCGTTCTATTTTTGACCTTGTGTTGAAGTCCGCGTGCCCTGATTTTGGGCAAATATCAGTATGTATATTTTGGGAAAATATCTGTATTTAAAATTGTTATCTGTATTTTGGGCAAATATTTGTATGTATATTTTGTTAGTATTAAGTGAGACTATATGTGTGTGTTTTGTTGGACAGGCTGTGTGTGTGTGTTTCCGATTCAGTTAAGTCTGAATGTGTGTATTTGTGTGTATTTTATTTTTTATTTTTTTGTTATATTAATGTGGAAATTAATGATGGTAATTTGCTATTGTTGTTTTTTGTTGGAAATTGGTATTAATATTGGTATTTGACCAAGTTTTTAGGAGATTCTATATTGTAAAAATAGAAATAAGTTGCAAATAATTAATCTACATTTAGTGTAGACAAAGATTGTATATTTATTTTCTCAAAATCAATTTCGGGTGAATGAGAAATTAATTGATAAAGTAAGCAACTTGGTGTTGTTGTTTGAAGAGAGATTGGAATGGAAAAGTCATATCCCATATTGCTAAGAAAGGAGAATTTATTCCACCTCATAAATGTAAGCATCTAAGGAAGAGTTATCAAGTTATTTTCTCCTTGGGTCAACCAAGTTGTTCATTGGGCCATCCATGCAACTAGTAACCCAATTGTGTCAATTTTGGACTAGCTCCAAATTAACACAAGACCCGTGAAGGGCTGAATGGGCGATTCAGGGCGCACTTTGCAATTCGCTCCTTAATGTGTTGAGAAATTTCGGCTCAATAGGGTGGCTCAGATTGGTTAGGCGTAGTGGGCTGGTGGTCTGGGTAATGGGCCGACCCAATCCAGTGGGTTTTGTGAAGAGCCCAGTTCGCTTGGTCACTGGTTCAAAAGCTTCTGGAATCACAGGCAAGAGCTGGGGCATGACCCGTGTTCTTTCGTATGGGCGGGTCGGTCGGATGGATTGATCCATCTAATTTTAGCCCTCAATCAGAATCTGATCCAACGGTGGAGATGCCAACGGATGTAATTAGTGTCTATTCCGAATAGACATCCCAACTCTTCAACAACTATAAATAGACCCCCCTCATTTCCATTTCATTGATATTCAGAAATCATCCTAAGAATTCTCTATAGCATCCTAGCATTCAAAGTCTTGCATTCGAATCCAAGAAAATCCCGAGTATTCGGTAGTTCGCCCGAAGGTTTAAGAACTGTTGTGCTGCAATCTGAAATTCAAAGAACGTCGTTGTATCTTGGAGACAATTGCCGTGAACCGTGAGCACTAGTATAACGGGGCAATCTTGTCTTACGAAAAAAGAGTCAAACTCTTGCCTCTACTTATTTTATTTTATAAAATAATTTTTTCCGTCCCATTTTTAAAGCTATTTTTTAAATACACACCCCATTTTTACCAACAATCGTAAGACAAGATTAGTGAATTTGAAGAATGTCGTCCGACACTACCTCCGCTCCTACTCCTCCCCTTGGCTCAAGATCTACTGTACCTCCCGTCCCTACTCCTACCCCAACTCCTGCTGCTCCCCTCCATGCCCTTGTTGAAAAACCGGCAAAAGTCACCGTTACTGATTTCAAAAGGTGGCAGCAGAAAATGTTGTTCTACCTAACTACCCTCAGTTTGGCGCAATTTTTGCGGGAATCTCCGCCAACAGTTTCCGAAGATGGTGACGACCCTCAGGCAAGAATAGCATTGGATGCATGGAATCATAGCAATTTCCTGTGTCGCAATTATATTCTTAATAGATTAGACGATGCCCTGTACAATGTGTTTATTGGCATGAAAACTGCAAGAGAGCTTTGGGAATCTCTTAAAAAGAAGTATAAGACAGAAGATGCCGGCACTAAGAAATTTATTGTCGGCCGATTCCTAGACTTCAAGATGGTTGATTCCCGAATAGTCATGGATCAATTACGTGAGTTGCAATTGATCATTGCTGGCATCATTGCAGAAGGAATGCAACTCGGGGAATCTTTCCAAGTAGCTACTATTATAGAGAAGCTACCGCCTCTATGGAAAGATTTCAAGATGTACCTCAAGCACAAGAGAAAGGAAATGAGGCTTGAGGACTTGATCGTGAGACTAAGGATCGAGGAAGACAACCGAAAGTCCAAAGTCAAGATGAACAAGAGTGCTACCGTAGAGGCAAAAGTGAACTTGATTGAAGCAAGTACTAGAAAGAAGAGGAAGCCTTCTGGAAATGCTTGAATGGGGAATACAAATGCCAAGAAGTTCAAAGGGGGTTGCTATAACTGTGGTAAGCCTGGCTACAAGGCTAGAGACTGTCGACATCCTAGAACAAACAATCGGAATGGCAACCATGCCCAAGCAAATGTGGTGGAAGACAGGACTGTCCCGATAGACTTGTCAGAGCTTGACTTGACCGTCGTGGTGTTTGAAGCCAATCTTGCGAAATTGGACGATAACCCAAGGGAATGGTGAATCGATACCGGAGCAACGCGCCACATCTGTGCTCATAGAGAAAGTTTCTCATCTTATGTCCCCTGCAGTGGAAGGAAGTTGTACATGAGAAATTCTGCAACTTCAAATGTGGTTGGACTCGGAAAGGTGGTGCTGAAAATGACATCTGGCAAAAAGCTCACCTTAGTGGATGTTCTGCATGTCCCAGACATCCGTAAGAACTTAGTCTCCGTCCCGTTATTGAACAAGGCCGAGTTTAGGCTAGTGTTTGAGTCCGATAAATTTGTAATGACCAATGGGTCAATTTGTTGGTAAAGGGTACCTTGACAAGGGTCTCTTTAAAATGAATGTAATGAACGTTTTCCGCCCAGAGGCGAAGAATAAAGATGTTGTTTCTTATTTGGTTGAGTGTTCTAATTTATGGCATGATAGATTAGAACATACAAATTTAAATTCATTACATAGGTTAGAAAATTTAAATTTACTTCCTAAAATGAAATTTAATTCAGAAAATAAGTGTGAAATTTGTGTGGAAGCAAAAATGATGAAGTCACCCTTCCCCACTGTTGAAAGAAGTACTAGTCCTCTAGAGTTAGTCTATACGTACATCTGTGATTTGAAACTTGTGCAAACTAGAGGTGGAAAGAAGTACTTCATAACGTTCATTAACGATTGCACTAGATATTGTCATGTGTATCTTTTGAGAAGCAAATATAAAGCTTTAGAAGCTTTCAAGGGATATAAGAATGAGGCTGAGAATCAACTTAATTTAACAATTAAGAAGATTCGTAGTGATAGAGGTGGAGAGTATGTAGCTCCATTTGAAGATATCTGCTGGGACGCTGGCATTATCCACCAAACGACTGCTCCTTACACACCTCAATCAAATGGAGTCGCTGAAAGGAAAAATAGAACTCTTAAGGAGATGATGAGCACAGTGTTGATCAGTTTTGGCTTACCCGACAACATGTGGGGGAAGCAATACTTTCGGCTAACCACATTCTTAACAAGTTACCACACAAGAACAAAGATAAAACTCCATATGAATTATGGAAAGGAAGACCACCTTCCTACAATTATCTTAAAGTGTGGGGGTACCTAGCAAAGGTAGAAATACCTAAACCTAAACAGGTAAGGATAGGACCCAAAACCATTGATTGCCTTTCATTGGATATGCAAACAATAGCAGTGCATATAGATTCTTTGTGCACAAGTCTGAAATTCCTGATATAAAAGTAGGAATGACTATAGAATCAAGGAATGCAGTATTCTTTGAAACTAAATTTCCATGAAAGGAAAAGAATGAGGAAAGTTCAAATAAAAGAACTTATGATACGACTATTGGTTCGTCTCAAGAAGATAAAGAACCAAGACGAAGTAAAAGGACAAAGGTAGCTAAGACCTTTGGTCCTGATTTTCTAACTTACATGTTAGGTGATGAACCAAGGACATTGAAAGAAGCTTTGTCTAGTCCAGTAGCTCCTTTCTGGAAGGAAGCTATCAATATTTGAAATTGAGTTCATCATGCAAAACCATAGGATGCAAATGGATCCTTAAAAAGAAGTACAAAGATTATGGGACTATTGACAAGTACAGAGCTAGATTAGTAACTCAAGGGTTCAAACAAAAAGAAGGATATGATTTCTTCAATACATATTCTCCAGTGACAAGGATCACATGCATTCGTGTTCTCATTGATATTGTCGCGTTGCATAACCTTGAAATACATCAAATGGAGGTGAAAACACCCTTTCTAAATGGAGAATTAGATAAAGAAATTTATATGCAATAATCTGAAGGGTTCATTGGAGGTGGACAAGAACAAAAGGTGAGTCAAGTTGTCAAATCATTGTATGGTCTTAAACAAGCACCGAAACAATGGCACGAAAAGTTTGACCGAACCATGTTGTCGAACGGGTTCAATATTAATGAGTGTGATAAATGTGTATACATTAAGGGCACACCTGATGAATATGTGATTTTATGTCTGTACGTGGATGACATGCTAATCATTGGTAGTAACCATGATGTAATCATGAAAACCAAGAACATGTTAAAGAAAAACTTTGACATGAAAGATTTGGGTCAAGCTGATGTTATTCTAGGGATAAAGATCTCTAGGACAGATGACGAAATTTTCTTATCACAATCTCACTACATCGAGAATGTGCTTAAGAAATTCGAAGCATTCGATTTATCTCCGGCTAATACCCCGGTAGATCTAAGTCTACATTTAGCTAAAAATAGAGGTGACCCAGTATCACAATTGAATTATGCTAGAGTCA
Organism: Adenophora triphylla var. japonica; assembly: GCA_022495995.1. Lineage (NCBI taxonomy): Eukaryota > Viridiplantae > Streptophyta > Magnoliopsida > Asterales > Campanulaceae > Adenophora > Adenophora triphylla. Next base: position 203,088 of record JAFEMH010003627.1, on the reverse strand, counting down.
TTGGCAGTTTGATGTACTTGACAAACTGTTCTCGACCAGACATAGCATACTCGGTTAGCAAACTGAGCAGATTCACGAGTAATCCAAGTAAAGATCATTGGACAGCACTAACAAGAGTGCTTAGGTATTTAAGGCATACTATGAGCCATGGATTACATTATACAAGATATCCAACTGTATTGGAAGGATACAGTGATGCAAATTGGATATCATACACGAAAGACTCAAAGTCCACAAGTGGGTATGTATTTACCATTGGTGGAGGAGCCGTGTCTTGGAAATCCTCTAAATAGGCGTATATAGCTCGTTCCACAATGGAATCGGAGTTTATTGCCTTAGATAAGGCTGGAGAAGAAGCCGAATGGCTTTGAAATTTCTTAGAGGAAATTCCATACTGGAATAAGTCGGTGCCTCCTGTCTTGGTACATTGTGACAGTATGTGAGCTATTGGAAGAGCTAAAAGTTGTATGTACAACGAAAAGTCGCGACACATACGAAGGAGGCATAATAAAGTAAGACAATTGATCTCTAATGGAATAATTTCCGCTGACTATGTAAAATCAAAAGAAAATATAGCGAATTCGTTAATGAAAGGAATTAATAGAGATCAAATGTACTATGCAGTAAAGGGAATGGGGTTTAAACCTACACAACAAAAGAACTCTACAGAGGTAACTCAACCATGATGAGTGGAGATCCCACAAACTTGGTTCAATGAGACAACAAAATTATAGATATTCTAGTAGCGCACTTAGAAATCTGTAAAACCCATTCTCAGAATATGCCCGAGTGCAGATGTTAGTCAAATATATGTTAAGTTTAGAATTGCTTAATCCCAATCAAAACAAGCATTAATGTGGACTCCTAATTTTAATTAGACTAAATAGAATTTTTTCTATGTATGATAGGTTCCCTTAGTGCATGTGCCAGTGTTTTTATTTTGTAATTTTCTCAAGGAATGAAGACTTGAAGATCTGAAGATTTCCATCAGCCTGTGAGTCTCTCTGTGAAGCTACCTAACCGGTTGACATCTCAACCGGTATATCTGTCTAACCGGGCACCTTACCTAGCCGACACAACCTTCACCGGTTATGTCCCTTCTCTTGCCGGTTAAAGCTTTCTCATCAAGCTTCCTTTCAGCCAACCTAACCGAAGCATTTATTGCTCTCTACTACCCAGCCTCTACTTTAGCTAAAGTGGGTAAAGCAGCATGCTGAATGGATGCTGAAGTGACATTCCTGCGGCTGTCAGAAGCTCAAAATGGATTGTCAAATAACCAGTACTCACATCCTTCCAACCACTCAAGGAAAATCCTCTCTCTCCTATCTCAGGCATTAAATGCAAAGATACTCCCATTCAAAGGCATGCCTGTTCAAGTCATCATTGCAACCTCTTCAAAGACAACGACTCCTTCATTTGAAGTTCACTATAAATAGCCTCTCTGGAGCATTGAAGAAGGTTGGTGCATTTATGATCCTTGAGAGTGAGCTGCTTTGAACTACCAACCTGCAAATTTCCTAGTTCAAGACATTCAATACAAGTCCCTTTATTCACTAGACATCTCTATAGGACTTATACACTGAGCACCTCAATCAATATTGTAGTGTTTCTTCATTAGACTACTTATGAAACACATTGATTGATTCACACACAACACCCTAGACAAATCAGCTCAACTTGTGAGCACATCTCTAGAAAACACCAGGTCTTTATGTAGCACGATCCATTAGTGGTCACCTTTAGTTTAGAAGCCTTTAATCATTGGCTTGCAACTTGTAATAGGTAGGATCCATTAATAGCAGTGCACTTTCACAAATCCTTGTTCTGACCAAACTTGGTAGAGGACATAGCAGTTATTTAACACTGTGAACCTCTGCAAACAATTTGTCATTCTTCTGTGTGTTTGTTTATTTTCATGTAGTTGTAACTGGTTGATAATCTCTTAACCAGTCACAACCTGTTGACTCCTACTACTGCTTAACATGTTTACCTTACTTGGAAATGAATTTTGTCTTTTCTGCATGAGATTTTATTTTACTGTTTGCAACATCTAACCTAACCGGTCTGAAAAGTTCTCCAACTTATAAACCGCTGTGCAAATCCTTATCACCGGTTAGCTAGTGCAACTCTACACTTTCAAAGTTCAAAAGAGCATTTTTAGCAAAAATTTTTAAACAGGCTATTCACCCCCCCTCTAGCCTGATTCCTACCATTTGGGACCTAACAATTGGCATAAGAGCCTGCAATTTTCGAAAACCATTTTTCCAAGCTTAACCGCTTGAATTGCCAATTCCAAAAATGGCTGGAAAACTCATGCAAACTTGGAACATGGCGACTATTCCCATGTTGAACGAAAACGAATTTCCAGTATGGAAAAACATAATCATGCGGTACTTGGATTCAATAGATGATAGGTTAACTACTGTAGTCAGAGATGGTCCAATGACACCCCTAAAAATCAATCTCGCCACTAGAGCACCCAAAACTCCTCTCATGGATCATGCCGATAGAACGTCTGAACAAGATTTTGAGGTTTACGAAACTTATGTTCCAAAACCACGTGAAGAATGGACCGAGGATGACAAAATCTGTGACTCCTTGGACAGAAAAGCTTTACACATATTAACCTCAGGACTTGATGACAGACTGTACAAACAAGTTCAATGCTATGAGACCGCTCAACAAGTGTGGCAAAGTCTACTCAGATATTTTGAAGGAGATCAAGTGGCCAAGGACAACAGACTCTACAAAAGCGTTGCGGAGTTTGAGTCCTTCAAGAAGAACCCAAATGAGACGTTAAAGGAAACGTATGATCGTTTCTGCGAGGTGAGTAATTCTTGTGCATCTTTAGGTAGAGTTTACACTATGAAAGACCTAAACATGAGATTCCTCAATTCTCTTGGACATTTGTGGCATGTAAAGGTCGCTATTTTGAAAGAATGCCGAGATTTGAATGAGACTCATATCCAGAACATTGTGTCAACTTTGTTTCTATATGAGGAAGAGCTCAATCGGCTGAGTGGAGTTCAAAAACAATTTAAAAATCTATCTCTGCCATCTCAGACCGAGATCTTCCCTGGTTCCTCTTTGTTAAAAAGCCCACCTACCAATGATTCTCCCTCAATCTCTCAGCCTCAACCAACTCAAGCCAATACTTCATCTAGTGTGATTTTTGAGGAAGAAGATGAGTTTGCTGCCTTCGCAAGAAACTATAGAAAGTTCAAGGATTTTAAAAGATCCCAACAATCCCATAGCAAACCCTTTCAACCCAAATCCTCATCATTTCAAAGATCTGGAAACTTCCAAAGAAAAGGCCAAACCTCAACCTCAACCGATGGTAAGAATGCCCAAGGTGAGCTTGTGTGTTACAACTGTAGAAAACCAGGCCATTTTGCTTCTAAGTGCCCTCAACCGAAGTACGAATTTCTGAGGAAGAAACCCTTCAAGAAAAACCCTAGATCTAAGAGCTTAGTTTTCGAGGATGGAACTGAAAAGGCTATGCTTGTATGGTTCGAGTCTGATTCTGAGAATGAGGACGCTGACATAGATGAAAATGCTAATGTCAGCTTTGTCGCCATTGATGGAATAGAAGACAAACCCATCCCCTTGCAGTCATATATCTATAGACACCCCAATTCCATTGAACAGACATCTTACAATGACCAGACCCAACCTATGAGATCTCCCTTGACATACTTTGACTATCCTATTCCCAAGGCAGATAATCCCTATAACTTTAAAATCCAAAACATAGGTGGATCTCTCTACGGTCAGTATAAAACCATGCCCACTCTCAGACCGCTGATGCAACCGATTCAACAGACCTATCAAGCTCAAGCCTTAATGATTTCCTCTCATCAACCGACACTTGAGCCTCGACCGATTCAATTTCTAATGACTCTAACCGAGCCAAGCCTTAAACCGATATCATCCCTACCTAATTTTGATCCAAATTTTGAACCGTCACCCTCAGCCTCTCAGCCTACCATTGACCCTATGCCTAATATATCTAAGTCTGAAATGGCAGAGGTGATGAATGAGCTCTTCTCAGATTTTGAAAAATTAAATGAAGCTCACAAAATTATGGCTGCAAATTTTAAAAAGATCACAACTGAAAATGACTCTTTGAAGGCTGAAATAAAAATTTTGAAAGAAAGTAAGCTAGAGTCTGATCAGTTGAAGAAAGATAATCAAGGACTCACTAAGAGACTTAATATCTGTGTTAGTTAAGTTGCTGATCTTGTGTCAAGAAATAATTCTCTTTCAAAATCTATTGACACCTTTACAAGATGTCGAGCTGCTGTGGAGACTATCGTACAAGATCAGATGTCTCCTAACAGAGATGTAACATCTGGTATAGGCTTTACCTCCAGCAGCAGTGACAATGACAATGACAGCAAAGACAAACCAGTTACTAAGTCTGTTAATGAGAACTTGATGGGTAAATTTGATGATGCTCAATTCAAATTGATTAAGAGAGAGTTAACTAGACCTTTCAGTGCTGTTCCACATATATATCCCAAAATTTAGGAATAGATGAAGGCCAAGATTGACAAGAACAAATCCCAATGGACCGAGGTAGCTGATCCTGAGTTAGGACAATATGTTCCACTCAGTGGTGGTGACATCAAAGGTGGAATTAAAATTGCTGACCATGTTGCAGGTAAGGAAACCTCAACCGATAAGGAAGCCATCACCGGTAAAGGTCCGACCGGTCAGACAACCGTCACCAGTCAACCAACCGGTAAAGGCACCTCAACCGGTAAAGGAATTCTCAAACCGATGCAACTGGTCAACAAAGTAAATCCATCACCTTCGTCCCCAAAGGATTTGTTTCTTCTGCTCAATCTGTGAACCCCTCTGAAGCATTGGCGAAATTGAACATCAACTCATCTAAGCCCTCTCAGCCATCTTCTAATAACCCTCTCAGCCATCTTCTAATAAATGTTCAAATTGTGGTTTTATTGGTCACAAGGCTTATGAATGCCTCTTGAAGCACCTATCTGGACCCACTGAGTCTAAAAGCTCAGGTGGTTGCCAGGTATGGCTGCCAAAGAGGAACTAACTCTTTGGACCCGAAAGAATAAGGGGGACCATAAGCTTACTGTTTTATTTCAGGAATGCTTAATGGCCTCAACCGATGCCGCTAAGGATGTTTGGATTATGGACAGTGGATGCTCTAGGCATATGACTGGACATGCCGATCTCCTAACTGATCTTGAAGAAGCGTTTGGTCCTCCAGTTGTCTTTGGTGACAACGCAAAGGGTAAAATTATTGGTCGTGGATCCATCAAAAGAGGTACAGTCATTGTACAGAAGGTATCTTTGGTGGATGGTCTGAAACACAACCTTCTCTCTAATGGAATAATTTCCGTTGACTATGTAAAATCAAAAGAAAATATAGCGAATTCGTTAATGAAAGGAATTAACAGAGATCAAATGTACTATGCAGTAAAGGGAATGGGGTTTAAACCTACACAACAAAAGAACTCTACAGAGGTAACTCAACCATGATGAGTGGAGATCCCACAAACTTGGTTCAATGAGACAACAAAATTATAGATATTCTAGTAGCGCACTTAGAAATCTGTAAAACCCATTCTCAGAATATGCCCGAGTGCAGATGTTAGTCAAATATATGTTAAGTTTAGAATTGCTTAATCCCAATCAAAACAAGCATTAATGTGGACTCCTAATTTTAATTAGACTAAATAGAATTTTTTCTATGTATGATAGGTTCCCTTAGTGCATGTGCCTCCAGTTGCTACATATGGATCTATTTGGCCCCACAACAACTGCCAGTTTGGGGGGCAGCAGATATGCTTTGGTTGTTGTAGACGATTTCTCAAGATATACCTGGGTGGAGACTTTTGCCTCAAAAGATGATACCTATGAAGTTGCCACCAGACTATTTCGTCTTCTTCAAACCCAAGAGGAATGTGACATCATCAGTATGAGATCAGATAATAGAACTGAATTTAAAAATAATGAAATCGCTCAGTACTGTGATGATCATGGAATAGATCATAATTTCTCAGCTGCTGGAACACCGCAACAAAATGGTGTAGTTGAGAGAAAGAACAGGACATTGATCAAAGCTGGAAAAACAATGATATTCGAAGCTAGGCTTCCCAAGTACTTTTGGGCCGAAGCTATCCATACAGCATGCTTCACCTAGAATAGATCTTTAGTCAACAAGTTTCACAACAAGACCCCTTATGAGCTGTGGCGTGGTAGAATTCCCAACATTGGTTTCTTCAAGATATTCGGCTGCAAATGCTATGTACTTTACAACGGTAAAGAGCGCCGAGGTAAATTTGATGAAAAAGCTGATGAAGTTATTTTTGTTGGCTACGCCAAGCACAGTAAGGCATTTAGAGTTTTCAATAAACGGTTGTTGAAAATTGTTGAATCTGTTCATGTTACTTTTGATGAATTTGATTTGCTAGAGTCTGATAAGGCTCCAAATAGTACTGATAATTCTGGTGTGTTTGAGACAGGTGAATCCAGCAATCAAAATTCCAATCAATCCACCAGTTCCAATGCAAATCAATCTCCAGCTCAGCCTTCAGCCTCTAGTGGTGTAACCTGTAGAGACCTAGTTGATGACTCCTTCTTTCCTCAATCGAATAGACAACCCCATCAACAAACCCAGCTGACCGATCCTTTACCAGCTAGTCCTCATGTTACAATTCCCAATTCACCACCTGAAGTTGAACTAATTTCAAATATCAATTTTCCATTTCTCTCTCCACTAACCGATCACCATCAGTCAGCATCACCCTCACCTAACCGATCACCCCAACCGGTCTCTTCTCCCTTAACCGATTCTACTCCTCTAATAGAAATCTTAAGACAAGAATCGGTCAGGCAAGACCAACCTAGGGAAGTGAGATCAGTTAGGAATCATCCTTTAGAAAATGTGATTGGTGATGTCTTTGGTCCAAGAATGACTAGAGGCCAGTTAAGAAACTTAGAGGATCAACATGGCTTATTTTCCTCTGCTATGGTCTCAAATATAGAACCAAAGAAGACTGAAGAAGCACTCGATGACCCCAGCTGGGTAGAAGCTATGCAAGAAGAGCTTAACCAGTTTGATAGATGCAAAGTATGGGAATTAGTGCCTAGACCTAGTGATCAAACAGTGATTGGAACGAAATGGGTTTATAGGAATAAATTGGATGAGTCTGGAAAAATCATAAGAAATAAGGCTAGATTAGTGGCGAAGGGATATAGACAGGAAGAAGGCATAGATTATGATGAGACCTTTGCTTCCCTAGCTAGATTAGAAGCCATTAGGTTATTTCTAGCCTATGCAGCATACAAAGAGTTTAAGCTATATCAAATGGACGTGAAAAGTGCCTTTCTCAACGGTGAACTTCAAGAGCTTGTATATATAGAGCAACCTCCTGGATTTGAAGACTCCAAGAAGCCTAATCATGTCTACAAATTAAATAAAGCTTTGTATGGCCTCAAGCAAGCACCTCGAGCATGGTATAAAATTCTCTCCAAATTCCTACTTAGTGAGAAGTTCGAACGAGGTAAAATCGATACCACTTTATTTATTGCAAAGCATAATGATCATTCATTGTTAGTTCAAATATATGTTGATGACATAATTTTTGGATCTACTAACGAAAAATTATGCAAGAGATTTGAGAGACTTATGCAGAGCAAATTTGAGATGAGCATGATGGGTGAGCTAACATTTTTCCTTGGACTTCAAGTCAAGCAAACCCAAGAAGGTATTTTAATCAATCAAGCCAAATATACCAAAGATTTAATCAAGATATTTGGTCTTGATTCCGCTCATCCTCAAAGCACTCCAATGGCTACAAATGTACACCTAGACAAAGATGAGTCCGGTAAGAAAGAAGATATGACACTTTACCGAGGTATGATAGGATCTCTACTTTACTTAACTGCAAGTAGGCCAGCTATTATGTTTGCCGTATGTGTATGTGCTAGATTTCAAGCTGACCCTAGAGAATCTCATTTGGAAGCTGTCAAAAGAATTATTAGATATCTTATGGGAACTGCTAACTTAGGTTTGTGGTATCCAAAAGATTCATCATTTACACTAATTGGCTATTCAGATGCTGATTTTGCAGCTTGTAGGGTCACCAGGAAAAGTACTAGTGGAACTTATCAATTTCTAGGTAACCGATTGGTTTCCTGGTCGTGCAAGAAACAAGCATCTATTTCCACTTCTACGACTGAGGCTGAGTACATAGCTGCTGTGAGTTGCTGTTCACAGATTCTATGGATGAAGCAACAACTATTGGACTATGAAATCCCCCAAGAAGTGTGTCCTATCTATTGTGATAACACCTCAGCCATTTCAGTCTCCAACAATCCTATGATGCATTCAAAGACTAAGCACATAGACATCAAATATCACTTCCTCAAGGATCATGTTGAAAAGGGTAACATCGTTCTTTTAAAAGTCCATACTGATTATCAATTAGCTGATATTTTGACAAAACCTTTGGACATTAAAAGATTTGAATTCCTTAGAGGAGAACTATGCATGATTGATATTCGTTAATTTATTGTGCTAACTTTGTTGTCTGTGTACGCTCTCAACTGATCATGGTGGTGCCTCAATTACTTATGCTAAGCGGTGCTCTTGACCGGTTCATATAACCGGTATGCAAAATATCCTAAAACATCATCTCCCAACCGATAAAAGTTATCCTTAACCGATGGCCCTTAACCGATGCAAAGCTCTCTCTCCTAACCGGTCAAACTTTCACCCCTGATCTATCATAGTCTAACCGATCACCCTTTTGATCGATCAAGCCTCAAGCAGTGACGTCATAAGCCATCCTTACCGATTGTTTCATTACCTGACCGACGAACTGTGGATGAATTACTATTCCCAATTCATTTTTAACCGGCTCATCCCAACCGATCGGTCACATCAATCAATTCAGCCGCTTCACCCTATCCTGACACCTCAAAAAGCTGTTTCCTACTCCTTCCCACTTTCATCCTTTTTGTCCTTGATTGTTGATCAAATTTAAAATATTTTGATCAAAAAGGTTATCTTTTTAAAAGGTTATCTTTTTGTCATTATTGCATTATTGTTTAACTGCTGTACACACGTACCTATTTTTAAGCCTTCATATTTAAAATTGTGTTCAATATCTTTTTAAATATTCGTGCCAGACAGTTGAAACGTTTTTTTTTAATTTCAAAAACCCCTCCATCTCCCTTCTCTATCTACTGTATATAGAAAATCAACTCTTCTTTAATACTTTCCGAATCTCTTTCTTTCTCTGCAAAAGACTTCGAGCCTTCAAAGCAACAGATCAACTTCATTCTTTCCTTTGTTCTTCAAACCTTAAACTTTTCTGGTAAAGTTCTCTAAAATCTTTAAAATTTTGAATTTAAAGAATACAAACTATTTTCAAGATCCAAACTCACTTTTATTTCTCTATCTTGAAATGTGTTCTAACTTAGATTGTTTTGATCTTTGACTCTTTTGACAGATGGCTCCCAAACCAACCAAGAAAGACATCTTCGGAGGTTACATTCTCCCAAGCTTCTTCGAATCAGAAGAGGGAAAGCTCCTTCAACCAATGTTGACTGCTGCTCGTCTGATACCGTTCTTAATGCCTAAAGGAAATGACGATATCCTGTTCGAGCTGGTAAATGAGTTCTTCAACAATGGAGAAGTAGATGAGACTTTGAAACCTGGTGTTGTGTCCCATATTTCCTCAACCGTTGGAGGCGTATCGATTGTTCTCTCACCATCCTCCATTGCCGAAGCCTTCCCTACCTTCCCTCAACCGGTTCATCCTCCGTTACTTCCAAAGACATGGAGTTAGCCTGGGCTAGTGTTCATGGCACCGATCCCTTTATGACTGGTGAAGGAAACAAGAAAGCAGACCTAGATGCGGTTCATTATGCTCTAGCTGAGGTGATTGACCGATGCGTGATTTGCCGGTCTGGCTCCCATCATTGTATCACCATGATATAATGGGAAGCCATTGCAGCTGTTATGCTTCAAAGGAAATTTAATTGGTGTTCCTTCATTTACCGAGTAATTTTGATTGCTTTCAAGAAGTTTCAGAAGGAGAAGCATCTGTCTAGGGCAAATAAAGCCAAGCCTATTCACTATCTTCTGATGAGTAGGATCCTTATGAGAATCCCATCCATTTTTTCTATATCTGGTAATCAACCTTCTGTTCCAAAATCCTTTGTCAAGGCATTTGACAAGAATGACCAAGCAAGAATTCTCAAGGAAGCCAAACCGGTGGTTGCAACTGCTCCCTCTACCGATGCTAAACTGGCCAAGAAGAAACCTTCTCAATCGAAGAAAAAGAAGCCAACCGATGCTCCCAAACCTGTTTCTGATCAACCAATGCCTGCTCAACCGATCCCCTCACCGGCCAAAAGAAATTCTCCTGATCATGATGAAGATGATAATGAACCAATCTCGACTGTCATCCGTCCAAGAAAGACTGCCAGAAAATCATCCAAACCTCCTACTCCTCCAACCTCCTCAAAATCCAAACCAATCCCAAAAACCCCTTTCCAAATTGCCAAAGAAAATGCTGACAGAAGGAAGAGGATTGAGGCTGATATTTCCTCATTCATTCCATTCATCCCTAACCGGTTACTAAGCCATGATACCCTGACCGATGACATTCCTATCACCGGTTATGCTTCCAATCCCTCTTACCGGCGCTGTCAACCGATTAGAGATCCTACCTTCCATATCTTCCACAACAACCCTTGGTCATTTAAACCTCAGTCAGCTCCCTCACCAAACTGGGTATACCCCATTGATCATTTACCGCCATTCATTCGGAAGCTTCTTCAATTCCATGAGATCAATAAGTCCTCCATACCGGTTGGCAACCTTCAAGACTACATTGATTTTGGGAACCGACATGAGGAGAATGGTGTGTACTTCAGCAGACCGTGTAAACTCAGAGACTATGATCTTTCTACTTCTCGGCTCAGCCTCATCAAAGTGTACAACAAATTCTTTGATCAGCTTCCTCTCAAGTGGAATGCTGTTTACTTGGCTCAAGATAGAATGAGACAGGACATGATGGTCAAAGCTATGTGGGCATATTTTGTCATCCTATATGGAGCCAGAGATACTTTGATCGAGACTGACCTCTATTAGTCTGGGAGATATGAGATGGAATTTGACTCTCTTCCCAATTTTGACTCTGAACCGGTCTGTATTGGCCCAATGAAAAATCAGTTGATTCGAAATGTTATGGATGTGCTGGACAATCTTTTGGACATGGATGCTGAGCTTAAAGCGGCTGGAAACATATCATTAGCCAATTTCTTTTCTGTGGTTCAGTCCAACACAACCAAGTGGCCTACAGTTACTGATGATGAGATTGATACTATGCTTGAAGATGAAGGGGAGAGGAAGAAAAGGAGAAATCTGATGTTATTGCTAAGACTAATTCCAGTTCTAGTTCTAGTTCTGATGGTGGTGATAAGCCAGACCGAATGGAGATTGTGGTGCATGTTTTTACCACTCCTTAATCGATGGCAACGGTTAGAAGCTTAGGAGGAGGCCTTACCGACACGTCACCGGTTACCATCCTGGGAGGAGGCTTTGCTGCCCAATCGGTTACTACTCAACCGATGGTATCTCCACCGGTCATAACCCCTCCAACCGATGTATCTACTGAATCGGTTGGAGTATCTCAACTGATTGCAGCTGATGATGTTCAAATGCAACAGGCTTTAGCTGCTAGCCTATTTGATGTTGAGCAAAACCGATTGCTAGCCCGAACTGAAGCTATGGCTACTGCTCAAGCCATTCAAGACTCTATCCTGGACAGTCGTGTCAAGGAAATTCAATCATTACTTTTTGGTCCTCCAAGGGTTGAGGAGGAGAAACAATCTGTGCCTCCCACTTCTACTGTTCCTGATGATGAATCTAATTTCTTTGAGGTGGAAGAATTTTCTGATGATGATGATGAGTTTAATCTATTGGATCTTGCTGTTCCTCCGGTCTATGCCGATCCTTGCCTCTATCAGAAGGATGTGTTTTCTCCCCTGAATTATTATACCACTAAGTCCTCCATTCTTCGAACATCTTATGGCATTCCCCTTTTTGGTGTACATGAAAAGATCTATAGCCGTGCCGAGTACAAGCTTGTCTCTGATCCTCCTCCATTTTCTGAAGAGCTTCAGAAGTTGAAAGAAAAAGAAGGTAATATTCCTTTCTACCTCTCCAGAACCGTTGGCCCTGGGGAAACCAGTTTCAAAGTTCAAAAGCTTATTGCACTCAAGCTTCGCAAACGGTTTGCACCACCCAAGGGACAACAAATAAAGCCCTTCAAAGCTGATCAACAGTTGGTCACCAACTTTCCCACCAAGCAAAAACCTGTGTTCTCTCCTTCCAAATCCCAAAGGCTTTCTCATATCAGAATTCAGGGTGAAATTGTTCGTATTGCTTCCAGACCTGTTGAATGCACATTATCAACCGCCAACTTATTCATGCGTTTCCTCTCTATCAACAACCGTATCTCTCAAGTTCTGGAGTTGCGGATATTAAGATGGACTTCTGATGTTACTTATAGGGTTAGATTGATGCCCAATGTTCCAAGGCTTTCAGTTATGAGGAATGACAATCCTCAACCTTGGAGCAATATTCGTTAAGCTTCTTTACTCCTTCTTGCTCTAAAGGTGATTCCTTTGGTACGGTTAAGGCAAGCTGCCTTACCGTTGGCCCCTGTTGCTGCTGATCTGATTTCATCTGCATTTGATGAGGTGTATGGCATTCAAACTGCAATTGCACTTAGCTTGGAGAACGATGTGGTTGCCACTCCTGACCCCAATGAATACTTTGCTCAGGTCATGGATTCTGATGCTTCTTCAGAGTCAGTTGATGAAGAGATTACCATATAGCCAACCGATCAAATATCTAGGACCGGTAAGCCTCATCTTACTCCTCTTGCCGATCCTTCAACCGATGCCTCAACCGTTCATCCAATTGTTCTTCTAACCGGTTGAAATTACCCGGATTTCGCGCGGACACGAAAGGCGGTTGTCTTTCGCGGAGGGGTTGGTGTCTGAGACCTCGCTTCATGGGAAGGAAAAATGAGGAGTCGCCACGCGGTTTTTGTATTTTGAGCCCAAACGTTGAGAAACGGCTATTGTGAAAAGGTGTCATTTTTATTGGTAGCAAAAACTTAGGAAAAGGCTTTGAAAACGGGGATCATTTTTATTGGCAGCAAAAATGAGTAAAAAGCTTTTTGTACCAGAGATTGTTAGGTTCGGAGGTCAAGTTATGTTTCGGGTAGAGTATTACGAGATCGCCCGAAACGCCTCGCATGACGAGTCTTTCTACCTTTCTCGAAATTGTGTGTGTGTGTGTGTGTCTTTTGAAATGGGGGCTTGAATGACAAGCTTAATCTTGGTTTGAATGACAAACGTTGATTAGGTGACTTTGTTTGAAAAGACGAGCGTTTGAATGACAAACGTCGGTTTTGAGTTTGAAATGAGCGTTTGCGTGGCAAACGTCGATTTTGAGTTTGAAATGAGCGTTTGCGTGGCAAACGTCGATTTTGAGTTTGAAATGAGCGTTTGCGTGGCAAACGTCGATTTTGAGTTGAAAAGGAGTTCGAAGGTCGAACTCCGGTTTTTTGAACCGGGCGTGTCATTGTTAATGATTTTTACGGGAAAAATGCGTTTTAAATGACTTTAAGTGTCAAATGGCGGCTTTTAGTTTGAAGATGAGCATTCGGAGGCCGAACGTCATTTGCGCGTTTTGAAAGAGAGTTCGACGGACGAACTCCGGTTTTGAACCGGGCATTATTTTATTAACGATTTTTACGGGAAAAATGCATTTTAAATGATATGCGATCAACGAATCGGGTTGCGACTCGGACTTTGAAAAGTAAATACTATCACGATCCAAACGGGTCGGACTTTGTAAATGACAATATTTAAAGTGCGGTATCAACGGAATCAAACGATCCGGATTCGTAAATGACGATCAACGAGGCCAAACAGCTCGGATTTGTAAATGACAGTCAACGAGGCCAAACGGCTCGGATTTATAAATGACAGAAATTAAAATGACGATCGACGGATCGATCGATCCGGAATTGGTAAATGACAATAAAAGTAAACGACAGGGTCGTGGAACGCCGTTTTAACCCGTGATTACTTCTCTTACGGAAAGAGAAGAGGATCGAGGGGCTAAAACGTATCGGACCCCGTTAGACGGAGGCATCTACATTTCGATAACGACGTTCGAAACGGTTGTAGCGACTGGCGCGTAAACCGAGACGGAATGAGAGGTTTAGAGAGAGGGAGTTATACCTATGGCTAGGGTTGACTCCTTTGGCTCGGGAGGTGTGTACGGGACACGGAAAGTGATTCGAAAGGTTGTTTCGAAGTAGTAAGGTGCGTATTTGATCGAAATATGAAGGTTTCACGCGAATCGAGATGAAACGGGAGCTCGGAAGGGGTGAAAACTGCTTAGGCCGTGGGGGTGGTGATTTTTTGGAGTGAATTTTTGTCTCCTTTGCCTTTGACAGCAACTTCTATTTATAGGGTGAAAATTGCAGTAGGAGTCCGGACGGACTTGGACTGAATCCAGGGGTTTTGGGTATTTTGGAAACTCGGGAGACTTGCGGCAATTTCGGGAAAAGTGCACAGGGAGTCCTAGGACTAGGCTTGCAAATCAGGGGTATTTTGGTCTTTTTAGCCTTGATTTTGATTGAAGGGTGACTAGAGGGAGGTGGCATGGCTGCCACGTGCCCTCCGAGTCACCAAATTTTTATGGGAATTCTGCTCCCCGGTCCCGGTTTTGTCCGTTTTTTAAAATAACAGTCCCGAAAATGTTCGAAACGCCCCCGGAAAGTGCCGAAAAATGCGTTTTTCAAGGAGAGCCATACTTTTACGTGAGATGACACGTGTTAAGTACGGTTCGACGTTGGGATGCACGGGGCAGTCCCGGGACGTCTCGTTGGCAAGTACAGCGGGGAGTTTAACGAGTTCCGGTTGCTGGAGCGGGCCGGTTAACGGATTTCGGTTAACTTTCCGACGGATTTGGACGATCCGGATTTGGGTACTTACAGCTTAGCCCCTCGGCGACGTCTCCTCCGAAGGAGGTGGGGTCGTTGAAAAGAGATAAGGATCCAAATCGGGATGCCTTACTTTGAAAGAGACACAGGCGGTCACCGACCGGACCCTTAGCGAAAAGGATTCCTACGTATCCCGAGCGGGAATCAAGCCGATCGTAGTTCAACCGAAAGGGCAAGGGGCCGCGCATGGGACCTTGACCTCGAGCGAGACCGTTAGGAGGCGTCTAAACCTCGGATGAGACCATTCGCGTGCTTACTGCGAATGAGGCCTGCCACACTCCGGAGGCGGCCTGGGGAGATGAATGTTCACTTCTTTGAAACCTGAGGCGTGTGGCTACGAGTTGATGCCGAAGAGGATTGTTGCAAGGCGTTCGTGCCTGGGTGCTGTGGGGCTTATTGCCGTTGCGAAGGTCTCGATGGGAGCGGAGGCTTGGCCGAAGAGGGATTGTTATGCGGGCTTGAGATCGGACCGTGAGGTCGCGATTGAGAATTGGAATCGCGGCGGGACCGATGAATGTTCACTTGAGTGAAGTGAAAAGGTGTTCGGGCTTACTGAATGGCCGAAGAGGGATTGTTGCAGCGGCGTTCGTCGGGGTTCGGGCTTATTGCATTGACGGACGTGAAAGGTCTCGATAGAGAGTGGAGGCCTGGGGGCGAAGGTCGGGATTGACTGTTTGAGATCGGACCGTGAAAGGTCGCGATTGAGAATTGGAATCGGACCGTGAAAGGTCGCGATTGAGAATTGGAATCAGACCGTGAAAGGTCGCAATGGGATTGAAATCGGACCGTGAAAGGTCGCGGTTGAGAATTGGAATCGGACCGTGAAAGGTCGCGATTGAGAATTGGAATCGGACCGTGAAAGGTCGCGATTGAGACTTGGAATCGGACCGTGAAAGGTCGCGATTGAGAATTGGAATCGGACCGTGAAAGGTCGCGGTTGAGAATTGAGATCGGACCGTGAAAGGTCGCGGTTGAGAATTGAGATCGGACCGTGAAAGGTCGCGATTGAGAATTGGAATCGGACCGTGAAAGGTCGCGATTGAGACTTTGAGATCGGACCGTGAAAGGTCGCGATTGAGAATTGGAATCGGACCGTGAAAGGTCGCGGTTGAGAGTTGGAATCGGACCGTGAAAGGTCGCGATTGAGACTTGGAATCGGACCGTGAAAGGTCGCGATTGAGAATTGAGATCGGATCGTGAAAGGTCGCGGTTGAGAATTGAGATCGGACCGTGAAAGGTCGCGATTGAGAATTGGAATCGGACCGTGAAAGGTCGCGATTGAGAATTGGAATCGGACCGTGAAAGGTCGCGATTGAGACTTTGAGATCGGACCGTGAAAGGTCGCGGTTGAGAATTGAGATCGGACCGTGAAAGGTCGCGATTGAGAATTGGAATCGGACCGTGAAAGGTCGCGGTTGAGAATTGAGATCGGACCGTGAAAGGTCGCGATTGAGAATTGGAATCGGACCGTGAAAGGTCGCGATAGAGACTTTGAGATCGGACCGTGAAAGGTCGCGGTTGAGGATTGAGATCGGACCGTGAAAGGTCGCGATTGAGAATTGGAATCGGACCGTGAAAGGTCGCGGTTGAGAATTGAGATCGGACCGTGAAAGGTCGCGATTGAGAATTGGAATTGGACCGTGAAAGGTCGCGGTTGAATTGTGAGATCGGACCGTGAAAGGTCGCGATTGAGAATTGGAATTGGACCGTGAAAGGTCGCGATGGGATTGAAATCGGACCGTGAAAGGTCGCGGTTGAGAATTGAGATCGGACCGTGAAAGGTCGCGATTGAGAATTGGAATCGGACCGTGAAAGGTCGCGATTGAGACTTGAGATCGGACCGTGAAAGGTCGCGATTTGAGAATTGGAATCGGACCGTGAAAGGTCGCGATTGAGACTTTGAGATCGGACCATGAAAGGTCGCGATTAAGGATTGAAATCGGACCGTGAAAGGTCGCGATTGAGAATTGGAATCGGACCGTGAAAAGTCGCGATTAAGGATTGGAATCGGACCGTGAAAGGTCGCGATTGAGGATTGAAATCGGACCGTGAAAGGTCGCGATTGAGACTTGGGAATCGGACCGTGAAAGGTCGCGATTAAGGATTGAGATCGGACCGTGAAAGGTCGCGATTGAGGATTGAAATCGGACCGTGAAAGGTCGCGATTAAGGATTGAAGTCGGACCGTGAAAGGTCGCGATTGAGACTTGAAATCGGACCGTGAAAGGTCGCGATTGAGAACTTGAAATCGGACCGTGAAAGGTCGCGGTTGAGACTTGAAATCGGACCGTGAAAGGTCGCGATTGAGAATTGAAATCGGACCGTGAAAGGTCGCGATTGAGAATTGAAATCGGACCGTGAAAGGTCGCGATTGAGACTTTGAGATCGGACCGTGAAAGGTCGCGATGGGATTGAAATCGGACCGTGAAAGGTCGCGGTTGAGAATTGAGATCAGACCGTGAAAGGTCGCGATTGAGAATTGGAATCGGACCGTGAAAGGTCGCGATTGAGACTTTGAGATCGGACCGTGAAAGGTCGCGATGGGATTGAAATCGGACCGTGAAAGGTCGCGGTTGAGAATTGAGATCGGACCGTGAAAGGTCGCGATTGAGAATTTAATGGAGAAGACCATTATTAAATTTTAACGTCGGGAGACGGAATAGTGACTGGAATGTCCGGAGACATGATTGAACGTTTGAATGTCAAACGTCAACTGGACTGAATTTAACGTCAGGAGACGAGCGTTAGTGAAAACTGACTTTGATTTATCCTCAGGGGATGGGCGTTAGAAATGTCTAACTGGGGGAAATTTTACACTTTTGGGGGCCAAAAGTGGTAAAATTGGAATTGCCAAAAGTTGAGGGACCAAAATGGAAGGAATCTTTTTTAAAATGCGGCGAAGAGTCCGGCCGACTTGACCGAATTTGACTAAGTTCAAATCAGTTCCAAGTCCGACGCAAACCACCCCATTTCTTCCATATTTTCCGACGAGAGAGAGAGAAAGGAGAGAGAAAAATCCAACCCAAATTGCAAGGTTTGCTCGAATTTGTGAAGGAAATTTGCTATGGAAGGTGAAGGAGGACCAATGGCTCGCCACGGAAGGACCGATGACGAAAGAACACGGTTGGTTCGGACCATTCGAACCATTGTTCACCCATTGAATCCGGCGGAGTTTTATCCGGCGAGGGATAGACACAACTCCAAGGATGGGATCAAGAGACAAGTAAGTTTCCTACAAATTCCATTAATTTTAAGAATGTGCATTCTTTAAATGTTAGAAATTTGTTAGGAATGAACTTAGGGATTTTGGTGCCCGAATTGGGGCTTTTGACTTTGCTATGAACCTTTGTCGAAATTGACTAGGATGTAGTTCAATTGACACTATGGGTGGATGACATAAAAATTTTGGTTGCAAAATTCCATGTATAGATGCATTTTCCAAAATTAAAGTAGCTTTAATTCGGGACGGAGTAAATTTTCGAAAAATTCAAAAGAAATTTGAAAGTTCCGGATTCGACGGAGTTTTCGAAAGATTTTGAAAGTTCCGGATTCGACGGAGTTTTCGAAATGTTTTGAAAGTTCCGGATTCGACGGAGTTTTCGAAATGATGGGAATATACGTAGGAAATGAATGAGAACCGTATCTGCATTGCATCCTTTTGACATGCGTTGGTGCATTTCTGTTGACGTTGCTTCTGTGCTGTTTGTCTGCAAGGGACAGAGACGGTTAATACCCATAACCAGAAGAGTCGGGGTGCCTTTGAGGCGGTGCGAGCATTATGGGATATTATCCCGGACGTGGCTCGAGAGGGAGAGAGGAGTCCGCGGCAGCTGGTGCTTGACTTCGGGTTGGCTGGGTTCATCGCCGTGGCCGCGACACCGATACGCCGAGGGCCAGTCTATGTATGTTGCTCGAGTGAGTATTGGTGGGATACGACCCACACTTTCCATTTCGTATGGGGGAGGCGACGGTGACTCCCACGGATTTTGCCGCTATCACCGGGTTGCCGACTTATGGCAACACGCCGGTGTGGGTTGATGGTTACACCCCTGAGCGCTTGTCCTGGGCCGGGTTTTGATATTACCGATGCCGTGGGCTTAGGCATTCGGCATGTGCCGATGGAGAGGCATCTCGGAGGCGGGTGTCGCCGATTATCCGGGCCGGGTCTCGAGGATGACCGCGGAGCGCCCGGCTCGAGGGTTCCTTTGGTTTGCGCCGTCGCCGACTTTATTCTCGACTTCGACACGTCTTGTCACTTCCCTTTGCTCGGCCGCCGGTAGACTTGGATGCCGTGAGGGGGTTCGCGTGGGGGGAGGCCGGATCGGCCGAGCTCTACCATTCCCTCGGACAGTTCTCGCGGGAGAGGAGCACTCCTTTAGCCGCTTCACGCCCGTCTTGGATGTAAGTTTACGTACTTTTTCTCTTCCTTGCCTCTTTTATGTACTCGTATGTATCCGCTTTGTAGCCGACATAACTTTCCATTCTCTCGCGTGTGTCCGGTGCTACGAGGTGTTCAAATCCGCAGTGCTTGGGACATCAAGGAGCCGTACCGACCCCCGTTCCCCGCCATGCCGATTTGGCGTAAGAAGGCGAAGAGGGCGGTCTCTTCGAGAGTTGGCACTCGAGTGTCATACGAGGAGATATCTCGGCACCGAACCGGGAGTTCTCCGAGAGGATCCACTCGACCCGGTGGAGTAGGTTCGATGCCGTCGCCGTTCAGATTGCTAGCGAGACTACACGGCGGCGGAAGCTCCCGGTGGGACTTCACCGCGACGCCATGTATCTGGGGAGAGGGTGACTCGTCAGATAGGCCGGGGATCCCTTCCTTTGGTGCCGGTGGATCCTCCTTGTACATGCAAAGCACTCCCTGGGAGATGCCGATGGATGAGCCGGAGGGGTACATACAGTGGCGTGTACTACACCGAGTACATCATAGCGGGGGCCGCCTATGATGTTTTCTTGAGGATGAGGCCGAGGAGCCCGCAGTACAAAGATAGAGAGGGCGAGGTCCCCGGAGGTCCTCGAGATTTTCCGGTCCCGCGAGCTAGGCTAGCGTACGAGGGGCCGGACGGTTCGCGTAGGCGACTTGTGATCCCGCTCCCGCCGAGCCGAGACCACGATACAGTGGCGGACCCCAATGCTTCGGTGAGCACCCTTTTGATTTTCTCGCATTTGATAGTAGCATTCTCGCAAATGTTGCATCCGTACTTTCGCTTGCTTTCCGATGACTTTCCCGGTTCGCAGTATCCGGCCGTACGTACAATGACGCCACGAGGCCGGTGGACGGGTGGTCCGCCTACGCTAGGAGGCTCGTGGAGTTCATGCGGTGCGCTCCCTGGAGGAGCGTGGACGTCCGTGATCGGGGCCGTCTAGGCCGAGAGATTCGCCTCGCTCCCACAAATGCGGGGGAGGACTTTACACAGGGGTTCGCCCGCGGGCGGAACGGCCGGATTTGGAGCTCCTTCTTCTCGCGCACTCGGGCGCGAGAGGGGGAGTCCTCGAGTTCGCGTACCCGAGGAGGCCCTTCGCCTATTCCCTACCGGGAGGAATTTGGCGAGTTCCTCGTTTGCGACGGATCCGGGCCGCATGAGCAAGACGTCGAGTGTACGGATGACGAGCAGACTCAGAGTAGTCCCCTTTTTACCGCTTTCTTTCTTTACCGCTTTGTTTAGACAAAATGCATGTATTTGTCAGAACAAATTTTGATTTGAACCGTATTTGCAAAAAGGCGCCCGTGGGGCGGAACTCGTATTTCGCATATTTATTCTCGTGATCACCTTCTCGTTATTTTTGGCAAATAAGGAAGTAGGTTAATCAAAAATAAATAAAATAAGAAATGCATTAAAAATTGAACGGGTCAAAAATTAAGCATGTATGCACTAATTATTAATTATTTGCACCGTTGCACGAGCCCTGGCGGAAGGGATACTCGATATTTGTTGCATGAAACCATGGGCAAGACGCAGATTTCTCAAAGGTGAACAGGAGTGGCTTGGAAATGTTTCCAATTTAGGGGCAACTGGCCGCAGAGTTGACCAAGTCAATCGCAGAGGGAGTCCGGCCGGACTTGGAATGAATTTCCGCATTCTTTAAATTGCGCTTCACTTTGCAATTGTTTAAGAAACCGCGCATAGTTTTTTGTTCATCCGGCTGAATTCCTTTCCATTTCTTAAGGTTCCCTTCATTTTCTCGACATGGCTCCCTTTCCCAAGTTATCGTCTCTGATGCAAGAGCGATATTTGGACAACTTTCGCCGTGGGTACGGAACCACACGAGGCGTAACAAAAGGTTTTTCGAAGGCCGTTACGGGATTAAATCTGCTTGGGCTTTGAAGGAGCTCATGCCGATTGGGATCTTTTGAGAGCCGCGTCTCGGTTCTCGGGACGTACGGAGGAATGTGTACAGCTTTTCGTACAACGAAATCACTCCTACGTTTGAAGATTTCCGGCCATTCTCGGGAGGACCCGAGACGGAATGCCTAGTTCTTCCGTATGCCGGTGGCATGGCCACCGTTGAGAAGCTAGTGTCTTTGTTTGGTATCTCTACGGAGAAGCATACGGATGCCGATACAGATACCGATTACGTTGACATTTCGGGACCGCCCGAAAGATTTGCCTGAGCCGAGGGGAGCGTCTTTTCGTGGGACGCGTTTGCTCGTGCGCGATTGCTACTCGTTCACATTCACGTCTTCGGGTGTGTGCCATCACAAGGTACCGGACCCGGTGAGGCAAAGGCCGGAGTGGGGGAGACATCGTGCCGCCGGTCTTGGGCGAGACGTTCCTCGGGCATAGGCCGGATGGCGACCGGTAGCCGATACATGTGGGGAGGGAGTCCCGCTATGCCGACCATGTGGTTGAGGGAGAGGCTACAGATGATGCCCGAGGTGCCAATGTCCCGTGACGCTGGGTCTTTCTCGCGACGTCCTTCCGGTGATAGGGGGCGATCAGCCGAGCCGGAGCTCGATGGCCGACTTTGCACGCATCATTTGCGATGGTGGGTTCCCCATTGGAAATTACAGACTTGCAGACCACTCAGAGGGTCTCGTTGATCGTCGAGTGCCGGGCCGTCTCGCACGTCTTTCTATATTCCATCATTGGTTCTCGCGACAAGACGGGCCGGAGCAGATGCCACCGATCGATCTCGAGTTATGCCGCTACCTTTGAGGTGGGATCTTTGCGGATGGAAGATCCTTCGACGCTATTGCCGATCACCCGGTGGTGGCAATACGCGTCCTTTCCCGCTGTGGTTCTCTTTCACCGGAGAGAGGGCATTGTTCTGTCGACGCAAGATCCGAACCGGTACGAAGAGTGTATAGGGGAGACACAGATGGCTATCTTGTGGAGACGGAGTGAGCCGGTGGGTGCCGATCACCCGGGATGCTCGACCTTGAGGAGGACAAGCAAGGGCTAACCCCGGGAATCGTATCGGCGATGCCATGGCCGATTATGAGGCAAGTGCCGATCGGGAGGCCAATCAAAGCACCGTGATGATGGCTCAAGCGAGGCGGCTCGAGACAGAGCTAGAGAAAGGGTCGCGTGGATGCCACAAAGCTTGACGGAGGCGTCGGGAAGAGTCCCCGAGCCAGTAGAAGGCCTACCGGAATATTTCCCGCGAAGGTGAAGAACACTCGCCGGGGAAAAGGGAAGGGGAAGAAGGATGAAGGACCTAGTACGGGAAACTAGGTTGACCTTGCCGTCCGCAGTATCCACCCATTATCATTGCGTACACATTAATTGATTAATGTTTTATTGTAGTTTTGCTAGCGTGTAGCGAGTCAAGAGTTGACCGTGCTTGAACTCATCAAAGAATGTTTTAACCGTTATGAATTTGTAGGTTAAATGAAAAGAGTTTTTCGAAACACAAGCAATTGATGCTTATTGTATTTTTTTGTTTTTTAGACCGAACCAATGATGGCCGCCTACGTTCCCTTTACAATTGGACTAAGGGGCCTGTGTCACCGTAGTTCGACACTTTAGGTGAATTTGAGAAAACAAAGACAAAAGAAGTGCGACTGTTTTTTACCCGGATCATTAGCGGGAATGTATCCAAATGGGTATTACTCTTTAGCACTTTAATTTACCGAGGGGGACGGTGTATGGGGAAGGTGAGTTGACTCGTGCTCTTCCTCAAACGAAGCATTCATGGAGCTTGCTTCCGTTCACGGGGTTAACGAAAGGGTTTCCGTCCAAGTCTCGCTAGCTTCATGGCTCCTCCTGAGAAGATTCTTTGTACCACGAACGGTCCTATCCAGTAGGCTCCCACTTTCCGAGGGGATTGGTCTCGCGTAGGAGGCTTTTCCTTTAGCACCAAGTCGCCTTCTCTCGATGTCTCGGATCTTGACTTTCTTGTCGAATGCTCGTGCCATTCTCGCTCCGATAGGCTCGAGCGTGTTCCATGGCTTTCAATCCGCGCTCGTCGAGTAGAGCAAGTTCGTCGTGACGGCTCGTAGCCATTCGACTTCATTGATCCCGTTTTCCAAGAGGACTCCTGAGGGATGGAATTTCCAATTCCACGGGCAACATCGCTTCCATTCCGTAGGTAAGTGCGAACGGAGTCTCCCCGCGGCGGTTCTCGACCGACGTTCGTATCCCCGCAGGGCTAGATGTAGCTTTTCGGGCCTCCCGACCTCTCGGTGGTCATCTTTCCGATTATCATGGCGAGAGTCTTGTTGGCCGCCTCTACCGCACCATTGGTTTGTGGTCTCGTAAGGAGAAGACTTGTGACGTGTGACTCGAATTCGGCCGCAGTTGGTCACAATCTCCTTCGAAGTGAGTCCCATTGTCTGAGATGATCTCGTTGGGCACTCCGTATCGGCACATGATGTTCTCTCGAATGAACTCACCACCTTCTTAGAATTCAAGACCTTGTACGATCTCGGCTTCTACCCATTTGGTGAAGTAGTCGATCGCGACTAAAATGAACTCGTGACCATTGCTCCTCGGAGGAGTGATCTTGCCGATGACGTCGATTCCCCATGTGGCGAAAGGCCATGGCGTAGTCATGCAATAGAGTTCGTGAGGAGGGATGTGATTGAGGTTGGAGAACCGTTGACATTTGTCGCAGCCTTCTGACGAACCGGATGCGCCTGCTTTCCATTGATATCCAATAGTATCCCATACGGAGAATGATCTCGTGTCAATGCTCGGCGTTCATGTGCGGACCGCAGTTCCGTTGTGAACTTCTGCTCATTAGCTCGCCGGCTTTTTCTTTGTTTACACACCGAAGGAGTGGCCTCGTGGCGCTTCTTGTACAACATACCCCCGTAATGACGAAATGGGATGCCGTGCGTTTTAATGCCATCATGTTTTTGGCTTTGATCCCTTCTTTGTATTTTCCATCTTCATTTGTGAAGGAAGCTTCTCCGCTTTGGAGGTACCGGTAACTGATTGTACCAGTGGTTCGTCGATCGTTTCTTTTTCTTTTTCGATCTCACAAAGAATAGGCGGGTGTTTCCCGTCCGCCTATTCTCGAGGGGTTTTACCGTTTCCATCGGGAATTTCGACAAGAGAGGCGAGGGTTGCTGTGGCGCTCGCGGCGGTTCCTCGTCTCTTGGCAAATAGTGAAAAGAGATGTCCTTGAACCGAGCAATGAGCTCCTCCATGTACGCGTGGTACTTCAAGGCCGAATCTACCGTCTTCCATTTGTTGGACACTTGATTGATGATCACGCCGAGTCTCCATATACATCCAGCTCCGAGATGTTGCGCCGAGGGCGGCTTCCAAACCCGCCGCACAAGCTTCGTATTCTCGCCGCATTGTTGGTTGCTTCAAAATTCGCCTTGATGGCTATGGGAGTATGCTCGCCCTGGGATCGACAAGGAGCATTCCAATACCATTCCCTTCTTGTTGGCTGCCCCATCGAAGAAGAGTTGCCGCCGGTTTGCGCCGTCAAGTGAAAAGATTCCGTCGTCCGGAAATTGCGGATCGTGACCCTTAGGTTCATTGCTTGGGAAGTCGGCCACCGATCCGCCATTACTCGCCCTTTGTTGATTTTCTCGACCATGTACTTGATGTCGAACTCACCAGAAGAATGACCACTTGGCTAGCCGCATTGACAGAGATGGCTTGTCAAAGAGATATCTGACGGGGTCCACTTTGGAGACCAGAGCACCGAATGCGACCGCATGTAGTGTTTCAGCTTCCCGACTACCCATACCAAGGCGGTACAAGTTTTCTCTCGATGCCGAGTAGCCGAGTTCACTTCCTTGAAGCTTTCGGCTTACGAAGTAGATTGCATGCTCAACCTTGGAATCTTTCTCGTTCTTGTGCCAAAGATTGCTCCGATTGACGTGTCTCATCGTCGATACAGGAGTAGTGGCTTGTCTTCATGTGGCGGGCACGTAACTGGGGGATTAACCAAGTAGGTCTTGATTTTCTCAAAAGCCGTTTGGCACTCTGAGTCCCATTTGATGTCGGCATTCTTTTTCATCGCTTGAACATGGGCTCGCAGAGAGATGTCAACCGGTTGATGAAGCGATCGATGTAATCAAGCCTTCCCATGAAGCTTTTTACTGTCGTGGTTTGAGGCGGCTTCATGTCGATGATGGCCTTGATTTTCCCGGGATCGGCTTCGATACCTCTTTCGTAACCATGTACCCCAAGCACCTTGCCGCGCTTGACGCCGAAGGTGCACTTTGCCGGTTTAGCCTCATGGAGTGCTTTCGAGTCTCGTTGAAGAACTTCCTCGCATCCGTCATGTGCCGCATGTCTCGATCCTCGAGTGGATGATCATGTCATCGACGTATACTTCGATTTCCTTGTGAATCATGTCATGGAAGAGGGCCGCTGCAGCCCGCCGGTAAGTAGCCCCGCCGTTTCTTCGACCGAACGGCATGACCGTGTAACGCATGTCCCCCATGGAGTGGTGAAGGCGCCTTGGCCTCGATCCTCCTGACATCTTGATCTCGGTTGTATCCAGCGAACCCGTCCACGAAGGACTTTACTTCGAAATTTGCCGTGGTGTCGACCAAAGATGTCGATGTTAGGCAAGGGGAAATCATCTTTAGGGCCGGCCTTGTTGAGATCCCGGAAATCTACGCAAAGATCTCGACCTTTCCGTTGGCCTTGGTGACCGTCACGATGTCGAGAGCCAAGTCGGGTACTCAATCACTCGATGAAACCAACTCTGAGCATTTTCTCAATTTCTTCTTTAACTTGCAAGGACCACTCGCTTGATCTTGCGCAGCCTTCGTTTGATGTGCTTGGATTCGGGATCCAGGGAATTCTCGTGCTCCACGATTGAGGGATCGAGTCCCGGCATGTCCCGGTATGACCAGCAAACACGTCAACATACTCCCTGAGGAGGTTTATCGTGGCTTCCTTTTCTCGCATCGGCGAAGAAACCGCCCACTTGTGTCTCTTTAGGCTCTTGCACCGACCCTGTGTTCACTTTGGTCATAACCTCTTCGGCAGCTTGGGCCCGGTTGTCCTCTTGGTCAACTACACGCTCGAGAACTTCTTTAATGTATTGTTCGTTTAATGTGTCTCGCTTCTTTATCAATTGAATTATTAACGTCTTTTAAGTTGTTTGTTAACTTATCGCTTGTTAAAGTGGCAATGAGAGGATACTCCGAAAGGTCGACTTTTCATTAAACAAGAACGGGAATACATGATTGGCTACAACATTATAGTCCTCCGGCGTAAGGCCATTGGATGACTCGTGAGGATCGGACTCGACAAGGACTCGACTCGCAGGGTTTGAGACCGGGTTTAGGGAGATGTGGGTGCGGGCCCAGCCTTGTCTTCCAATTCCCGCCCGGCTTGCCCTTGGTCCGGTGAAAGTTACCCAATTCTTCGGGCATTGCTGGATGCTTGATGAGGGTGCGGGATCGAGAGGCTTGGCTTCGCCGTCCCAATCATGGCAATCATGCTATTGTCTGAGCCCCGCCGATCAAGTTGGGCAGCTCCATGACTTCTTCAAACAGACTCGTAGAGCCGGTCCACCGAGAGCGTCTTCTATGAATTCTAGTTCCTTCGCTTTGGACTTACCGTCTCGAATGTGGCCTCTGGCCGATCCGAACAACTGTTTCCCATGGAGAGTACCTTGAGTTGCTCCTCCAAGTCTCGGGATTCCCTTGAATGTGTACTCATGCCGGATCGTGGTGGCAGCTGGTCCAGTAGAGCCGTGATGTCGAGGAACGCTCCTTATCGGATTAGCTTGAGTCCTCTCAAACGCTGAGGTCCCGTGCTAGCCGTTCCATTCTTCCCGTAGTCTCCGTATCGACTATCTCTCGCTTCTTTCTCATCTTCATCGCTTCCACCGTCGGTCCCCTCGCCCGCTCGCCGGTTTCCGCCGGTCCCCTCGCCCCGCTGGTTCCCTTGTCGGTCCCCTCGCCCGCCGTCGGTTCCCTTGTCCGGTCCCCGCCCGCGCCGGTTCCCTTGGTGAAGTAATGAGCGAGGTCAAAGCCGTAAGGTCGGAGATTGGGTGTGCCGTCTGAGGTTCCCCTTTGCGGGCCGCCGCCTTGGTGCGGGCGAGCCTTTTGTCTTCCTTGATGTCGCCCGGTGTTGGCACGTAGCCAAGCCCCCGGACCGTGGTGTGGTCCTCGACTTCAATAACTTGGTGTTGGCCTTGCAGCCTCTTGCCGAGCCCCGCCCCGGGATGAAGTTCATGAGTTTCATCATCCTCATGGCAGAGGAATCTGATCGTGAGACAAAGGGAAGGTCCACGTTGCATATTTGGATCTTGGAGGTCTCCGTGAGTGAATCCAAGCTAATGGCATGTCATCATTATGCTTGATTTCTAACACCGGAATGTCGTTGGTGCCGGTCCCCTGTGGTGACGCCGTCGCCGTAGATCGTGGTTAGCTCGTTGCCTTGCATGAACTTGAGGCACCGATGAAGGGTGGATGCCACGCCATTGATTTGATGCAGCCAGTGGACGCCCCAGATGGCCGTGAAAGTGATTGGAATGTCCAACACTTGGAATTCGGTGGGGATCATCCGCTACCGAACCGTATATTGAGAGTAGCAACCCCGAGAACCGTACGGGAAGTAGAGTCATAGGCCTTGACAAAGGTGGACTCGAAGGCTTAAGATCTGTGGGGCTTGATGTCAAGCAGTCCATCATCTTGGCGGGCAAGACATTCATTCCGAACCTCCGTCTACCAACACGCGGGAAGGCGACGCTCGTCCACTGATCGTGATGTAGAGCGGCTCATTGTGATCAGCCCCAAATTTTGGAAGGTCCAAATCGTGAAGGTGATAATGTTGCCATAGTGGATGTTACCGATCATCTCGAATGACTTCATCTCGGGGTCAAGGCCCACGGGGACCATGGTACGGGCCAGCTTTCCTCTAGCTTGAGCTTGTGAGGATAAGAGGAGGTGAGCAGAGACCAAAGAGAAATGTTCGCCCGAGTCCGCTTGAGCCGAGTGAGGATCGGGTCCTCTTTCAAGGAATTTGCGTCTTCGGGCCGGCCGGATTGCACTCGCTCCGTCGGCTTTTTGGTGGCCTTAGGTGGTAATGCATGGATTTGACCCGATCGGGTTAGGACGCCGACATCGTTTGGTCCCTTCGAACAGCCGCCCGAGTTGAGCCATAGTTAGAGGAGGATTCCTCGTAGCATAGGGCCATATGTCTTCCTCAACTCATTGATTGTGGATGAATTCCCGGAGCTTCGGCAGCTTGACGGATTCTCGTCCTGTGATACCGGCTGATGCCTCTCGCGGGAGGTAGCCTACGCTTGACGCAGCTTGTTCGAATGTCGTGCACAACAAAGGGTTGCTCGAATCGAACTGCGTGGCCGACCCTCCGGGGAGGTTGGAGAGTTCTCGGCTCAAGCGAACGGTCTCCTTGATCTCTTCACGGTATATCGCGTTCCTTTCCTTCTTGCCGAGCATACTGTGGCATTCTCGGGAGTCGGGTCCGGCGATACTCATGGTTTGCTAGTTTTCCTCCGCCCGGGGCCCAGATCAACCTTCTTGCAGCGGAGCTCGCGTCGAGAGTGAGTGCCTCGCGTTTCTTCCCATGTGAGAATAGCTGCTTTCTTTGAACCGCGTGCGGCAAGCCTAGGTAAACCTCCATCGGGGAGAGTTTTCTCCTTTGCTTTATCTCGAGTGGCGGGTATGTCGGAAGGTGAGTACACGGCTTCCCGAACATCTCGCCCATGTGACCGGTTGTCGCCCGCTGATCGTTTCGTAAACGAATGCCGTAGATCGTGGAATTTCCCGAGTAGTTGCTCGAGACGAATTTCCATCCTCCTCTTGTTTTTAAATAGACCTTCCTCCCCGAGTTGGCCTTTCAATTTAAGTGCGGAAATGATCCGTTCCCATCCTCCCAGACCTCGGGAGTCCGGTTTTGTTGACTTCATGCCCGGCTTGGAAGAGAATGGTTTCATCGTCTTCGTCGCCGCTTTCACAGAACTTGCTTTCCCGGGAAGGTAAGCGCCGGGATTCTTTCGCCGTGACGTTCCATCTCCTAGGTCATCGGGACCGCTGACCACCCTTGCCTCGGCGCAGGGGGTTGGATGAGAACAGACGGTAGTCGTGGAAGTTGCCATGAGCAAAGCTCTTGAGGTCGAACCGGTCTAGAGTGGCCTCTAGCTTTGTCCGAAGCCGCCCGTGACACTTTAAGGGCTTGGTCCCCGTAGGTCTTTCGAGCTTGGTCTTCGTCCCAAAGACGACTTTCTTGAGCGGCTAGTTCCATGAGGGCTTTCCTCGCGAGAGCTAAGCAGCCTCCGTAGGTGCGCACCGTCCGGCTAGTGTCCGTAACCGTGATTACATTCAAATCGCCGAATGGCGGGAACACTTGGATTACGTTGACGAAGGAAGTCGGATCGGGACATTCCATGCGGCCTTCCTTGATCTCTAAGCTTACCAAGAAGTTTGCCCATATCTCGTTGATTGACCCCACGGGGGTATTGAATTCTCGCAATGTTGACAGCCTCGTGATCTCGCTCGATCGCCAAGTCTATCGAGCTAGCAATGATCGCGTGATGTCTCGAATCCGGCCGTGACGGCCGGGAGTAGAATCGAACCGGAGCATGTTGATGCCGAGGTGGTCATTTCCTATGTCGGAAGCCGACTCGCCTTGCGGGGAAGGCTTTCACGCATGTTTTCGGGTGGCCGCCTAAGCGTTCCCGAGGTTGATCTCGACTCGTAGCAGGGTGAGGAGCTTGGTCTCCTTCGCCGTTGCCCTCGCCTCGCGGCGCTGAGGGTATAAGCTTGACCGACGGCACGGGCCGGTTGCCACCGGGCCGGTACTCGGAAGTAGTGATGAGCTCGAGCTCGCTTGGCCAAAGCCTCGTTTACCATGAGCAGCAATGCCGAGGGTGACCTTGGTATTGCGTAGACCGACGATAAGGACCGGATCCTTGGTATCATTGGGATATCTCGGAATAGATGATGTTGACGAAGTCGTCGCCAACCACTTGATCGAGGGATTCTTTGTCGTGTCAACCAAGAACTTCCAATTGTCGGATAGCCGCTTGTACCGGACGTTGAGCTTGACAATTTCCATGGTATTGGAACCTTGGTCGTAGGTGACCCGATCGGAAGGAGTTCCGTCCTCAAAACCGAGCATGTGAATGCAGAGGTCCGCTCGCGGCCGCGCGTCCTCGACTCCGGAGAGTCCTGATTCGTCGTCATCTGACGGTTCAATCCAAACGTAGGGACGTATTGCGTCCGATTGCGTTGCTGGAGCAACTAGGAAAACATCGTGCTCTTCGTTGGAGAAGAGGGGTGCAGCGGGTAGTTCCTCATGGAGGACATCCCATACGACTTCCATGCATTCAAAACGAGAATGACGGTGCTTGTTGACCTTTATCACAAAGATCTCTTCACTGGGCGGGGCCGTAGAGTTGGTTTGGAGAATGCCGACGAATCTCCGATTGGAGATCGGGGTTTATGTGCCCGCATCATGGCGATATTCGCCGTTTCCTTCCACCCGCTCCAAATGTTGGAAACGACAGCTGAACTTGATGTATCGGATCGCTTGTGGTCCGCCCGCTCGAGTACGTTTACATAGTTAGCATCTCCGGACTCGAGGGATTCTCGATGAGATTTGCCCCGTAGTCCCTTGGTTGATTCGAAGGAGGTAACCCCGTGCCCGAGTGCGGACACGCTTGGCTACTGCTCGGCTTCGTTTCCTATGAGGAAACTATCCCCTGATGACTTCGAGATCTCCCCGCCGGTTAATGAACTTAACACACCGATGGAGAGTGGAAGCTATGGCTTTCATGTGGTGTAGCCAAGGGCGTCCTAAAAGAGCCGTGAACTCGGATGGGATGTCCATCACATGGAATTTTGCCGGCACCATTTGGGTTTCGAACCGTAGTTCCAGAGTCACCGTCCCTGTGATGGGACGAGACGAGCCGTCGTAGGCCTCGATAGTCCGAGCCGACGGAATCAGATGGCTTTCGTTGATGCGGAGGGCTCGCATCATGCTGAAAGGGAGAACATTAACGGCTGACCCGTTATCTACCAATACTCCGGGGAGTGATATGGTATTGAGCTTGAGAGTGATGTACAGAGCTTCGTTGTGCCCCGAGGCATCTCTCGGTAGGTCTTCGTCACAGAACGTGATCATACCGCCATACAAACGGGAGTCGTAGATCTCGTCTCTATCCGTAGAAGGAGAGTCATCAAGCCATCCGTTTCGTCTTCCTCTTGCGAGGTAAAGCCTTTGCTGGAACCTCGTGGAGTGTGTTGAGGCCGCCATGGCGGTTGCCGCCTTGGTTAGCACATTGATCGAGTGCGATTGCCAAGCCGACCTTGATCTTCCTTTACCGGTCCGAGCTCGGAAGCCGGACAAATTGAATCTTGGCCGATCCCGCGAAGGATTAGGCTTCGACCGGCGCAAGATTACCAAGATCTCGAGGTATTCCTGTCCTGTGGTCTCGACTCGGTTTCAGCGGGACTTTTCGGCTTTCCCACCCCCGTCTCGCTCTAAAGCCGCATGGCCCGGAGGCAAAGAGGACTCGGCCGGAGTACAAGACGTAGTAGTCGAACCTCCCAAGGTTCTCCGAGTGTACCTACACCGGTGTCCCCAGCCTTCGTATCTTTCTCGCCTTGCCGTTGAGAGGATTTCTTCTTTTGTTTTCTGAGGATTGCTCCTGACAGCTGACTCGTACCTGTGCAAAGTGAGCGGCCGCAAACATCGTAGCCGATGTGGACATTAGAGGAGGATCCGGCCGAAAGAGGCGGAGAAACCGGTTCTCGTGGGCACTCTTCTTGGGCACCCACTCAATGGAATTCACGCCGTTATTGTTCGGAAAGGGGTTCCCGATCGTATTGGCCCACGGGGCGCTCTAACTTGCCTTCTTCTATCAAGTTCTGGATTTCGTATCGTAACCCCAAACAGCTTGTCGCTGGTATGGCCGTGATACCGATGGAAGGCGCAAGATTTGCTCTTGTCCGCATTGGCTACGGGAATTTTGGGTTTGTAATTGGCAACGGGCTTAAGGAGACCCTCCTTGATTAACCCTTCCAAAGATCTTGCTAGGGCATGTCCAACTTGTCGAAGTGTACGGCAGCCGCTTCGAGTAGAATTGTTGCTTTGTGGGACCGGGTTTCGTTACCCGACCGTTGTCCCCGATGGACGTAGTTGACAGACGTATCTTCCTTTGCCGGGGCCGGTGCGGGATTGAATGCAACCGCCGAGCGGTATCGGTATGGCCGTGCAAAGAGCCAACTTTTCCTTGAGATCCTTCTCGAACCGTGAGCCGGCATTGACCATGGCCCGGAGATCCGGGAAGAAATTGTGACTCGATGAGAGTTCTCGATGGACGGTCTTAAGCGTGACTTGAAGATCCGCATCTGTTCGTCTTTGGAGAGTGGCTCCATGATCTCTGAGAGTTTCCAGCTCCATCTCTTGTAGAATTCCCCAACACTTTCATCCGCTTCGCTCGCGGTGATTAAGTCCTCGCGACTTGTTTCCCACTCTAAGTTGGATCTCGTACTGTTCCAGAAGATGTTACCGATCCGTTCCTGTGTGTGGCGATCCGCAGCTTGACCTCGAAACCATCGTAACGCCGAACTTTTGAGCGTATGCCGGAAGTGGTCGGCCATTTGCCGGAGGGTTGCTCCTTTTGCTCTCATGCCGAGAACGTAGGTGTCGACGTGCGTTTGAGGACATTCGGTTCCGTCGAATCGGTCCATCTCCGCATTCTCGAACTTGGCAGGAGAGGCGTGACCATTCCCGGATCTCGTGGATTTGAGCGTTTCCTCGCTTTGAGCCGCTCATGGTGGCTTTCTGTGTCTTTCATTTGCTCGACCATCCAGGCTAAGGTTGGGTCCAAAGTGGTGGACTGTGAGGCTCGGCGCCGGTGCTACCACGTGAGCGGTAGTGATTGGAGGTGGAAGGCTTGGTATATGAGAATATACGGGGCCTTTTCTCGAACCGTATCGGGGTTTGTCCCCGGTGTTTAGGGATTCGTGTATAGGCAACGGGACGAACCCGGGAGGGTATTGAGGAATATTGGCATCCTCGAGATGGTCCGGGTGCGCCGGTGATATTGAGTGATAGGAGTAGCACCGGGCCGACCAAAATGGCAGTGGTTGCCCGAGAGGTGGCAACATGGAGCCTAGGTCGGCTGCTTTCCTTGGTTGGAAGGCATCCCGTAAGTTGGCGGGGGAGGAACCCGATTGAAGGTTTGGTGAACCGGTTTCGGGAATCGTCATCCTCGACTGTGACAAAAGTACCGTCTCGACTGGGGGATAGCCGCTATACCACGCTCATTCGTAAGCCGTACCACGAAATTCTCGCCGATCTTCTTTCTGCCTCTTGTGAACCTCACAAGCCCGAATGGCTTCTTCCAATGTCATATCTGTTACCGGCGGCGGGGTCCTTCCCCGTCACGATTTCTCGATGAACTAGACATGTCGGAAATTCTGGCTGAGGGAACTGAGGGAACCGAAGAACCGGCTCGACGCCGCCGTTACGGTGATCCCGGCAAGGCGCCGACCCGGAAATCTGAACCACTTTCTCGCTCGCCGCAGTGGAACGAAAGGAAGGGTTTAGGCTTCGAAAAGGGTATTTGGCTCAAGGTTTTCGGGCTTGTGCAATGTGCGCTACCGATTAATGTTTACTTAAAGCACGTTTTCTCGTAGTCCTAATCGGTTGGAAAAGAGCGGGTCTTCTTTTTCGCAACTAATCCTAGAGCTCTAATCAGTGGATCTCGTCACTACGCTTATAAGCCCCTCGTTTCCATTGTAGATCATCTTTCTCAGACGGACTATCCCGAGCGAGGTCCGATAAGGCAAGCGAGTTCCACCGACAAAGGAAAAAGTGAACTTAAGGCTAGCCGATCACGCAAACTTTCAACGTGTGTGACGTACGGGCCACGCCGAAGTCAACGTCCTTAAGTTAAGGCGGGGATCGTGCCAAAATTTGGGCATGACCTCTCCCGACTCGCTTGTGCGAGAGACCTTAGCTTTTAGCGTTGGCCAAGTTGTGGCCGGCACGATACATACGGCGAGGTTTGGTGACACGGCGTCACATTGAACCTTCGGGTATATTTTTCGGCAGAGCTCCGCGTCAAAGTCAAGGCCGAAAAGCTCAAGACTTCGGGTCGGGAACGACCTTTGGTCTCAAACTCTCGAGCTTGACTCTGAGCGGGGCCCGGCGTGAAAAACATACACTTAGGCTTTATGACACGAGCTAAGCCAAAAACCAACCGGGTCTGGACAAAGTGTGACACAAAGAGTGCATGGCTTACACGGGCGAGGATGGGATGTTTGGGACGACCCCGTGCGCCCGAAAGGTGTCTCGGCACCAATCGGAGCGCAACCGATAAGGCCATCCCGGGTTAGGGGTCAGTGTGCAAAGTGTACCGAGGCGCAAGTGCACGTGAAGTGCGGTGTTCCGAGGCAAAGAAGTGCGCGTAGTGTGCGGTCACTAAAATTCTTTTTCGAGTAAAACAGAGATTTTTTCGTAATGTGTCTTAAAGAATTTATGATGCACAGTTCAAAAGACAGCATGAAAATCAAACATGAATGGGGATGCACAAACATGGTATGATTTTGAAAAGTTGACAATGTAATGCCTTTCGAAACAAAAACCGTTCAAGGTTTAAAGGAACTCACACACACGAAAACGAGGAAGGGTAAACGAAAGTTTGACCCACGGAAGGCTTTTTAGAAAACATCGGTAGCTTTGAAAAAGTATCTTTTCCCCCTGAGTCGCCAACTGAAATTACCCGGATTTCACGCGATGCGAAAGGCGGTTGTCTTTCGCGGAGGGTTGGTGTCTGAGACCTCGCTTCATGGGAAGGAAAATGAGGAGTCGCCACGCGGTTTTTGTATTTTGAGCCCAAACGTTGAGAAACGGCTATTGTGAAAAGGTGTCGTTTTTATTGGTAGCAAAAACTTAGGAAAAGGCTTTGAAAACGGGGATCATTTTTATTGGCAAAGAAAAACGAGTAAAAAGCTTTTAGTACCAGAGATTGTTAGGTTCGGAGGTCAAGTTACGTTTCGGGTAGAGTATTACGAGATCGCCCGAAACGCCTCGCATGACGAGTCTTTCTACCTTTCTCGAAATCGTGTGTGTGTGTGTGTCTTTTGAAATGGGGGCTTGAATGACAAGCTTAATCTTGGTTTGAATGACAAACGTTGATTAGGTGATTTTTGAATTTTTGAGTTTGAAATGAGCGTTTGCGTGGCAAACGTCGATTTTGAGTTTGAAATGAGCGTTTGCGTGGCAAACGTCGATTTTGAGTTTGAAATGAGCGTTTGCGTGGCAAACGTCGATTTTGAGTTTGAAAAGGAGTTCGAAGGTCGAACTCCGGTTTTTTGAACCGGGCGTGTCATTGTTAACGATTTTTACGGGAAAATGCGTTTTAAATGATTTTAAGTGTCAAATGGCGGCTTTTAGTTTGAAGATGAGCATTCGGAGGCCGAACGTCATTTGCGCGTTTTGAAAGAGAGTTCGACGGACGAACTCCGGTTTTGAACCGGGCATTACATTGTTAACGATTTTTACGGGAAAAATGCGTTTTAAATGATATGCGATCAACGAATCGGGTTGCGACTCAGACTTTGAAAAGTAAATACTATCACGATCCAAACGGGTCGGACTTTGTAAATGACAGTATTTAAAGTGCGGTATCAACGGAATCAAACGATCCGGATTCGTAAATGACGATCAACGAGGCCAAACGGCTCGGATTTGTAAATGACGATCAACGAGGCCAAACGGCTCGGATTTGTAAATGACAGAAATTAAAATGACGATCGACGGATCGATCGATCCGGAATTGGTAAATGACAATAAAAGTAAACGGAACGGGGTCGGAACGCCGTTTTAACCCGTGATTACTTCTCTTACGGAAAGAGAAGAGGATCGAGGGGCTAAAACGTATCGGACCCCGTTAGACGGAGGCGTCTACATTTCGATAACGACGTTCGAAACGGTTGTAGCGACTGGCGCGTAAACCGAGACGGAACGAGAGATTTAGAGAGAGGGAGTTATACCTATGGCTAGGGTTGACTCCTTTGGCTCGGGAGGTGTGTACGGGACACGGAAAGTGATTCGAAAGGTTGTTTCGAAGTAGTAAGGTGCGTATTTGATCGAAATACGAAGGTTTCACGCGAATCGAGACGAAACGGGAGCTCGGAAGGGGTGAAAACTGCTTAGGCCGTGGGGGTGGTGATTTTTTGGAGTGAATTTTTGTCTCCTTTGCCTTTGACAGCAACTTCTATTTATAGGGTGAAAATTGCAGTAGGAGTCCGGACGGACTTGGACTGAATCCAGGGGGTTTTTGGGTATTTTGGAAATCTGGGGACTTGGCCGGCAATTTCGTGAAAAGTGCACAGGGAGTCCGGCCGGACTAGGCTTGCAAATTAGGGGTATTTTGGTCTTTTAGCCTTAATTTGTGATTGAAGGGTGACTAGAGGGAGGTGGCATGGCTGCCACGTGCCCTCTGAGTCACCGGCCTTATGGGAATTCGTTCCCCGGTCCCAGTTTTGTCCGTTTTTTAAAATAACAGTCCGGAAAATGTCCGAAACGCCCCCGGAAAGTGCCGGAAAATGCGTTTTTCAGGGAAAGCCATACTTTTACGTGAGATGACACGTGTTAAGTACGGTTCGACATCGCGATGCACGGGGCAGTCCCGGGACGTCTCGTTGGCACAGCAACGGGGAGTTTAACGAGTTCCGGTTAACCTGGAGCGGGCCAATTAACGGATTTCGATTAACTTTCTGACGGATTTGGACGATCCGGATTTGGGTACATACACCGGTCCCCCATCTACTCACTCTGCTCACATAACCAAAAGGATCCTAACCGATCTCCCTACCGATCCTTCCACTCCTCCAGCTGACCAGTCTCTTGCCATTCAAGTCTTTACTCCTCTACCGGTCTTAGCTTCATCACTTACTGCTATTCCTTCAACCGATCCTTCGGCTATCTCTGTCAGTTCCTCAACCGAAGATTCCTCAACCGACAGTGATGCCATTGCTGATACTGACCCTTCACCAGATAAACCTCAACTGGTTTTTGAAGATGAGCTCAATCGACCCGTTGTTGTTCGAGATCTTTGTGAACTATATGACGCCCTG
The DNA here is from genome assembly GCA_022495995.1 of Adenophora triphylla var. japonica. Lineage (NCBI taxonomy): Eukaryota > Viridiplantae > Streptophyta > Magnoliopsida > Asterales > Campanulaceae > Adenophora > Adenophora triphylla. The sequence continues at coordinate 165,517 of JAFEMH010003627.1, read as the reverse complement.
GTTGCAAGTATGGTTAAGTCCAATCAGGAGGAGGAAGAGAAGAGGTTAGACAGAATGGAGCATGGATATTCTAAGGACTTAGCTAAGTACGTTGCTGATCTTCAAGATAAAGATGAAAGACTCATTGACCTTTCATCTCAACTAGCTACTGCTATCCAGTCCCAAAAAGAACTTCTTGACCTAGCTCAAGCCTCTCAAGCCGACCTCAAGATTGCAAATGATGAAATCAAGAAGTTAAACCTCAAGCTGAAGGAAGCTGAGCAGAAGCTGACCGATCAGGCCTCTTTGTTCAGAAAGACTAACACTGAAAGGATCAAGCTAAAGTCTGAAAATGAGGTGCTCAAGAAGATGCTAGCTGATCATGATGCTGAGAAGTCAGCTAGGAAGAAGAGAAAAAGAGAAGAGAAGGAAGCAAAGAGAGCTGCAAAGAAATCTCGTCCCCAACCGGCCACTTCATCGGCTACTCCTCCAGCAGATCCAAAGGACAACCCCTCAACCGATGATCCTGCTGCACCTATTTGAGAATGTAACCGATGATGACTGTGTCTTTCAATCTTTTCCTAAACCGGTTGCAGCCTTATCAATGAGATTTCCTTGAACTCAAATCTTTGTTGTTTTGAATGATTTGCTTTTCCTTTATTTTCTTTTAAATGATTTTTGAATGATCCAACTGTTCTAACTGTTTCATTTTACAGGTTTTCTCATTCAAAATCCTTCATGTTAATTTTCTTTAAGCTTTCACTTTATTTGTATGCTTTCTTAGGTTACATCAAGTTGTCACTTGGCTTAGGGAATGACATAATTAAAAGATAAATTCTTTGTCATTCTTTCACTAAATCAAGATGATGCTAACCTAGGATGATTGGACTTAAGCAATTAGGAGGTGATTGTTAGTCAAATATATGTTAAGTTTAGAATTGCTTAATCCCAATCAAAACAAGCATTAATGTGGACCCCTAATTTTAATTAGACTAAATAGAATTTTTTCTATGTATGATAGGTTCACTTAGTGCATGTGCGAGTGTTTTTATTTTGTAATTTTCTCAAGGAATGAAAACTTGAAGATCTGAAGATTTCCATTAGCCTGTGAGTCTCTCTGTGAAGCTACCTAACCGGTTGACATCTCAACCGGTATATCTGTCTAACCGGGCACCTTACCTAGCCGACACAACCTTCACCGGTTATGTCCCTTCTCTTGCCGGTTAAAGCTTTCTCATTAATCTTCCTTCCAGCCAACCTAACCGAAGCATTTATTGCTCTCAACTATCCAGCCTCTACTTTAGCTAAAGTAGGTAAAGCAGCATGCTGAATGGACGCTGAAGTGACACTCCTGCGGCTGTCAGAAGCTCAAAATGGATTGTCAAAATAACCAGTACTCACATCCTTCCAACCACTCAAGGAAAATCTTCTCTCTCCTATCTCAGGCATTAAATGCAAAGATACTCCCATTCAAAGGCATGCCTGTTCAAGTCATCATTGCAACCTCTTCAAAGACAACGGCTCCTTCATTTGAAGTTCACTATAAATAGCCTCTCTGGAGCATTGAAGAAGGTTGGTGCATTTATGATCCTTGAGAGTGAGCTGCTTTGAACTATCAACCTGCAAATTCCCTAGTTCAAGGCATTCAATACAAGTCCCGTTATTCATTAGACATCTCTGTAGGACTTATACACTGAGCACCTCAATCAATATTGTAGTGTTTCTTCATTAGACTACTTATGAAACACATTGATTGATTCACACACAACACCCTAGAGAAATCAGCTCAACTTGTAAGCACATCTCTAGAAAACACCAGGTCTTTATGTAGCATGATCCATTAGTGGTCACCTTTAGTTTAGCAGCCTTCAATCATTGGCTTGCAACTTGTAATAGGTAGGATCCATTAATAGCAGTGCACTTTCACAAATCCAAGTTCTGACCAAACTTGGTAGAGGACGTAGCAGTTATTTAACACTGTGAACCTCTTCAAACAATTTGTCATTCTTCTGTGTGTTTGTTTATTTTCATGTAGTTGTAACTGGTTGATAATCTCTTGACCAGTCACAACCTGTTGACTCCTACTACTACTTAACATGTTTACCTTACTTGGAAATGAATTTTGTCTTTTCTGCATGAGATTTTATTTTACTGTTTGCAACATCTAACCTAACTGGTCTGAAAAGTTCTCCAACTTATAAATCGCTGTGCAAATCCTTATCACCGGTTAGCTAGTGCAACTCTACACTTTCAAAGTTCAAAAGAGCATTTTTAGCAAAAAGTTTTAAACAGGCTATTCACCCCCCCCTCTAGCCTGATTTCTACCATTTGTGACCTAACAGCAGAAACCTTGCTGACGTGTGCTGAGGGTAAGCTTAAAAGCTTTTAATGATTCCTATACCTAGAAAAAAGGTGGAGTATAGCATGTTACTCTTTATAGGAGATCACCTATATAAGTGAAGAAGTTTGGCCGCTTCTAAACAGAGAACACATTTGAATCCAAGATATGGTCCAGGGCCGAATTGGACACAACATGAGAACGAAAGATATCATAATTGTTATCATGCAAATGTAATTGTCTTGGTTTACATAAAACGCTGACCAGTTCAAGACATTGCTTTCACCGAGCAGCAAGTAAATCCGATAGCATCTTACTAGGGATAGTTCAAAGCCGAAAGCTACATACGATGATGCGGTAATAGTACGTCGGGATTTTCTTTAGTGTCTGCATTCATGCATTAATTTCATTCATGTGGGGGATTGTTGGAAATTGGTATTAATATTGGTATTTGACCAAGTTTCTAGGAGATTCTATTTTATAAAAATAGAATTAAGTTGCAAATAATTAATCTACATTTAGTGTAGATAAAGATTGTATATTTATTTTCTCAAAACAAATTTCGGCTGAATGATAAATTAATTGATAAAGTAAGCAACTTGGTGTTGTTGTTTGAAGAGAGATTGGAATGGAAAAACCATATCCCACATTCCTAAGAAAGGGAAATTTATTCCACCTTATAAATGTAAACATCTAAGGAGGAGTCATCAAGTTGTTTCCTCCTTGGGCCAACCAAGTTGATCATTGGGCCATCCATGCAACTAGTAGCCCAATAGTGTCAATTTTGGACTAGCTCCAAATTAAACCAGCGAAGCGCGCGAAGGGCGGAATGGGCGGTTTAGAGCGCACTTTGTACGTACGCTTCGGTCGCTGGGAGCTCAGGTGCCTTAAAGTTTTGAGAAATTTCAGCTCGATAGGGCAGCTCAGGTTGGTTAGGCGTAGTGGGCTGGTGGTCTGGGTAATGAGCCGACCCAATCCAGTGGGTTTGGTGCAAACAACCCATTTCGCTTGGTTACTGGTTCAGAAGCTTCTGGAATGTTCAGTGGGCAAGAGATGGGGCGTGACCCGTGTCCTTTCGTATGGACGGGTCGACCGGATGGATTGATCCATCTAATCTTAGCCCCCCACCAGAATCTGATCCAACGGTGGAGATGCCACCGGATGCAATTAGTGTCTATTCCCAATAGACACCCCAACTCTTCAACAACTATAAATAGACCCCCCTCATTCCCATTTCATTCATATTCAGAAATCATCCTAAGCATTCTCTATAGCATCCTAGCATTCAAAGTCTTGCATTCGAGTCCAAGAAAATCCCGAGTATTCGGTAGTTCGCCCGAAGGTTTCAAAACTGTTGTGCTGCATTATGAAATTCAAAGAAAGTCATTGTATCTTGGAGACAATTGCCGTGAACCGTGAGCACTAGTATACGGGGCAATCTTGTCTTACGGAAAAAGAGTCAAACTCTTGCCTCGACTTATTTTATTTCATAAAATAATTTTTTCCGTCCCAATTTAAAGCTATTTTTTAAATACACCACCCATTTTTACCAACAGTAGTTTGGAAATTTATCCTTTGTTAGTTGTTGTACAAAATATTCACTCCCTTCGTCTCGCATGTCTAGTTGTTATAGAAAATATATCATTTCTCTTTCGCAAATAATATTTACTATTCTTTCCACCTATTCTCTCTCCTACTTTATTCACAACAAAAATTAACTTACTATTAATGTCCCTCTTACCTCACTTTTCATACTCACAACACTTACATTATTTACACTTTTTCTTAATTTTAGAGCTAAAACACTAAGACAAATGATATATGGGATGGAGGGAGCATATTAGTTTGGTATATTTTATTGTGGATAAATAAAATTGAAGGGTTAAAAACTATCAAAAATGATTATTTATTATTTACTTATTGAGAGAGATATTTTCCTTCCCCTTGCCTTTAGCTTGATCCTTACTGTTCTTATCAACTGTAGTGAAATTCACACTCTCCTTTTCCTTATCGTCCATAAGCAGCCAACCTTCTTCGTGAAGATACATGGTCATTAATTCATTGATTGTCCATTTATCATTATGTGTGTTGTAGAAAGTCTTAAATGGGCCATACTCATGAGGTAAGGTGAAAGGGGTATAATGAACCAAGAAAACTTTCGACATCTCAACATCTAATGCTTTCGATTGAGCCGCAATATCCCTCGTGCGCATGTGCGCTTGATATGATCAAGCACACCCTTAATGCTATTGAGTCTTAGGGATGTAAAATGCATAATGAGGGTGTTTACCATTGACTTATCTGAAGTGGCAAACTGATCATCAATAGCCTTTAATAATTTTTGAACCTTTTTTATATGCTCGACTAACCTCTTATGCCAGCATAAATTTTTGTCTTTATAAAGCTCACACATAGATGATTGGATCGGTCTCATTTGTTATAAACATAAATAACATTCGGAATGCTAGTCTCGGTAATTGGACATGGTTCATTTTTCCTTATGACATAGTTAAGGTTCAATCATCCTAAATGAAGAAGAACTCTCTCCTTTCACAATTGTAGTTGTCCTCTTTTAAGATTAGGGATATCACATCTCATATCATATCAGTGTAATCAACAGATTGACTTGTTTTAATAATTAAGTGTCAATGCTCATAATAATAAATTTGAGGCTAGTAAATGTAGTAGGTTTTACCAATGTAAAAACATGCAAAACATGAACCTAGTGACATAAAACTCGTATGTGGTCTAAAGCTCTAATTCAATTAAATTCATTTTAACTTTACGATAAAACCATCAAACTATGTTCCCTTTTTCTAATCCCTATGGATAAATTAGAAAATATAGTTTGATATTTTATCATAATTAATCATACATAATATATTAAAAAATTAGGTGGGATAGAATCTATTATATAAAGTATGATTAATTACAATTAATGTTCATTCTTAATTGTGGTCCTAAATCCAAATGTATACTTTTAATTAAATATAGATGATGTGGCTGTTTCCTAATTAATTAAAATTATATGATCGCATAAACATTAACAATTATTGCATAAATTGTATTCAATATTTTATGAATTTATTTCAAATGTAATAGTTTCATCTTCACCTTCCGTTGGGATAACTTCAGATTTTAAGACCCGACAATTTTTTACGATTTCAGTAATGAAATTTAACATAATATATATCAGTATTCTAATAATTTGATTTCATAATGATCTAGACTAAATATTGCAGAAAATATTACTTTAGTTGAAATTTCAAAATTACAGTATATTCGCAGGGAGAGCAACGCATAGGTATCAATTGCTTTGATACCAAATGTAGAAATAATTACACTATATGTTCGATATCCTTACAGACATATAGTATAATCTGCAGCAGAAGAATAGATCGAAATACCTTCGGCCATCGCGCCATAATCGGAATCGGACTTTGACGAAAATGAAGAACTAGAGAGGCTTTTCTAATCCCTTACTCTCTCCATGATGGTGTGTTTTTCTGAATGATCTTGAGTGGGATTATGGACCTCCAGAACTGATATGTTGTAACAGATCTATTTAGAATACAAAAAATAAACAATCACATAACACAATGATATACGTGCTTCATCAACTTGGTTACGTCTATGGGCAGAGGGTAAGAAAATTATTATCAACTATCAAAATCACCGAAGACAATCTCTAATCTAATAAACGAATTTCTTGATCAAAAGAATTAACAACTGTGCAAACTATAGATCTAGAGAGGCAAATAACCAAAAGAACTCTAGAATTATTGATATGTTTATCACACTAAAGGCTGCAAAACTGTTAGGGAATAGGGTGTATTTATACTGCCTATCTCTAACCCTGTAAGGTTTTCTAATCCTGCACAACAAATGTTACGCCAAACACCAAACTTGTCCTTCGGACAACCAAATGTTTGTATCTCCCTAGACACCCAAATGTGTTACGCCGAACACCAAAAACACTTGCTGCAATAGTTGATCATACCCGTTCAACAGGTAAACAAGCGTGTCTTGCAGACATCCAAATGTATCCCCCTTGAACACCCAAACTGTGGAGTGTCGAGCACACCAATGTGTCTTCAAGAAACCCAACTATGCCACTGCATTAGGCACTCAAAATTGCCCCAACCGGCAATCAGACAATCCAGTCGACATTGGATCTTCCCAACCCAAACATATGAAGCGGTCATATCCGTGCAATCCTCAACAGTACGCACCTTTTCCTCGATTCCTTTCTTGTTTCCCAATTATGTGTGTTGACTTACTAACTGTGGCTTGCGCAGTTCAACTCCACTTTGAGTAACTTGCTGCTCCACCTGTTTGTCAACCACCTCACAAGTAGACATGCATTATGCTTCCTTCGTATGTGTCTCTACCATACCCTCATGTACGATGCTCGACACCCAAGCCTAAAAATGTAGAACCTTGGAGGACGTACAAGGAACCTTGTTTTACCCCTTTCAAAATTACATTCGAACCCCTACAGACATTTACTGCTCCACCTTCACCTTTGAAATTGTATCTCATCTTGTATAGCCGACTAAGCAATATCAGATTATTCGTTACTTCAGGAACATGTATAACCTTGTTCAATGTACAAAACTTACCACTCAAGTTCGCACCATGATGGAGCCCTACCTTGCAGACAGAACCATTAGCAATATAAATATCACCCCCCCCTTCGTCACTTCATAAGTTGCAAACTATTCTCTGCACGAACACATGTGATAAAAAGCCCTGTAATCAAGAATACATGTATCTCTCATACCTTTGTCTTCTTCGGTTACTAGATCATAGTCCTCCACATCGTCATCTGTCATAGCTGCAACAGACACAAATTGGTCGCTCTTATTCAGCTTGAGACATTCTCGTTTCCAATACTCCTTTTCCAAGTCAGTAACTGCAGACATCTTCATGTCTTGGACCCCTTTTAGAAGAATTCTTGTTTCTCCTACCTTGACCCCTATTGCCTTCTGCAATCAATCCTGCTGATTGGGATTCTGTAGATAAACCCCTCCACATGTGGCGCATATCTTTGGTTTTTAGATTATTCTTAATCTCTTCCAAAGTAACCGTATCTTTACCATTAATGTAGGAATCCATAAATCCCTCATATGACAGTGAGAAGGAGAGACACAATATAAGAGCAGTATCCTCATTTTTAACCTTAACATCAATATTACGCAATTCAAGTAATAAAGATATAAATCGATCTATTTAATCCCTAATGGGCGTACCATCCATCATTCAAACTAAATACAACTACTACTTCAGATATAGCTTATTAGTCAATGATCGTGTCAGATACATATCTTCCAACGCAAGCCACAGAGCATCTCCGGAATCAATATCTGCAATATCTGCAGAACATCATCATCTAAGCACCTGATGATTTTAGAGTGGGCCCTCTCATCTAGCGCTATCAGATCTACTGCTTCCTTCTCAGCTTCCTTTCCCGAACCCTCTGTTGTTGCACCCGCGACAACACCTGTGGAAACTGTTACTGCTTTGCCCTTTAAATTCTGACGATTCCTGATTGCAGTAGCCAACGGAACCCGCTAACCCTTATTTCTCAACAAGACCTTCATCTTTATTTGCCAAAGATAAAAACTATTTTTTCCATTAAACTTGTCAACTGGTGATTCGATTCTTGATCTCATCTTCTTCTACAGCAAAAAACCCCTAGACCTTTATTAACCTGACTGGCTCTGAACCAGTTTGTTGTAACTGATCTAATGTAGAAGACATAAAATAAGCAATCACACAATACAATGATATACATGGTTCACCAACTTGGCTACGTCCACATACAGAGGACAAGAATATTATTATCAATCAGCATTTACTGAATACAATCTCTAATTTAATTCACGGAATTTTTTATCACAAGAATTAACAGCTAAACAAACCCTATATCTAGAGAAACAAAGAACCAAAAGAACCCTAGAATTATTGATATGTCCACCACACTAGAGGCTACAAATCTGTTAGGGAATAAGGTGTATTTATACTCCCTAGCCCTGCACGGGCGTGTCATGGCAACTCGCACGGCCGTGTCACATAATTACCGAATTGTTTGTTTAATCCCCTAATTTGGCATTCCCAAGTTAGATGGCATCAAATCCAACATGATATTTATATACTCTTTCCATCAAATAATAGCGAGTGGTTTTCCCATTTTCGTGAAATGGATTAGAGTGATAGACGGTTATGAGCGGTTGTCGACGTTTATTCTCACCCACAATGTGGAACACAAATCGGGTGAAACTATCAACCTAGTCTTGGAATCAGTGCGAATATGTTGTGACACACAAAGCAACATATGGTTATGAATTTGTTATACTCCCTCTGTGTAAAAGTACAAGGATTACCGGTTGCTTTATTATGATACAACCATGCATGCAGGCACGTTATGAAGGTGACATATTCAGCACTTTTGTTCAAAGTACAAGGATTACCCGTCGCTTCAAATCCTACACATTCGGAGAAGAAGACTCTGAGAGGTTCCAAGGCATATCAATATTTCTTTTTGGAAAATGGGGAGATTAATGATACCGTGAAGACAATGGGCATGAATATGAGCACGTCATAAGTGATTAAAAATCTAATACTACCACAACTGAGGACAGATCAAAATTAACACAACACTCGGTGAGGGTGAGAAAAAGCAAAACTTAGATAAGGGCCCGGATACCAACTTGTTGCATGTCCCTAAGTCTCCATATCGGAAAGAGAGCACCTTCTCCAGCTTCTTCTACATCCATTTGTGCCATTGCCCATATGTAATGTACCATATTGATTGTATCCTGATTATCAACAAATAGAAATTACCACCTAATCAGTAATTCGCAACTTCTACAAGGCAGAAGAGAGTGTGTGCGAGCACACGTATATCTCTGTGTGTGCGCGCGCGTATATCTCTGTGTGTGTGTTTCAACTTATACAAGTGAAAAACAAAAATCACTAAGTGGCTGCAAAAAAAAAAAAATCTTAACCACTTTACCTGACTACCTTCTACAATTGCACCAACTCTGTCACATACACAATGGACCTGTTGTGTTTGGAACTGAACAATGATTAAGGGAATGTCCCCCATCATCTTCGTCTCCCTTACTTCTACATCTGATATATTTAAACTCTGCATCAAGGAAAATAATTCTTTAATCTCAACATAGTTTGCCATTTCTTTTAATTCATATCTCAAAACTATCTTATCAAATACAACGATTCATATACTCGCCCCGTCCCATAAAGATGTCCCATTTGCGATTTTTGTTCGTCTCAAAAGATAATCTCATTTCCATAATTGTTCACTACTAAAAAGAGACCCTTTAGGGTCGGTAAATTTCCGTCTCAAAAGGTAAGTTTCTTGTCCTTTAAGGTATTAAGGTCGGCCATTAGGACGGGAAATGGGGGTCCTAAATAACATGCGACATAAAAAGTTTAAAGACGCCCATCGCCGACCCAAAAATTTTATTTAGGACAAATGACGCCGACCTTTATGAATATTGAAAATCTTTTTATTTTTTTGGCGGTAAAAATTTGGAGGGCACGACTTTTAGGGGGAAATTATTGGGGTCTAACTGCAGCCCCAAAATTTTAATTGAAATTAATTTGTGAATACAATTTCCAGCCAAGTATCAAGCACAATAACAATACATACACATATACATGACATTAAAAACAAATAAATTTATTAAACAAAGTTAATTATTTTCACATCATCCAAACACATACAAATCTCTAATCCAATCGCATACAAATCTAAAATAGTAAGATTAATAATGTCTATTATTAGCTTAATTTTTCGCCATCTAAAAGTACTTATGCCCATAAATCTGATTCTTAATATAGTGTTCATCACTTAATCTCAAATCTCACTACCTGCAAAAGAAACCTGAAAAAAACCAATAAAAAATGGGTAAGTTTAATAATCTGAATAAACCAAAAATTAAAAACTGACAGCAGCTAACTCATAAGAAAAATTGGGAAGAATGTTAGCAATTTACATAAGGATATTGGTCCATAGATATATCCAAGAATGTCTCTTCACATTTGAGACTAGAAGAACAACCTTGAGAACCAAACTAGGTAGCTTTGGTCAGATCAGGACTGCAATAAAATTAAGATGTGCATATTGAATTTCCAGATTTTGTTAAATCAGATATGAACTGATACCATAAAAGCATTTTTTATTTGGCTATTAAATTCTATGATCATACTTCTAATGATCGTAAATACAAAACCTCAAGATGCTCAAAGAACTTTAGTAATTAGAGATTTCCAAACTTCAGTAAATAGAGATCACCAAAGAATAAATGAACGAGTTCGAAATAAATAAATGCAAGTATACCTCGTTATGTAGTAACACCAATGCAGAGTTTGATCCGGCTAGCACCACAGTAACAATATTGAAGTTTACTAGATCCAAGGTGCCTGACCACAAAAAACAAAGCATCAGATGGTGTCGCAGCAAGAACCACAACTAATAACCTAGCAAGACATCAAATAATCTGCCTTATGATAGCATTCCATGTGCCACAAAGGATTTATATGGAGAAGTAGCTAATTATAACCGCAAGTGTCGCCGACGTAAAGTCAATGGACCTCTCTTAAAGCATAGGTAAAGCCCAAGTCTTACAAAATCTGATGTTAATGGTTTATACTAATCTGAAAAAAGGGCCCAAGATTAAATGGGACTAAATGCATGACTAAAAAGGTCTTCTTTACAACTGATAAAACTGAACTATATACATATTGTCTATAACCTTATTTTAATCATGGATCAACCAAACTTCTTGGTGGACAAAATGATTAAACTTTCATGAAACAAGTAAGAACATTAAGTAATTCACATCCATCCTACTAAAGTATTTTTAATCCAGTCAAAATGCACATAATTAAAAACAAATAGAAGTTTTAATTTCAGTTAATATTTTCTAAATAATACTTGGTGAAAATGATGCTCACTGTTCTATTTGCTATACTATACCTTGGTGAAAATGATGTCAAGAATTTTTAGCCCGACTTTTGAATCATACACTTCAGCTTTTTCACTGCAGCAAATCATAGCAACATCAAAGTTAGAAACTCATAACCTACAATCACTTGCTTTGAATCAACAAAGAAAAATAACAATTCAAAATTGAAATAAGAACCATATTCATGTTTCCAAGAATTACAGTTTCAAGCAAGTACATTAATATGACTTAACCAAACAACTATTCCATCCGTCCCACTAAAATCTACACACTTGATATTTGAAAGGGAATTAAGGAAGAATGTTAGTGGAGTAGGTGTTGTGAGTATAAAAAGTGAGGTAGGAGAGAGAAAGTGGGATAGAGAATAATAATTGAATTGTTTTGAGTATGATATGTGAGTCTCATTAATATAAAAGTAATAAAACATTTATATTTTAGAAAGTGTGTGGTTTGTAGTGGGTTGCCCTATGAGGAAAGTGTGTAGTTTGTTGTCAAAACGAGTGAGTATATGTTTTTAAGAATATAAACAACTAAATGGCATTACATGTAATTTCTTCAAGGCTAGATTGATATTGCTCCCAAGCTGGGCTGTAGTCCTATTTCAAGTACAATGAAAATGGTAAATAAATTGCGGCACATCTTATGTGGACAGAGTCTCTTCATATGATTTTTTAACAACCTAGTTTTGACTTTTCCAATGAATATTTACAAGAAAATCATTAAAACATAATATTACAATCTTGAATTAAAATATGATGACGCCAAACTATTCAGGGTCAGGAGCGGTTCAAGGATATCTGACAGGATATATTTTATGGCTTGATGTACCTAGAACACAACACAAAAGAGAGCCGTTAAGGTCAAAGTTGGACGTTACTCCAACTCAGGCCCTCGGGTGTGAGAGTAAGAATACTGAGTAATATAAGGCTTTGAATGCCTTGAATGTGTGTGTGTAGGGTTTGACAGCAATTTGGCTTACAGTGGATATATGGAACTCACCTTGTCAAAGGGGACAAAGGTCTTCTATTAATAGACAATGAGGAGCTGCCCACTGACGTAAGCCATGAGGTCAGCCTTAAAGGGCACTTTGGTATTTGACCGCCTACACGTGTCCGCATCTGATTGGGTCTGTTAGGGAAGGAAGATTCAGTGTCAGAGGGGATGTCATTGATGTGAACAGGAGCCGTGTATTCGGCGCGACACATTTCATGCAATAGTAGGCGCCTGTCTTGTCTGAGCCGCATTGAATGCGATGGGAGTGAGCCGACAACTTGCATGTTAGAGCCAATAAGCTAACTTGCTCAGTAAGGTTTGCTTTTAACCGGGAGGTAGGTGATATAACCGGGAGGCAGGTATGAGCCCACGGTCAACATCTTAGGTGCGGTCAAAGAAATTTGACGCGGGCACGAATGGAGCGGTCATACCTCCTGCGGTCACCAAGCCAGCGATCAGGATCCCTCCGGTCTGGAGTAGGATGATGCGGAGAGGAGTGTGGTCTTTGTTGGGTTTTACAGGTCCATGCGCAGCAGAATTAAGCATAAAATAACATAAAACCCAAGAAGCCCTAGGATCCGTTCTATACAATTAACTTGAAAAACTATGAGATAGATGTAACCAACCTTGAACACTTTCCGTTCTTGAGCTATCGAACGATTTGATTATGTGATTTTGAATCACAAACATCCTTCTTCAACTTGCTTGAACTCTAGGCCTTGATCGATGAACGAGCGAAGACCCTCTTTCGGTATCCACACCTTTGAATGAATCCAAGAAAAATTTCTTGAAGATTGCTAGATCCTATAAACCTTGGAATAATATTGAGAATATGTTTGTGAATTTCTATTGAGAATTTCGGCTAGCTTTTCAGGGTTGATAGACGTTCATATTTATAGTACATTAGTATAGAATATGAATCCTAATCAAATTAGAAAAGGATTCTGTCAAACCGCCTCAGTGGCTTGTTGTGTCGCACGACCAGACACAACATATGGCCTGTTGTGTCGCACGGCCACACACAACACATGGCCTGTTAGGAGTTTCTCAATCATTCTTCCAATGGTTTAATCAATTCATTCTAGTTGTGTGTGACCCAATAGGATTACATTATGTTGGCAATGAGTTCTATCATATCGACCCTCATAAGACATAAGCGGACTCTAGCAAGCCATTATGTCTACCCAAATAATGTAACGTAAGAGTTCACGTTTCCAACGGTGCACTTCCATTTCTCCCTTTGTCTCACGATGTTATATTGAACACAAGTCATGGTCCTCGTCAACTTGTCTTTGTTCAATGCTTTCTCGATCTTGAGTATAATGATAGTTCCAATCATATTGGGGTACGGCCATACACCTTCATCATTATCACTCATCGAAGGGCCCAAGCAAAACATCTCTCTTCCGATGGACAAATTCCATCTTGACTTATCATCCTTCCCATCATGAATCCGATCATGCCAAAGATAGCCTTTATAGATATCGTGTTAAGATACCGTTTGACTAAAATCAAACATAACTTTCATCATATGTAATGTCATGATAATCTCAGGTCTAGGGACTAAATGAAGTGACCATATGAGATTTAATTATGACATTTGACCATGACATAAATCTCATACGGGTCAAGTACAGTCAATTGTTCTCTAACAAGTACCCATAATTTCAATGTGCATCTCTATGCATATAATCATCATATGATTATCCATTGACAATTATACTAATTATTCCCTTAATAATTAGGAACGGAGATTATTATAAACAATACAAAACATATAATAATCAAATGATAAACATCTCATATAATAATAAATAATGTCAACACATAAGTCTATCAATCATAGGCCTAGGGCATAACACTAACAGTCTCCCACTTGCACTAGGCCCAATCTACCATGTATCGAATACCCATGGACCTAAAATGACCATCATGCTTAGCTTGCGGGAGAGCCTTAGTTAATGGGTCCGCCACGTTGTCATCAGTACCTACTCTGCATATCTTTACGTCTTCCCTTTCACATATCTCTCGGATAATGTGGAAACGTCGAAGTTTGTGTTTGGATCTCTGGTGTGACCTTGGTTTCTTTGCTTGTGAAATGGCACCATTGTCGTCACAGTAAAGTTCAATAGGATCTCTGATGCTTGGAACAACTTTCAAATCACTAATGAACTTCTTGATCCAAACTGCTTCCTTAGCTGCATCGGATGCCGCTATGTACTCAGCTTTGGTTAAATCAAAATAATTGGAAATAAATAAAGTAATAGGATGGAGTGGTAATAAAATGGGCAAATAAAATGTTATGAGTTGGGAGGGTATTTTAAAATGGTTGAAAGAGTTTATTATAGAAGCATAGGGTGGGGGGGACCATTTCCCCTAATTCCCTCTCCTTTTTCCCTTAAGTCAAAGACCCCATACCTCCCATACTTCTCCCTTACTCTTCCCATACTCCCTCTATTCTCCTCCATCATTCTCCTCCATTTTCTTCTTACACTTTTCCATGGAAACTCCATTTGAAAGCCTCACCTTCCAAGACTTCTAGCAATCTCATTTATCCTCCATTTTCAAATCAAGTGCATCTAGGGGAGTTCATCAAACCAAGAAAATCATCATTCCATCTTGTATTTGCTAAAGGTGAGTTATTATGACCCTTCTCTTCCTCTAAATGTTCATAAACTATTTATTGTTGTAATTGTTGAAATCATGGTTATGTGATGCTTTGTAAACCTCCTTGAAATTTAGAAATGGGTTAATGAGATAGAATGACGTTATTTTCCATGGGAATTGATCAAAATGTAAGAAAAGGGGTTGAGTAGATTAAAAGGGTCTAACTTGAAATGTGGTAGAACTATGGGTGGAAAATCAAGTGGGAATGATCTATGTTTAGGATAGGATGCCTTAGGGTTAAATGGTTTAGAATGGAATCATCAAAGTTAGGAATCATTTTAGGTTCACAAAAGTAGAAGAAGCTTGGTCCTAGTTTTTGATTTTGGGAATTCCTAGCCATTACTGCTGCTGCTGCCAGTTTCTGGGCCGTGGCACGAGTCGTGCCCCTAGGCACGAGTCGTGCCCATGGCCAACCCGTGATAACGACTCGTGAATAGGAGGCCAAATCGTTCTGAGTAGCTATGTGGAAAATTGGCACGAGTCCTGCTCTCATGCACGAGTCGTGACAAGGGGAAGTCACGAGTCGTGCTTGTCTTGGGACGCATGATTCTGAGTGAGGCCAAAAAGGCACGATTCGTGCCTTGGGGCACGAGTTGTGCCCTGGCCTGGTTATGTTGCACCAACTTTAGAGCTGTTTAAACCTAATCAAACTGGAACCAAAATAAAATCTCTTTAACCTAGATTAAAGTAGAATACTTTGGCTACACAATGACATCTTAAGTGATCAAAATGGAATTGGGGAAGTACTTTAAATATTGTTTGGAAATTGCAAGGTAGCCTAGTTTGGTAATTGGACAAGTGGGACTCCAACTTGGTAATTTAACTTGGATCTTCGTAAAGACCATGTATTATTGAATATTGTCTAAGTAGGGATAATTATTGATACTTTGTTACCTTACTTGAGTACATATTCATGGACTGTATTATGCTTAGTGTATTACATAAATGTTGCACTATGATATTGATGGAACATGAGTATATATTACCATGTGGCTATGTTGTTTATTCCCTTTGTGGATTATATTCAAGTAACTATTATGTGCTTGATAATTTGTTAATCAGCTAATGTTGGGGGTATAACATAATAAGATCAATTATGGAAGTGTGACCTAATGTGATTGGATTATGTTATATCTGTGACCGTCCCCTCCTGTGGCCACAGGTCGGGGTTATAGCATCTATATTGAGCCAAAAGCCTTACAAAATTGCTACTATCTTATATGGTTCCCTGAGAAACGGGTCTTATAAGATGTGAGTATTGCTTAAGCAGCTCACCTAAGATTGGAATATTATATCCAATGTTGTACGACTATGGTTCAGACGGGAAAAGGTAAACCGAGGTAATGAAAGGTGTTTACAGCTTTTCCAATGTGTTATATGCGACTTGTTATGTGTTGCATCTTATTTGGCATATTGCTGCATTCATAATAGCTTGCTGAGATTTATTCTCACCCCTCTCCCTTTAATGTTTTTAGATCCCGAGACAGGCGGACCGGCCAAGTAAGGGCGGAAAGGAGTTTGGAAGTAATCTTTTAGGTATTGTCGGGGTACGTATAGGTTGGCGTAGAAAGTGTATTTTGTTATAATTCCTTTATGAAATTTGTAATTATAAACTTTAATTTCTACGTTAGAACCGATGTCTTTTGTAACTAAAACAGTTTAATACTTTCAAAGTTGGTCAACTCTTCCTCCAAGGTGGAGAGGAGTAGAGTTATTTTGAAATGGATATGTTAATGATGTTTATGTTTGAAGTTTAAATCAAAGTTTTAAAAGTTTAGGAAATTTGGGTTAGTCTGAGGACGCTCCAACTCGGGACACGTGTAGGTTTCGGGTTGGGGTCCACACAGTTGGTATCAGAGCTCGGTTAGAGTTCTTGGGTAGAGTCTAGCTGAGTGAGAGTGTGTGATAACTGACGTCGAGTGTTTAATGCAGGAGTTTGTTCTCATGGCGAGTAATGATGGAGATCAGGATCAGGCTTTGGGTAATGTTGGTAATCCGAATGCCGAAATGATGGATATGTTCCGAGTGTTTCTTCAGAATATGGCAAATCAGAATCAAGGTAGGGGACAACAACAGCCCGAAGGTAGGCAAGGGCACCATGGTCTAGAGAAGTTCGTGAAGATGTCTCCTCCTAGCTTCAACGGAGATCCGGATCCGGCGAAGGCGGAGAGATGGCTTGAAGCGATGAATAAGATTTTCTTGGCAATGGAGAGTTCGGATGCAGAGAAGGTAAGATGTGCCATTTTCAAGTTGGAAGGACCCGCTGAGCATTGGTGGCAGGTAGTGAAGGATGGCTGGGATCGAGATTTGACACCACAGACTTGGGAGAATTTCACGCGCAAGTTCCGGGATCATTTCATTCCGATGGTCACTAGAGATAAGAAGGAGGTTGAGTTTCTGAAACTGGAGCAAGGGACGATGACCATAGCACAATATTCAGCCAAGTTTACGGAGTTAGCACGATATTGTCCCCATTTGGTACCGGAGGAAGAGAGGCGGATCTACCGGTTTGTGAAAGGCTTAAGGGTGGAGTTAGGAAGCGATCGACGCATGACTTCGCCAACTTTCAGCGGCGTGAATATGGCGTATCGATTGAGAATGATATAGAGGAGCACCGTGGTAAATACGAAGGCGAAAATGTAGAAATAGATCTCAAGGTCAAGGTTCGGGGCAGAATAGGGGGCAACCAAGGACAGCAGCTTCGGGAGCAGGTAGAGGAGGATTTGTGGCGGCACCGACAAACCGTTCGCCTCCAGGACAGTTTGGAGCATTGTGTGGATATTGCAAGAAGCCAGGGCATTCGGAGGACAAGTGTTGGAGCAAGCAAGGCCGATGTTTAGAGTGTGGGGCGACAGGCCATTTCCGGAGGAATTGTCCCAAGTGGCAAAAGAAGCAAGCTTCGGGTAGTGGTCAAGGGGGACAAGGTAGTGGTGTGAAGAGAGATATAGATGGAAAGCCCAAGGATAGAGTGCAAGGTCGAGTGTTTGCCTTGGGTAGAGGAGAGGTCGATCCCAATCCTGTCATTAGAGGTATAGTTCCTGTCTCAGGAGTTAAGGCCCGCATTCTTATAGATCCCGGGTCTTCCCATTCATTTGTGGCATCTCATTTTGCATTTTCATTGCATAAATTGCCTGAATCTATGCCTTATGTGTTGGAGGTCTCTACTCCTATGGGAGAGTGCCTTGCATCTTCTTTGATACATCGTGGTTGTGATGTGACTATATGTGGGCATGTATTGCCGGTGGATTTGGTCGAGTTACCAATCCGTGACTTTGATGTGATCCTTGGGATGTATTGGTTGAGTCAGTGTCATGCTTTGGTAGACTGTCGTAGAAAGCGAGTCTCGTTTGCTATGCCTGATGTGCCTACTTTTATATTTGATGCGGACAAATCTATGTTCGGTTTACATGTTATTTCTGCTTTAAAGGCTAGAAATATGCTATCTAAGGGGTGTGCGGGTTACTTGGCTTATGTGGTAGATTCCAATAAGAAGTCCCCCGAGTTAGCTCATGTTCCGGTGGTTAATGAATTTAGTGATGTGTTCTCTAGTGAGTACTCTATGCCTCCGGATCGTGAGGTAGAGTTTTGTATTGACCTAGTGCCAGGTACCACCCCTATCTTTAAAGCACCCTATAGAATGGCTCCGGTCGAGTTAAAAGAGTTGAAGGTCCAATTGCAAGACAGCTTTATTTGACCAACTCCAAGGTTCCGTTATCTACTCAAAAACTTGATTTGAGAAGCGGATACCATCAGTTGAAGATTAGACCGGATGACGTTGCCAAGACAGCTTTTCGAACAAGATATGGCCATTATGAGTTTGTGGTGATGCCTTTCGGGTTGACTAATGCTCCAGCTGTGTTTATGGATATGATGAACCGTATTTTCAAGCCTTATCTTGATAGATTTGTGGTAGTATTCATAGATGACATTCTTGTATATTCTAAGTCCCGGGAGGAGCATGAAAATTGTTTGAGGATTGTTTTGTCGGTTCTTCGTGAGAAGCAGTTGTATGCCAAGTTCAGCAAGTGCGAGTTTTGGCTTGAGCATGTTTCTTTCTTGGGGAATGTAGTGTCGAGTTCGGGAATTTCCGTGGATCCTTCGAAAATTGAAGCCGTGGTTAATTGGAAGCAACCTTCGACTGTGACGGAGGTTCGTAGTTTTCTTGGTTTGGCGGGGTATTACCGAAGGTTTATTGAGGGTTTTTCTCGGATTGCTACTCCGTTGACAAGGTTGACTCGGAAAGATGTATCGTACGTATGGGATTCTAAGTGTGAAGAAAGTTTCAATGAGTTGAAGAAGAGGTTGACGACGGCTCCTATTCTTACCCTTCCGGATGGTTGTGAGAATTTTGTGATCTATAATGATGCCTCGAAGGCGGGTTTGGGATGTGTATTGATGCAAAATGGGAAAGTTATTGCGTATGCCTCTAGGAAGTTATCACCGGCGGAACAGAATTACCCTACTCATGACATGGAATTGGCGGCGATTGTGTTTGCGTTACATAAGTGGAAGCATTACCTTTATGGGGCGAAATTTGAGATTTTCACCGACCATAAGAGTTTGAAATATTTATTTACCCAAAAGGAGTTGAACAACCGGCAAAGGAGATGGCTAGAGTTCTTGAAGGATTTTGATTGTGTGATTTCTTATCATCCGGGGAAGGCCAATGTGGTGGCGGACGCGATTAGCCGAAAGGCTTATGTGACAGCTTTGAGTACCCAAGAGTTGAGGAGTGAAGTATTACTTGCGAATGTGCGAGCCGTTCCTACATTGTATGGAGAGTTGAAGGAAGCTCAACAAGGTGATCTGGAGTTGAAGAAAATTTTAGATCAAGTGCAAGATGGGAAAGCCGGGGAATTTGCGTTGAATAGAGATATGGGATTTTAACCTTCCAAGGGAGAATTTGCGTTCCTTCATCACCGGAAATCAAGAGGCGTGTTCTAGAGGATGGTCATAAATCCAAATTTGTGATTCATCCGGGTAGTACCAAAATGTATCAAGACTTGAAGCGTGGATATTGGTGGAATGGAATGAAAAGGGAAATTGCGGATTTTGTTTCTAAGTGTTTAACTTGTCAAAAAATCAAGGCAGAACATCAGAGACCGGCGGGACTACTTCAACCATTGGATATTTCGGAGTGGAAATGGGAAGGGATCTCGATGGATTTTGTTTCGGGTTTGCCTCTTACTGCGAAGAAGATGGATGCTATTTGGGTTATTGTGGATAGATTGACAAAGTCGGCTCATTTTCTTCCGGTGTCAACCAAGTTCTCGTTGGAGAAGTTAGCTCAGTTATATATGAAGGAGATTGTTAGACTTCACGGGTTTCCGGTTAGCATTATTTCTGACAGAGATCCAAGATTTACTTCTAGATTTTGGAGAGCATTGCATGAAGCCTTGGGTTCTAAATTGTGTTTCAGTACGGCATTTCATCCTCAAACCGACGTCAGTCCGAGCGAACTATTCAGATACTTGAGGATATGCTACGGGCTTGTGTGATGGATTTCCAATTGTCGTGGGAAGATCATCTACCGTTAGTGGAGTTTGCCTAAAACAACAGTTATCAGTCTAGTATCGAGATGGCTCCGTATGAGGCGTTGTATGGTAGGAAGTGTCGATCTCCGATGTGTTGGGACGAGGTTGGTGAAGCGAGACTTTGGGGCCCGGATTTGGTTAGAGATTCAACGGAAAAGATCAAGGTGATTCAGGATAGATTGAAGACGGCTCAGAGTAGACAGAAAAGCTACGCCGACAATAGAAGACGGGATTTATCTTTTCAGGTTGGTGACTTTGTGTTCTTGAAGGTCTCTCCGAGGACGGGAGTTAAAAGGTTTGGTAATAAGGGTAAATTGGCTTCGAGGTTCGTTGGTCCGTTTGAGATCCTAGAGAAGATTGGGGATTTGGCTTATCGGTTGGCGTTAACTCCATCTTTTTCTTTACTGCATTATGTATTTCATGTTTCTATGTTGAGGAAGTATTGTCATGATCCTTCCCACATTTTGAGTTCTCCCCCCGATGATGTTCAAGCGGATATGTCTTATGTTGAGGAACCGTTGAGAGACTTAGAGTTCCAAGTTAAGGAGTTGAGGACTAAGAGTATTCCGATAGTGAAGGTCCTATGGAAGAATCACACCGTTGAGGAAGCAACGTGGGAGCTAGAGTCGGAGATGAGAGCAAAATACCCTTGGTTGTTTGAGCATCCAAGTAAGTCTTTTTAAAAATTCGGGACGAATTTTCTTTAAGGGGGAGTGAGTGTAACGACCCTAACCCTAGGCACAATTTTAGTATAAGATTATATGCTTTTAATATTAATGCTTAGCTTTATGTGTTTATTTTATATCTTAAATTCTGATATTAAGATGAAATGGTTAGGAGATAATTCAAAAGCCTAGGGATAAAATGGAAGTAAGTTAAAGTATTTGGTTAAATCAAAATAATTGGAAATAAATAAAGTAATAGGATGGAGTGGTAATAAAATGGGCAAATAAAATGTTATGAGTTGGGAGGGTATTTTAAAATGGTTGAAAGAGTTTATTATGGAAGCAAAGGGTGGGGGGGGGACCATTTCCCCTAATTCCCTCTCCTTTTTCCCTTAAGTCAAAGACCCCATACCTCCCATACTTCTCCCTTACTCTTCCCATACTCCCTCTATTCTCCTCCATCATTCTCCTCCATTTTCTTCTTACACTTTTCAATGGAAACTCCATTTGAAAGCCTCACCTTCCAAGACTTCTAGCAAGCTCATTTCTCCTCCATTTTCAAATCAAGTTGTACTTTTGTGCTTGGTGCATCTAGGGGAGTTCATCAAACCAAGAAAATCATCATTCCATCTTGTATTTGCTAAAGGTGAGTTATTATGACCCTTCTCTTCCTCTAAATGTTCATAAACTATTTATTGTTGTTATTGTTGAAATCATGGTTATGTGATGCTTTGGAAACCTCCTTGAAATTTAGAAATGGGTTAATGAGATAGAATGAAGTTATTTTCCATGGGAATTGATCAAAATGTAAGAAAAGGGGTTGAGTAGATTAAAAGGGTCTAACTTGAAATGTGGTTGAACTATGGGTGGAAAATTAAGTGGGAATGATCTATGTTTAGGATAGGATGCCTTAGGGTTAAATGGTTTAGAATGGAATCATCAAAGTTAGGAATCATTTTAGGTTCACAAAAGTAGAAGAAGCTTGGTCCTAGTTTTGGATTTTGGGAATTCCTAGCCATTACTGCTGTTGTTGCCAGTTTCTGGGTCGTGGCACGAGTCGTGCCCCTAGGCACGAGTCGTGCCCATGGCCAACCCGTGATAACGACTCGTGGATTGGAGGCCAAATCGTTCTGAGTAGCTGTGTGGAAAATTGGCATGAGTCGTGCTCTCAGGCACGAGTCGTGCCAAGGGGAAGTCACGAGTCGTGCTTGCCTTGGGACGCATGATTCTGAGTGAGGCCAAAAGGGCACGAGTCGTGCCCTGGGGCACGAGTCGTGCCCTGGCCTGGTTATGTTGCACCAACTTTAGAGCTGTTTAAACCTAATCAAACTGGAACCAAACTGAAATCTCTTTAACCTAGATTAAAGTAGAATACTTTGGCTACATAATGACATCTTAAGTGATTAAAATGGATTTGGGGAAGTACTTTAAATATTGTTTGGAAATTGCAAGGTAGCCTAGTTTGGTAATTGGACAAGTGGGACTCCAACTTGGTAATTTAACTTGGATCTTCGTAAAGACCATGTATTATTGAATATTGTCTAAGTAGGGATAATTATTGATACTTTGTTACCTTACTTGAGTACATATTCATGGACTGTATTATGCTTAGTGTATTACATAAATGTTGCACTATGATATTGATGGAACATGAGTATATATTACCATGTGGCTATGTTGTTTATTCCCTTTGTGGATTATATTCAAGTAACTATTATGTGCTTGATAATTTGTTAATCAGCTGATGTTGGGGGTATAACATAATACGATCAATTATGGAAGTGTGACCTAATGTGATCGGATTATGTTATATCTGTGACCGTCCCCTCCTGTGGCCACAGGTCGGGGTTATAGCATCTGTATTGAGCCAAAAGCCTTACAGAGTTGCTACTATCTTATATGGTTCCCTGAGAAACGGGTCTTATAAGATGTGAGTATTGCTTAAGCAGCTCACCTAAGATTGGAATATTATATCCAATGTGTTATATGCGACTTGTTATGTGTTGCATCTTATTTGGCATATTGCTGCATTCATAATAGCTTGCTGAGATTTATTCTCACCCCTCTCCCTTTAATGTTTTTAGATCCCGAGACAGGCGGACCGGCCAAGTAAGGGCGGAAAGGAGTTTGGAAGTAATCTTTTGGGTATTGTCGGGGTACGTATAGGTTGGCGTAGAAAGTGTATTTTGTTATAATTCCTTTATGGAATTTGTAATTATAAACTTTAATTTCTACGTTAGAACCGATGTCTTTTGTAACTAAAACAGTTTAATACTTTCAAAGTTGGTCAACTCTTCCTCCAAGGTGGAGAGGAGTAGAGTTATTTTGAAATGGATATGTTAATGATGTTTATGTTTGAAGTTTAAATCAAAGTTTTAAAAGTTTAGGAAATTTGGGTTAGTCTGAGGACGCTCCAACTCGGGACACGTGTAGGTTCCGGGTCGGGGTCCTCACAAATACATCCTTAATTCTTCGTAAGTACTTGAGGATATTCTTGACTGCTATCCAATGTGGTTCGTCGGGATCCGATTGGTACCTACTCGTCATGCTTAGAGCACACGAGACATCAGGTCTAGTACATAACATAGCATACATGATAGACCCAATTGCCGAAGCATATGGAATACCATTCATTCTCTTTCGCTCATCATTAGTCTTAGGACTTTGATTCTTGCTAAGAGATATACCATGTAACATTGGCAAGTTTCCTCTTTTAGAATTTTCCATTTGGAATCTTCTAAGAACCTTGTTAATGTAAGTACTTTGACTTAAACCAATCATCCTCTTGGATCTATCTCTATAGATATTGATACCAAGGATATATGCGGCTTCGCCCATATCTTTCATCGAAAAGCACTTTCCCAACCAAGACTTGACAGTCTGTAGTGCATGAATGTCATTTCCAATGAGTAAGATATCGTCGACATACAACACAAAAAATAGTGCTACGCTCCTACTAATTTTCTTGTATACACAAGGTTCATCTTCGTTCTTGATAAAGCCAATCTCTTTGATTGCTTCATCAAAACGTAGATTCCAACTCCTAGAAGCTTGCTTCAATCCATAAATGGATTTCTGCAACTTACACAACTTGTTAGAATTTTCTGGACTAACAAAATCTTCAGGTTGTATCATGTATACATCCTCAAGTAACTTCCCATTAAGGAAAGCTGTTTTGACATCCATTTGCCATATCTCATAGTCATAATATGCGGCTATGGCAATTAAAATTCTAATAGACTTAAGCATAGTTACAGGCTAAAAGGTTACATCATAGTCAATGCCATGAATCTGCCTATATCCCTTAGCTACAAGCCTAGCCTTATAGGTGTGCACCTTCCCATCCATGTCGGTCTTCTTCTTGAAGACCCATTTGCATCCTATGGTTTTTACACTTTCGGGTGGATCAATCTAGTTCCAAACTTGATTATCAGCCATGGATTGTAATTCGGACTTCATGGCCTCTTGCCATTTTTCTGAATCAGGAGCGGACATCGCCTCTTGATAGCAAGTAGGTTCATCGTTTTCGATTAACTCCACTTCATCACTTTCCGTAACGAGAAATCCATATCTCTCGGGTTCGGATCGTGACCTACCACTTCGGCGAAGAACTTGTGCATCTTGAACCGGTTCCACAACTACTTGTGAACTTGGTTCAGTCTCTACCATTGGTTCAATGTTGTTTTCGGGTTCTCGAATTTCTTCGAGATCTATTTTACTCCCACTGGTTTCTTTGCGAAGAAACTCCTTTTCTAAGAAAGTACCATTTTGAGCAACAAACACTTTGTTCTCGTTTCAGTTGTAGAAATAGTATCCTTTGGTTTCTTTAGGATAACCCACGAAAACACATTTTTCAGATTTAGGTGCTAGCTTGTCAGAAGATAACTTCTTGACATATGCATCACAACCCCAAATCTTCATGAATGACAAACTAGGTTTTCTTCCATACCACATCTCATATGGGGTCTTTTGAACCGATTTGGTAGGAACTCTGTTTATAGTGAAAGCAGCAGTTTCTAGTGCATGTCCCCAAAAGGATAAAGGATGCTCAACTTGACTCATCATAGAACAAACCATTTCCAACAAAGTTTTATTCCTCCTTTCAGACACACCATTCCATTGTGGTGTTCCGGGTGGAGAGTGTTTTGAAACGATTCCACAACTCTTAAGATGACTGTCAAATTCTTGGCTCAAATATTCACCACCTCGATCGGATCGAAGTACCTTAATAGTTTTGTCAAGTTGATTTTGCACCTCATTTTGAAATATTCGAAATATCTCAAATGATTCACTTTTATGTTTCATTAGATAAACATATCCAAATCTACTATAATCATCAGTGAATGTTATGAAGTACCGAAATCTTCCCCTAGCATCGCTACTCATAGGCCCACATACATCGGTATGTATGAGTCCTAATAAGTCGCCCACCCTTTCACCGGTTTTGGTAAATGGGTCCTTGGTCATCTTGCCAAGTAAACAAGATTCGCATGTCTCATAAGATTCATAATCATGTGAGTCTAAAAATCCATCTTTGTGGAGTTTAGAAATGCATTTCTCGTTTATATGACCAAGACGACAATGTCGTAAGTAAGTGTGGTTTACATCATTGGGTTTAGATCTCTTGTTAATGTTATAGACATCATTATCACGATTTTCAACATCAAGAATATAAAGGCCATTGAATGAAACAGCAGTACAATAATGCATATCACTCTTGTAAATGGAAAATTTCTTATCACATATAAGAAAATTAAAACCTTCATTATCCAAACATGTAATCGAAATAATATTCCTACTTAAAGCTGGAACGTAATAACAATTGTTCAAAACAAGTATTAGTCCACTAGGTAAAGTACCTTCATAAGTTCCTACGGCTAATGCAGCAACTCTTGCTCCATTCCCCACACGTAGGTCCACTTCACCTTCCTTAAGCATCCTTCTGTTCTTTAGACCCTGCACATTTAAACAAATGTGAGTTCCACATCCGGTATGCAATACCCAAGAACTAGAAGTAGATAGGAATATATCTATAACAAAGATACCTGAAGTCGAAGCAACTCCTTTGCTCTTCTTCAGTGCTTCCTTGTATTTTGCGCAGTTTCTCCTCCAATGTCCAATCTCATTGCAATGGAAGCAGACTGCGTCCTCTTGGGACTTGGGCTTAGCCTCTTTAGGCTTGGAAGCCTCTTTGGGTTTGGCAACTTTTGCCTTAGGATTAGAAACCTTTGCTTTTCCCTTACCCTTGAAACCCTTCCCCCTATTAACCATCAGCACTTGGTCGGTTTTCTTTTCGACAATATTGATTTCCGCAGTGTTCAACATTTGAACTAACTCAGAAAGGTTTTTATTCATTCCACCCATCTTATAGTGCATTATGAAATTACTAAAACTTTTGGGCAATGAATTCAATATTATGTCGGTAGCCAACTCTTGGCTAATTGGAAAGCCGAGCCTTTCAAGATGCTCAATGTGGCCCTTCAACTTAAGAGCATGGGGACCAAGCCTTGTCCTTCACTCATCTTGCATGAGGTCAAGACCGTAACTGTGTTGTACCTTTCTTGCCTAGCTTGTACTTGGAACATTTCCATCAGTCGATTGTTTAGATCAACTGTCCCCAAGTGCTCAAGATCCTTCTGAAGGTTCTTACACATGGCAGAGAGCATGAGGCAACCAACATCTGTAGAGTCACGCTTGTGCTTCAGATATTGATCCCTCACTGCCCTAGTAGCATTGGCAGCAGGTTCAGGTGGAATAGGTTCCTCGAGAACGTACAATTTTTCCTCTTGCCTGAGAACAATTCTCACGCTACAGATCTAATCCATATAGTTTGTACCATTCTCTTCCAACTTCTCCTTCTCAAGGAGAGATCGCAGTGACAGGTGATTATTGTTTGATGCCATTTATTCTACAAAAAGATATACATAAAATATGAACACATATAAGTAAACATATCATATGAGACGTATGATGCATTTATATAAAATGCTCCCACTAAATTATACACCTTCAAATGCAAATAAGCATAATATACATTTAATGGTCTAAGATCCAACTTTAATTCAATTTCAAGTTTGCTATGGCAAACCGCTCAAAATTAAATTAATTAGGTAGAAAACATCAATCATATCACATATATGACTCTTAGATCTTTTATGAGATTTATTCAAGACATCATATGTCTAGGCATATTTTAATCTCATCTTATGCCTTGGGTCCAAAACCATTTTGATAACCCAATTAAGTTCATTCACTTTAAACGTATAGGAACCACCATTTCCTCATCTTGCTCGCATTCGAATAGAATCAAAGCACCTTGCTATGGCAAGCCCACCCAAAACTATCCGAATGGTCTCAAGTGTTTTAATCATGAATTGGCATAAAGAACTTAAAGTTAAATGAAGGTTCTTTAAGGTAGATTATAAGCATATCAGCAAAGATAGTCATAATCGTGCACCAGATAAGTTCCCAGGAAGATAGGTGAGCCACAAGGACTATTTAAGTACCAACTCTTCCTTAGACAGAACTCTCCTAGACATGCACAATCAGAAATCAGCTCTAATTTGGCAACATAATCACTACCTTTTATAAACAATTAGTTTCCTTTTAAATTTCGCGTAATTATGACTTGTTTCCATAAACAATCATAAAATCCAAAATTTTAATGTCTAAATCTAAACATATTAGGAAACTATAATGCAATGTTTCAACTAAACATAAAATTTCTTAGCACGTAAGAACAAGTAAAACATGCATCGCAATAATTATTAAAATCATATTTTAATCAACTAAGCATGCATAAATAATGAATTAATCTAGTATAGCCCTATAAACTCAATTTTATAGCATCCAGATTAACACATAAACATATCAGATTGTAAACACATTCATAGATTAACCAGATTGTTCATCAAACTGATACTGCCCAGATTGGGCTAAAAGTGTCGCGTGACAGAAGCAAGTTCTGTCGCTTGACAGAAGCTAGTTCTGTCGCGTGACACAGGATGACAGTTTTCCAGATTTCTAGAATTCAATCAATTCTAAATCACAGAGCAATTAAATCATGCAAACGACTTTCAACAGATTTAATTCAATATAATTAGAACACGAATTAGGCATATTGTTTCAAAAACAATTAATCTATCGCATACAAAACATGCAAAAGAACATATAAACGATGTTATATTACTTTTCTAACATGTTAATTCAAACTTAATCATACGAACCTGGCTCTGATACCACTGTTGGGTTTTACGGGTCCACGCGCAGCGGAATTAAGCATAAAATAACATAAAACCCAAGAAGCCCTAGGATCCGTTCTATACAATTAACTTGAAAAACTATGGGATAGATGTAACCAACCTTGAACGCTTTCCATTCTTGAGCTATCGAACGATTTGATTATGTGATTTCGAATCACAAATTTCATTCTTCAACTTGCTTGAACTCTAGGCCTTGATCGATGAATGAGCGAAGACCCTCTTTCGGTATCCACACCTTTGAATGAATCCAAGAACAATTTCTTGAAGACTGCTAGATCCTCTAAACCTTGGAATAATATTGAGAATATGTTTGTGAATTTCTATTGAGAATTTCGGCTAGCTTTTCAGGGTTGACAGACATTCATATTTATAGTACATTAGTATAGAATATGAATCCTAATCAAATTTGGAAAGGATTCTGTCAAACCGCCTCAGTGGCTTGTTGTGTCGCATGACCAGACACATCACATGGCCTGTTGTGTCGCACGGCCACACACAACACATGGCCTGTTAGGAGTTTCTCAATCATTCTTCTAATGGTTTAATCAATTCATTCTAGTTGTGTGTGACCCAATAGGATTACATTATGTTGGCAATGAGTTCGATCATATCGACCCTTATAAGACATAAGCGGACACTAGCAAGCCATTATGTCTACCCAAATAATGTAATGTAAGAGTTCACGTTTCCAACGGTGCACTTCCATTTCTCCCTTTGTCTCACGATGTTATATTGAACACAAGTCATGGTCCTCGTCAACTTGTCTTTGTTCAATGCTTTCTCAATCTTGAGTATAATGATAGTTCCAATCATATTGGGGTACGGCCATACACTTTCATCATTATCCTCATCGAGGGGGCCAAACAAAACATCTCTCTTCGAGGGACAAATTCCATCTTGACTTATCATCCTTCCCATCATGAATCCGATCATGCCAAAGATAGCCTTTATAGATATCGTGTTAAGATACCGTTTGACTAAAATCAAACATAACTTTCATCATATGTAAGGTCATGATAATCTCAGGTCTAGGGACTAAATGAAGTGACCATATGAGATTTAATTATGACATTTGACAAAGATATAAATCTCATACGGGTCAAGTCCAGTCACTTGTTCTCTAACAAGTACCCATAATTTCAATGTGCATCTCTATGCATATAATCATCGTATAATTATCCATTGACAATTATACTAATTATTCTCTTAATAATTAGGAATGGAGATTATTATAAACAAATATACAAAACATATAATAATCAAATGATAAACATCTCATATAATAATAAATAATGTCAACACATAAGTCTATCAATCATAGGCCTAGGGCATACCACTAACAGTCTTGACCTCAGGGGTCTATCTGTCTGCGGTCTTGACTCCGGCGGTCTAGGGAATGCCACTTCACTGGTTCCTTGAACCAGACCGAGCGTGGGCCCGGTCCAGCTGGTCCGGGCTCATCAGTGGCCCCTAGCTCCGAGTGTGATTATTTATGGTCTAAGCGAGGAGCTACTAATTAAGCTCGCTTCAAGCAGATCGCTTTATGAGCGGGCACCAGTGTTGGTATTTTTCCTTGGTTGTTGCTTGGCCCCTAGTGCGTATAGGCATGTTCGGGAGGCACGGATGGAAGATTCCAGGAGCCTTGAATGCTCTGCCTCCCGGTTTGCTAGTGGGCCCCGTGGCAGATGAAAAGACAGCGCGTGACAGGTACGTGGGGTACGTGTCAGCCATCCACGAGGCACAATAAATGCTAGCCGACAGAATTTTCGAAATTTCAAATGTTTAGCGCCGGTTCGAGGTTCGAGGAAGGATTTGTGGGCTATTTAATACGGGTTGACCCGTATCAGGAGGCCTTATAAACACCAAACCCTTCATTCCCAAACCTCCTTTACCATCTTCAAACCTTCAACTGCCTTGAGAGAGAGAAATTTTTGCTGCGAATTTCGTGCTTTCCTCCCTCGAATCTACCTTCGAATCCACTTTCGTAAGTAATTTTTGTTCTTGTTTCTTCTTCATCTCCTTCTATTTTTTCTTTTTTCTTGGGATTTGATGACTACCCGCGAATTTGGGCCCCGTCATCCATTAGAACTAGGGGATGGGAGCACTCCAGATACGTTTTCCATTTTTAAACGGACAGG
Source organism: Adenophora triphylla var. japonica (assembly GCA_022495995.1). NCBI lineage: Eukaryota > Viridiplantae > Streptophyta > Magnoliopsida > Asterales > Campanulaceae > Adenophora > Adenophora triphylla. The sequence goes on along the minus strand of JAFEMH010003627.1, from coordinate 134,945 downwards.
GGGGATATTTAGGAAGGTAGCTCATGGCTGGATTAGGCTATCCATAGAGTGCTTCCAATATTTTTGTGAGAAATCCCAATGGGGGCCTTTTGTCCCACCCCAATTGTGGGAGGCCAAGGACAAGATGATAAAAAGGAACGGTGATGTTTTGGTGTTGGGAAATACCAGTAGGTTGAGAAATTTTGTAATGGGGGTTTTGTGTAGGTTTCCCCGCGAGAGAGATTCATCCTTGAACGCCGTAGAACTAGTGAGGAGAGCGATTCACGTCCCCGAAGTAATAGTTGATTGGGAGAAAGTTGAACTGATGGATCCCAACCAAACTGATGAGAGGAGGGCACAGGGCTCCGCGGATCTGAGCGATCCCTTGGATGTTTTCCCCTTGTGGACTATTTTCCCCAATGTTGTACCCGGGGCCCCTGGTGTGCCCATGGTTGTATTGAGTAGCAGTGAGGAGCTAGACCCTCTGAATTTTGAGGTGACCGGATGCGGGGAGAGTGAACCTGAGGTGGCCCCTACCCGTGGTTCATCCACTGGTCTCTTTGGCTCAACGAGCTCGGAGACCGAGGATGATGACCGCGAGTAAGATGACCGGATGGCTGTGGGCACCTCAAGGAAGGCAACAAAAATTGTTGACGCCTTCGAGGAGGGTTCCGAGGAGCTGATCCCTGCCCGAGGAAGAGGAAAGAGACCTGCTGTTGAGGCAAACCCTGGCCGAGGTCGCAAGAGAAAAGCCAAGGAACTGAATACCATAGACTGACTGGGAAGAGGAGATATACACCCTCTACAACGTTGACCCCAAACAATTTTGTGTCCGCTCCCTTGGCCACATTCAGATAAAGGGGAAGGACAAGCTGCGGCCAGAAACTGTAGCAGATGTCCGCGAGGATAATAGGGCCTGTGTTTTCTATGGGGCCCAGTTTGAGAATGGCCTGAGACTTCCCCTAGATCCTTTCTTCTACTTTTTCCTTCACTTCAACAGTTGTCTTCCCATGCACCTGACTCCAAATGCCATTAGGGCCCTCGTTTCTTTCATAACTGTGTACCTGGTTTTGTACTACGAATCCACCCTTTCTGGGCTGTACGCCTATTATCAGAACCAGATCAGCAATGGCAACCTGAGCCTGAAGGCTAAGAACTACTCTGCCCGGACCTTCTCTCCTCCCTCGAACAAATTTGACCAATGGAACCAGAAGGATATTTTGATCATAGAGTCTAGGTTCGACTGGGCTTTCTCCAAACCTCCAAATCCTGTTCCAATGAAGGTGGCCGCTAAAAACTATCCTGACCCATCTCTGTTCGAGGACATGCACATTACCTTGGAGACCCATCTGTCCAAGCACATAACCAATGGGGTGGAGCCCATATATGATGTGGGCGCCATTGTTGAGTTTAAGCCCTTGATAATCTACTCTGGGTGGCTCCTCGAAGGGAGGGCGCCCCTTATGCCCCTAGAGTAGAGATAGGGCCCCAGCCTCGTGACCCTGATTGGAGGGTGCATGAATATTATCAATTTGAGGTCGACTGTAAAACCTGTATGCTGGGTGCTGAATGCGAGCCTCCAGAACTAATTGGTCTCTATTATGCTCTTTTAAGAAAGCTGTTTATTGTCTTGTTTTTGCTTTTTCTAACTGCTTTTAACCCACTCCTTTTCTTTCAGAGTAGACCCCGAGGAGTATAATTTTTGATGCCCCCCCTGAACGCCAAAGAGCTGAAGGCCCGGAACATGCGGGCACAAAAGAATGATGCTGCAAAGAGGCAAGCTGCCTTGGGCGCGGCACTGGGCAAGGATGCCACTCTGCCTGTGGCAAATAGGAAGACCAGCGACACTCTGACCGATCCCAAAGTTATCCCCACCACCGGGGAGTTGCCTCCACCCCCAAGGGGTCCTCCCCCGGCACACGCTGTTCGTAGCACCAATTCTCCTGGCCGCACTATTGCCTTTGGGCATAATCAAGAGCAGTCCAGGAAGAGGACTGAAAGGGATGGCGATTTGGGGCCCAAAGAGAGGGCCTCCAAGTCCCAAAAAGTTGGGGAAACCCAAACTCGTGCCTCCACTGTCTCGGCCTCAATTTCTTCCACTGCTCCTCTTGAAGGGAGGACTCTCTGCTCTGCTTCCTACCCCGTGGCCTCCCTCAGCACTCGCGAGGAGACATTGGCTTTCAGGAAGAGATTATCTGATATGCCTGCCATCACCGGGGTGGATATTTATACCAGGACGGCCAATAATTCTGTCGTGGGGTTCGACCTTATAAATCGGCTCTTCTCCCCAGACTTCTATAAAAATGAGTTGCGAAGGAGAATCCGGCTGCCCTGATGGGGGATATCGGCCTTCCCCTCACTGAGGTTGGGATCTATCCCTCTTTTTCTTTTGATATTTGGGCGTTGTGATCCTTTGTTTTGACTATCTCTTTCCTCACAGGCGGGCAATAAAGCTATGCAGTTGCGGGAATGCTGCGATGGTTTGTCCGCTGACCTTGAGGGCCAAACCAAAATTTTGGCGGACAAGCTCCGCGAGCTGGCCCAGGCGGATGAGAAGGTGAAATCCTTGTCCGACACTCTTGGTGATAAGGAGACCTCCATTACCGAGAAGGAGGCAGATCTGAAAGCCTTCTCTGAGCGAATGCAGAGCTTGAGAAGAGCTTAGAAAAAGCCAAGGGGGAGCGTGATGAGCTCCGCGGCAACAAGATTGCCCTAGAACAAAGGATTTAGGAGCTCTCCAAGAGGTTGGAGGCTTCCAAGGCGTCTTTTTTGACCTTGGAGACCAAAGTAGATGAGATCTCCGAGCAGCTGCTACCTCTGAAGCAGTTTGAGTTGGAGAGGGAGGTTGTGGTGCTTGCTGCTTGCAAGGAGGCAGTGGAAGAGTTCAAGAACTCTGAGGAATTTAAGGACCTCCTCGCTGCTGATGGCCTATCATAATACGAGGCAGGTTGCCGGACCCAAATAAGGAACTTTGCTACTACGGGCAAGTTCTCCGCTCAGCAGTTGGCCTTGGTTGGCTTCTTGGTTGCTACTGATGCAGTGTGCCTGCCCGTGCAGGCACTAGTCCCTCTGTTCGAGGATGATATCAAGGGCTTGGATTTATCAAAAATAGCCTCCTTGCCGCCTGTGGCCGAAGTCACTGTCACTGCTCTTATTGGCGAAGTGGACGCCCTGAGATTCGGGGATGAGGAGTTATCCTACGAGGCAGCCATTGCTCGCGTTTTCCCCGAGGGGCCATTCATTGGTGATCTCTTTCCCTCGCGGGCAGCTCCTATCCCCGTCTCCGATCTGACCGTATCCACAGGCCTTATTTCTCCCACTCCAGCCTCTGAAGTGGCCACTGAGGGTGCGACCACAGATTTAGCCACTGATGCTTCCAAGGACTCAGCTCCCTTAGTTTAGGATTTTTTTCTTTTGTTGTAATAGATTGTAGGATTTTGTAAATCATTTTTTCTATTAATGGAAATATTTTTATCTTAATTGCTTGTCCTTCTAGGCTATTCTGAGTTTTGACAATACTTAAGTACTCTTGGTATTTGCTTTCTCGCTTCTACTTTTTTCAGCATTTTTGACTTAATAAAAATTAAATTTTATACTCTCTCCCGCGGTTTAAAGGCTTAGTAGGCCTTCTGCCCGCGTTTTTGAGTTTTTCTAACTCTGTATTCAAAATCTCTTGGATTTTTTGTGAGAGTCAGCCCTATTTCACTGTGACCGCGTTTGTTTGGCCTTGTGGCAAATTTTGGGGCCTTAACCCCGTTTGTCTATTTGGCTTGCTTAAACTCTTTTGATCACTCCCATCCATTTACACATATGTTTCGACCTTGTGAGACGTGGTGTAAGTAAAAATGTGCCAAGGCAAGCTACTTTTCATAGGGCATGTAGAGTGTGGCCGTGAGGCGATAGTCTACGCAACAGTAGGTAGGAGCATAGTTAGCATATTGGCCCTTTAATCTACCGGCATCTGTATTCATGATTGGTGGTTCAGCGGTTTGACCCTTATTCAAAACTTCTTGAGTTTTTTGTGAGGGTCTTGTGGTGATCATGTAAGCGGGCTCATATGTTGGCCTTTGTCACATACAGGCATGCAAGTAACGGCCCTAAAAAGGGCCTTCGCGCATTTAGTGGGTCCGGGCTTTGGCCTTTGTCCCCACTTGCATCTATATCCACTTTTTCTTGGTGGTATCACACGGGCAGGACAGTGTGTCGTGTTCGCGATCGAGTACGGGCGTAACGGCCTTTATACCCATATAGGCATGCGAATCTTGATGGATATTTGCGCATCAGAAGGTAGGGGCTCATACGTTCGCCCTAGAACCTAGTGGTATCCGCTTGCGGGCATCCACCTTAGCTTTTGAGGCTGGTGGGGATAGTGCTATAACAGTTTTGCACAAAAATTTGGTGGTAATTGCATACTCATACATATAGTACCTCTATTCTCCCCCAAAAAATTACAAAGATTCGAAAGAAGTACTTACTAAGGTGATCACTATTCCATTTGTGCTTGAGCTCTTTCCCTTCCTTTGTTCGCAATATGTAGGTACCCTCTTTGATTATTTGAGTGACCTCATATGGACCTTCCCATTTCGAGGAGAGTTTGTTGAAACCAGGTTGGTTCCCTTGGACCTCCACATTTCTGAGTACCCAATCTCCAACTGAAAAACTTCTCTTATTCACTCTTTTATCATGGTGATTCTTCGCCTTTTGCTTGTAGTTCACCATTTTTTCATTTGCCCGCATTCTCTTTTCCTCGAGATCGTCCAGGACACACCTTCTGTTTGCCTCGTTTTGAGACTCATCAAAGTATGTGACTCTGTATGAGGGTAGGGCTACCTCAACTGGAGCCATTGCCTCTGACCCATACGTGAGTGAGAAAGGGGTTTCTCCTGTTGAATTTCTGATCGTTGTGTGGACAACCCATAATGCAGTCTGAAGCTCGTCCAACCATCGTCCTCCTCGTCCCTCCAAATTTTTCTTTAGGGCGGTCAGGACTAGCTTGTTCGCGGCCTCAGCTTGGCCGTTTCCCTGGGGATATGCAACTGCGGACTGGCGATGTTGTACCTTCATTCTCACACATTCAGCGGTGAATTTTGCAGAGAACTGAGTGCCATTATCCGAGATTATTGCTCGTGGAACCCCAAATCGGCAGTAGATGTGATCATGGACAAAATTGATAGTATTCTCCTCGGAGATAGTGGCTAAGCCCTTTGCTTCCGTCCACTTGGTAAAATAATACATGGCCACAACAGCATACTTAATGCTTCCTCGTAAAGTTGGGAATGGGCCAATTAGATCAATCCCCCACGTATCAAATGGCCACGATGGTACAACCAAAGTTTGCTCTATTGATGGTAGTCTAGGGATGTCCGCAAACCGCTGGCACTTGTCACACTTTCTTACATACTCTTGCGCATCTCTTCTCATCGTAGGCCAACAACATCCCTGAAATTTGATCTTATCTGAGAGAGTGCGAGCACCTGGATGTCCGCCACAAACTCCTTCATGGACCTCATAGAGTAAGTTGGTGACCATGTGAGTTTTGACGCATCTTAGCAAAGGCTTAGTGAAGGATCGTCGAAATAGTACTCCCTCCAAGACGAGGTATTTTGCGGACACCTTTCCAATGGCTCTAGCCCTTGCTGGATCCTCGGGGAGGGTTTGCTTTTCGATGTAATCCTTGATCTTATCTACCCAGTCCCTTACTTGATCCTCAATGTTGTATATTTGAATCCAATCTATAGCAGGCCTCTCCGTGAATTCTATCTGGCAATCCGCCTCTAAGTCCATGATTTCTTGATCGGTTATTCTGGAGAGGAGGTCAGCCTCCGTGTTGTCTTCTCTCATAACTTGGTTCAGCTCATAGTAGGTGAAATTTTTGATGAGGGCTTTTGCTAAACTGCAGTACTGCGTTAGCATCGGGTTGATTGTGTCATACTCCCCCCTAATTTGATTTACTATGAGCTGAGAGTCACTATTGATCTCAATATTCTGAACTCCCAAGTCCCTTGCCAATTCCATGCCCGCTATAATCGCTTCATACTCAGCCTGATTGTTTGAAGCTTTGAATTTGAATCTCAATGCTCTTTTAAATTTTTCCCCGCAGGGCACTATCAGGAGTATGCCCACTCCACTTATTAACTTGCTCGTAGAACCGTCCACGAATAAAGTCCACACTTCTTCTGGACGTTTTTTGTGCTGTATAATCTCTGTGTCTGAGCTATCTTGGGCTTCCTCTGACTCTGCTCGCTTTCTTTTTCCCAGGTCGTTGTCCGCCAGTTTGAATGAGGATTCCGCTACAAAATCATCTAAGGCTTGCGCTTTGATTGTCCTTCTCGGGGAGTAGGTGATCTGGAACTCAGTGACCACGATAGACCAAGCTAGAATTCTCCCCGAGGACTCTGGTTTGTGTAAAACCTTTCTAAGCGGGGCCTCAGTGAGTACAATTATAGGATGCGCAGAAAAGTAAGCTCTTAATTTTCGAGCAGATACAAGCAAGGCGTAGGCTAACTTTTCTATATTTAAATAACGCCCTTCTATGGTGGACAGTGCCTTAGATACATAATAAGCTGGTTTTTGGGAGTTATTATCCTCCCTTACAAGAACAGCAGCTACTGCTAAAAACAGAAAAAGCTCTTCCCCGGGCACCGGACTGCTGAGAAGATGGGGCTGCCCGAGGTATGTCTTGACTTCTTAAAAAGCTATATGGAAGTCGTGATTCCATTCAAACTCATCAGCTTTCTTCCCCCCTTTCAGAGTTTTAAAGAAGGGGAGGCATCTCTCTGCTGACCGCCAGATGAAGCGGCCAAGTGCGGTGATACGTCCGTTTAACTTTTGGATGTCTTTCACGCAGACAGGAGGCCTCATGTCCAACAGTGCTTGTATTTTTTCGGGATTAGCCTCTATTCCCTGCTGGTTGACCATGAATCCCAGGAACTTGCCCGCTTTGACCCCAAAGGCACACTTTAGGGGGTTCAGCTTCATGTTATTGCGGTGCAAGTTTTTTAAGGTTTCCTCCACGTCGAGCTCGTGGGAGTCTTCCTTTGTCTTTATAACCATATCATCAATGTAGGCTTCAAGGTTTCTGCCCAGCTGGTTTTTAAAGACAATATTCACCATTCGCTGATAGGTGGCTCCTACATTTTTCAGCCCGAAGGGCATCATTGTGTAACAGTAGGTCTTGCCCGCAGCGATGAATGCTACGGAGCGGACATCTGCAGGAGCCATCTGGATCTGATGGTACCCAGAGTATGCATCAATGAAGCTTAATACTCTGTGGCCAGCTATAGAATCCACCAATCTGTCTATACGAGGAAGAGGGAAGCAATCCTTGGGGCATGCCTTGTTGAGATCGGTGAATTCAACACACATCCTCCATTTATCGTTGGCCTTTTTTACCATGACAACATTTGCAAGCCATTTGGGGTAGGAAATCTCCTTAATTATCCCCGCTTTGAGCAATTTTTTGACCTCTTCCTTGATCGCTATCTCCTTCTCTAGGGAGAAGTACCTTGATTTTTGATGAATGTTCTTGAAGGATGGGTCATCATTGATTTTATAGAGGATCACGTCCTCGCTGATTCCTTGCATATCCTCCACCCTCCAAGCGAACACATCACAATTGGCTCGAAGGAACTCGATAAGGATCCTTCTCTCCTCGGGGTGAATTTCCAGCCCAACCTTAACAGTTTGCTCGGGGAAGTGGAAGTTGATAACCACCTCCTCGAGCTCGTCGTTAGGTCGAAGGTCGTTGATTTCACGATTATGTAAGGAGTCAATGACAATAGTTGGGGGATTGGCATGGGCTCCGGTCAGTGCTACCATGGAATATATGACCTCGCGGTCAATCTTTCCTTCAATTCCCCTATCAATGTATCCTCCCTCAATAGGGGCCAATTGTTTGGACTTTTTGCTCATCTTGAGCTCCACCTTCGTGGATTAAAAAGAAAGCATGCCAATAGGAATGGGTGCCGGAATGAGTTCATGGGCTTTCCCCTTTCTTAATTTGTCCTCGCCCTCTTTCTGCGGGCAGGATGTCTGGCCTTTCTCCACCTTCCTCTTCTCCTCTAAAACTTGGAGGAATCTCCCGGGCTGGTTCTTAATTGTGGCAACCCCGCCCGGGGTGTTAAATTTCACCATTTGGTGGGGAACGGAAGCGACTATTCCCAATTCGGCCTGAGCAGTTACGCCGAGAATGGCATTGTATTGGGAAGGAAGATCGACCACCATGAAAGTAATTTTGGCCGTCTTCTGCATGGGTTTTTCCCCAATAGTCACTTCAAACACTATCGTCCCCTTTACCTCCACGGCGTGATTGGTGAACCCCTCGAGCATACCCGCATATGGAGTCAGGTTAGCCTCGGTCATTCTCATACCTACCAAAGTATGGTAGTAGAGTATATCCCTGGCCGCGCCTGTGTCTATTAAAACTCGGCCAATGTTTGCTCGGTTGATTTTCATTCTGATGGTGAGGGGTTGGGTAGAGTGAAAGGGGGAGGAAGCAAGCTCACTTCTTTTGAACCCCACTTCCTGCTCGTCCTCGGGAGCCATTAGAGGGATCATGAAAACCTTCTGTAAGGTTCGGATATGGAGGGAGAGCTGTTTGTTGGATGGGGGCTCCTCCCCGATGAAATTGATCTCATAATCACCTAACTCATCATCGCAAGTGTCTCTCTCAACCCTCTCTGGTCCACGAGGTGCTCGTGCCCGCTGTTGATTATTATTATTGGGGGCATTGTTGTGTCCTTTAATCCATTTTGTTAGCTCCCCATCATTGATCCTCTGTTGGATAGTTCGCTTCAACTGGAAGCAGTCCTCAGTGCCATGCCCGTGATCGTTATGATATTCACAAAATTTGGCCCTACTCCTTTCATTTGGCTTCCATATCATTAGGGGAGGAGGGGGAAATTTTGAAGCTCTCATGGTTACTGCCCGCGGCCCGGTGAGGGGGGTATAAACTGTTTCCTCCACCACTTTCCGGAGTTTGTCTGAACCACGGCCACAGTTTTTTCCCTAATTATTAATGCGGGCAGGTTACGGGGTGGTGTCCTAGACTTGACTAATTCTAGCCTTTGCAGGGACGCGGGCAGGGACCACATTGGGCTCTTCCGCAGAAGCAATGGTAGAGGCCCTCTCGTACATTTCCTCCACGCTCTTGGTCCGGTTGGAGGCAAAGTTCATTTTTAAATACGAGGAGTTGAGACCGCCCTCGAAGCAGAGTCAGATATCACCCTCCTCCAGATCCACAATCTGCTCGCTCATTTTTTGGAACCGCGAGATGTAACTTTTGGTGGTCTCGTTATCAGCCTGCTTGACACGGTCAAGATCTGTCTTTGGTGTAGCGGGCTCGCCTGCCCCGGCAAATGCATTCAAGAATAAGTGCCTGAACTGGATGTAGGTTGTTATGGACCTGGGCTTGAGGGTCAGCATCCATGATAAGTCCTTGCCCGTGAAGGTTGCAGCCAGGGCCTTGCACATGACCAATTCATCTGAGGAAAATAGGGCCATCTGTCCCTCGAACTGCCCCATATGGCTCATGGCATTTTTAGAGCCATCGTATGTCTCCATCTGGTGGGGTTTGCCCTTTTGAATGGGTGCCCGAGCAATCTTATCGCTGAAGGCATCTATGAAGCGGCCACACCATTGGGCTGTTTTCTGGTGGGTCTCCCACATCTCTTGCATAAACTTGACAAATTTGGGGCTTTGATTGTCCACCTTTTGTTTTATGGCACGTAGAGTCACAGCCTTCTCCCTGGCCGCAGCCAAGGGTCTGACTTGGGACCTCGCATGGCGATTAGACTGTGCCTCTTCCCCAACTTCCTCGCTATCCTCTACATGCACCACACTGGGTCTTGGCACCTGACCGCGATTTAGGGCTGGTTCATTCCGTTTTGCCCCCCTAGCTTGACTAGCAAGCGAGTTAGCAGGGGCTCATTGGGAGAACATTTTGGACCCTTGTGGGAGTGGTACTCCACCATTTGCCTCTATCTCAAACATCTCCAACTGAGCGTCAGTGATGGCCATGGCCTCAGCCACCAGTTTGGATTTGGCGGCCAGGATTTCTTGCCTCTTCCGAACTTGTTTAGGGGAGAGAGGAGTGTTTGGGGAGGCATTTTTTGCAGGATTGTGGGGAGTTTTTGGGCTGTTGTTTAGGAGGGCCTGGGCGTTTTCGGCTCGGGCTTCCTCTGCCAGTCTGCGTAAAACCTTTTGAGCTGGGGAGAGGCTATTTTGGCGCTGAGAACCTTCCCCCATTCTCTGTAAAACAGAGGTAGTTGCCTTATCCCTATTGATTTGGGAAGGGGTAGGCTGGTTATCCTCCTCTATGGTCAAATGACCAGCATTCTCCAAGGTTTTAGACATGTTTGAGAAAATAAAAATGACTGAAAAGAAGAGCCTTTCGACAGTCAGATGTTTAGAACATGAGGGGTGTCTGAAAACAAAGATTTAACGAGGAAACAAAATGAAATGTTTCCCGGCAATGGAACCACTGATGACGCCAAGCTATTTAGGGTCAGGAGCGGCTCAAGGATATCTGCCAGAATATATTTTATGGCTTGATCTTCCTAGAACACAACACAAAAGAGCACCATTAAGGTCAAAGTTGGACGTTACTCCAACTCAGTCCCTCGGGTGTGAGAGTAAGAATACTGAGTAATATAAGGCTTTGAATGCCTTGAATGGTTGTGTGTAGGGTTTGACAGCAATTTGGCTTACAGTGGATATATGGAACTCACCTTGTCCAAGGGGACAAAGGTCTTCTATTTATAAGCAATGAGGAGCTGCCCGCTGATGTAAGCCATGAGGTCAGCCCTAAAGGGCACTTTGGTATTTGACCGCCTACACGTGTCCGCATCTGATTGGGTCTGTCAGGGAAGGAAGATTCACTATCAGAGGGGATGTCGTTGATGTGGATAGGAGTCGTGTATTCGGCGCGGCACATTTAATGCTATAGTAGGCGCCTGTCTGAGCCGCATTGAATGCGATGGGAGTGAGCCGGCAACTTGCATGTCAGAGCCAGTAAGCTAACTTGCTCAGTAAGGTTTGCTTTTAACCGGGAGGCAGGTGATATAACCGGGAGGCAGGTATGAGCCTGTGATCAACATCTTAGGCGCAGTCAAAGGTATTTGACGCAGGCACGGATGGAGCGGTCATACCTCCTGCGGCCACCAAGCCAGCGGTCAGGATCCCTTCGGTCTGGAGTAGGATGATGCGGAGAGGAGCGCGGTCTTGACCTCAGGGGTCTATCTGTCCGCGGTCTTGACTCTGACGGTCTAGGGAATGCCACGTCACTGGTTCCTTGTACCAGACCGAGCGTGGGCCCGGTCCAGCTGGTCCGGGCTCATCAAAATATAATCCAACATGGATGTAAAGTGCATTCTTTGTACCAGACTAAATCAACTGACATTCTCTACCTTATAATTCATTTATAAGGTATCAACATACCTTCCTAGTCCATTATAAAGAGCTGAGAACTCAAATCGGATGATCAAATTAACAGTAATGATGTCGTACTCACTGCATCAATTGAACTGCATGAGAAATGTGAGGGGAAAAAAGAATAAGTAAACCAAAAGCTACATTCTCAAAAGTACTGATTCTCAGTTCCAACTCAAGACCAATATATTTACATTAAGAGTGTGATAAACTTCCATAATAAAATTCTATAGCAATCTTTACATTCTCAGCATGACATTTAGGCTCATATACTACAGACTTTCGGGTAGTAAATTTCACTTCTAAAATCAATCTCTATTTCTTATAATCAGTGGGGTTCAATGGTAAACTAATCTCATAATCACTTGTTCTATATTGTAAGCTTGTAGGCATTCCAGAGGAAGAGCTTAAACATCACAAATAAATAATGCCCCATTAATCTGCCTCTGGGTATTTTTCTCTCTCTAAAGATAGCCTAATGATTACAGTACTTAATAAATAAAACCTTAGCCTTCCTTGAGTAAATTATGAGACAAAACAGAATCACAACTTTATTTCTCTACCTTGGTCAGATCATGACACAAGAAGCTTTATCCCTACTTTTGAATCATAGATTTCAGCTTGATGAATACTGTAAATTAAAGCGAAAATCAAAATTATTTACCCCTAAAATAAGGGTCTCGAAGTATTAAAGCGAAATTAAAAGTTTTTATCAACCTTAAAATAAGAGGCTTGAAATCATCAAAATCAAAAATTTGTTTACCAAGTAAAAATTGAAAATCTGGAGGTCTAATGGGATAAATTAAGAAAGGAAAGCGGAGGGCCATCGGAGATTGAAGATCCAAACGACAATGTTAAGAGTCCTCTTTGCAAATAGACAAAACCTAAACAATATTGTTTGCTGGATTGGGAAGAATGAACAATTAACAACTAAATATTTGTACAAACAATGATAATAGGGTTACCTGAGAGATTCTTGCTTAGAATCATATGAAATAGCTACTCAAAATTATTAGGGCTTACTTAGTTAGTGCTAAATATGAAAATTTGGAGAGAGATGGAGACTCTGAAGGAGACGTAGATTAGATTCACACCATCATGAGCCGTCTTCTTGAAAATCATACTGAATTGATGATTGGAATTGTTAGGGCTGTGAAACCATAGAGAGAGAGAGAGTGTGTGTGTGTGTGCAGGAGAAAAAGACGTGGGTGAAAATAGGGTAGAAATATTTGGGATATTTTGGCTCGATAAAATTTTGGGAAAATTTCAAAGACGCGCCTTTGGCATATTGGAGACCGTGTAACACCGACCTCTTTTACAAATATAGGTCGACCGCTTCTTGGACCCAAAAACCGTTGACCCAAAAGCTATCTTTTTTTGTAGTGGTTATTTGTTATGGTAAAATCATTGATCTTCAAAATTTGCCAACCAAGGAAGAAAAGGGAGAGAGGAGAGGGAGAGACAACCAAGGAAGAAGAGTAAGTAATGAAGTAATAATTAAACCTCATTAACCGTTAGTGATGATAGTGAAAATAAGTAGTTAAAATGTTTGATTAGTCAAATAAGACTATCATTATGGAAGGGAGTATCAAAATATCAATTTGTTCCATAATTTAGACAATGATTGTTAGAAGGTTTGATTGAGGGAGATTTTCCTGTAAATCTCATAATCACACAATACACATTTGCGATAAAATAGTAACACATCATTTTGTACCCGTCCCTCTAAGAAAAATAATTAACATATACATACAACATATTTATTTAGCAGATAGAGTCATACAGCTAAAGTAAAAAAAAAAAAAACCTCGAACAGTATCAGCAAACTAATAAAGTACATTCACTCCTATTTCACACAAGATGATGCTATATACTCCCTCAGTCCCAGTTTAAGTTTCACCTTTTATCCAAAAGGGTGTCCATTATAAGCTTCAGCTTTCCTAAAAATGGCTAAAACTATGGGCCCCACTTGCCAATCCCACCCACTTATTCCACTCATGCACTTAAACTGTAGGCCCCACTTGTCAATCTCGCTCACTTATTCCACTCACACACTTAAATTGTGGGCTCCACTTGTCAATTCCACTCACTTGTTCCACTCACATTACTTTTGACTATAGATAACTCTCTTCTTAATATTTGGGCCCCAAAAAAAGGATGAAGCTTAAACTAGGACGGAGAGAGTATGCATTTTTGATGACAGGAAATCTAAAATCCGAATTGATGTATATAACTTACAATAATGTCTTCGTAATTCTATACAACCAAATAAAACAACTTGGACTTCATATTCAAACTGAAATAAACCCACTTTAAACACATACTAGTAAATCCATATCAACTAAGCACAAAATAAATGCACCTTAACTTCTGCAACAAAATTAGAGAAATGATACCCATGAAATTGGTATAACTTGCAAATTCACCAGGAATTAGACAACTCTTTAAATTGCCCATCAGTGAAAATCTCCTTGAACACGTATACTTAAGCCCAATTAGCTTACAACGCCCCTCAATAGCTTCAGCATCTATTCAGAGGTGTTGTAGCTACTATAGAAATATAGCACGTCAATAAGTAGTAAACATATAAGTGACATCCCCATTCTAAGAGAACTATGGCAAACCAAGTGCATAAATGATAAACTGCAAGATGAGAATCAAGAGAAGTAATTGTCAAGTGAAATGTACCTCCTGGCTCTTATTTCCAACAGGTTCACTTAACCCACTGACACGCTTGAACATTGGATGACGTTGCATCTAAAGACAAAAAGAATCGACTGCGATTGAGAATCAGATACAAGAAGTAAGCAACTTTAACATTAACAGACTATGAATTAAACCTTTTCTTTAAAGGCCTCCCACTTCTTATTCAATGGTGACTGCTTTGGGGGTACAACAGTAATATCAGTGAAGGAAAACACATAAGTTATCTACGAGTTCTCGGAATACCTTATAGATTAAATCCGAAGCTCGTTGTGCGGAAGATTTCGCTTGTGCTACGAACCACGATCGTCTTGATTCTGCAATCACCACCTCTTCTTGTCTGATTCAATATCACAAGATGGATATTGAATGTTGTTCCACTCTCAAATCCCAGGCACTTGATGGTTGCCAGAGATAGTATTTCTCAATAAGTCTGAGGAGTATATGGAATATTACGTGTTTTCTATAAGTTGGTTCCCATAGAGACTTAATTTATAGAATACTGGTTGGACTAAGTTATAGAGTCTCATTCACATAAGAGTCTCTATTTGACTTATCCTCCAAATTCCCCTTATCTCAGTTTGAACGTATCAGTTAGTTAGGGATAATAAATCACGTGTCTAACATCTCCCACTCGGTCAAATGGGATATGCCATATACATTCTCAAGACTCGTTGAATACTGATCTCTTCATACAGGAAGTGAGGCGTGTGACCAGACAAGAAAAGTATAAAAGGGTAGGAGTGCTATATCAAATACCATATACCAACATAGCACATCCTTGTTAGTCAAAAACTCATCTATGCCCCAGACATTATGATTACATCAATTTAAACATCTTTAACCCCTCATAAACGATGTTTAAACCCAAATCAGTTTATGTGCTCAAGATCAACCTTTTGAACCATGTGTTCAATATGATCGTCCGGACATTGAGTCACTAAACAGAGATGTATATCATAATTATCTTCCTTAGACCCTCATGCCAATTATCTTTAGTTTAACAGCTTTCCCAACAATGCTCCGCGAGGCTGACTGTAAGTGCAAAGCCCTTAGGTCGGCATGTCAAAGTAGCATCATTAATCTTTGGATTCTCGACATAGTTCTAAGTCACAAAGGGCATAATGTGATCACATATTGATCACTAGAACTCACACAGTGATGAAGCAGGGATCATTCAATCACTTTCTGAGGTCGAATTATAGTCACATACAGTATGAAATGTATGCTACGATGGAACTCCCACTCGAATTGGGCATGTCATACTCTAACATCGTACGAATCATAGTCTAGTTGCCCTCATGGCATCTAACCTGAGTCCTCGAAAGCAGTCACTCTCATAGTGCCTCTTTAAGGTCTCACATTCGGACTTTCACAAGGACATTCGAAGTTATGAACCAAACACTTCGAATTGATCTATATAAAATAGGTCTCATCTTAACAGTATGTTAAGGCGATATATTATAATGTCATTTGCCACCCCCTTTAAGTGTCAAATACAATATTATCTCATCTTGCTCGCTCATATAATGACAAGGCGAATTACCCGTGTGAGAGGGCCAATTCTAGTCCTTCAGACATCTTTTTAATTAAAATGTATACCACATAATTTTCAATCAATAAACATCCCATAAACTCAACAAGGAATGAAAATAAAAAATATGTATTAAATTCAAAACAATAATGAATATTATAATGTCTGCAAGGTGTTCAAAAATAACTAATCAAATCCTATGAAGCCCTAAACACGTCATATGTTTCTGAAAAGTCTCTCTGGTCAGAGGCTTAGTCATAGGGTCAGCTAACATGCTCTCAGTAGGAATATACTTAAGAACCACCTTTCCTTCTGTAATCATGTCTCTAGTGAAATGGTACTTAATGTCAATGTGTTTGGTCCTATTATTGTACTTAGGGTCCTTGGTAAACCCTAAAGAAGCCATGCTATCACAGTTAATAAGTACAGGACCATTCACATTAGGTGTGAAATCAAGATGTTGTAAGAACCTCCTTAACCAAGCAGCTTCCTGAACAGCTGCTGAGCAAGCAATGTATTCTGACTCCATCGTGGAAAGGGACATGCTTTCCTGTTTCTTGCTACTCCAAGAAATAGCTCCACCACCAAGCAGAAATGCATAACCTGAAGTAGATTTACGTTCATCTACATCTCCAGCCCAATCCGCATCAGTGTACCCTTTTAGGCTCAAGTCCCCACCTCGATAACAAAGAACCATATTTGCTGATCCGCTTAAATAGCAAAGAACCCTCTTGACTGCCTGCCAATGTGCGGGGCCAGGGTTGCTTTGGAATCTACTTAAAATTCCAACTGCATGACAAAGGTCAGGACGGGTGCATAACATCGCATACATCAAGCACCCAACTGCCACTGCATAAGGGGTGTTAGTCATTCTTCTCTTCTTCATTCTTAGGGCATTTGCTTGTACTAAGGATACAACCTTTTTCCATTGGAGTGACAACGTATTTTGAGTTAGTCATGCCAAAACGTTCTAAAACTCTCTTTATGTAAGTCTCTTGAGACAAACCAAGAAGTTTCTTTGAACGATCCCTAATGACCTTAACTCCAAGCACATAATTTGCTTCACCCAAGTCTTTTATCTCGAATGATGAAGATAACCACTCTTTAGTGGCATTTATCATCTCCATGTCATTCCCATCAAGTAGTATATCATCAACGTATAATGATAAGATTAAGATCTTTCCCTTAGACCGTTTAACATACACGCAATGGTCTTCCTCAATCATCACAAAGTCAATTGAGGTTATTGCTTGGTGAAAGAGAATATACCACTGTCCAGATGATTGCTTGAGTCCATATATGGAACGTTTGAGGCGACACACTTTGCGCTCATGTTCCTTGACTTCAAAACCCTCTGGTTGAGTCATATAGATCTCTTCACCTAGTTCCTCATTGAGAAATGCAGTTTTAACATCCATTTGGAAAAGTTCTGAATCCATATGTGCTACTATAGCGAGAATAAGGCAAACTGAAGAAAATCCCACCACCGGGGAGAATGTCTCTTCATAGTCTAGACCCTCCTTTTGGGTATAGCCTTTCGCCACAAGGCGTGCCTTATAATTGTCAATTGATCCGTCTGCCTTGCGCTTGACCTTGAAAACCCACTTGTTTCCAATTGCCTTATGCCCAGGCGGAAGATCAACCAACTCCCAAACCTGATTCTTATACATAGAGGAAATTTCATCTTCCATAGCAGATGTCCATTAATCACTCTTAGGTGAAGAAATTGCTTCTTTGAATGAAGTATGTTCACAAGCGTCTAAAGCTTCACATAGAAAAGATTCCCCTTCGATCTCAAATCGACGACGAGGAATTTTTCCACGTTGACTTCTTCGCTCTGGTGGAAGACTCCCATTGGAATCAACATTCCTACTTGGATGATCATCTTGACTCTCATTGGCGACCACATGCTCAACCGTATGTTGATCCATTTGATCATTAGGTTGAGACAATTCCCCACCTTCGCCAAGAGATGTCAAATGTTCTTCCTCCATCTCAAAGAGTTCGAAATCCTTTCTGACTTCACCGATTTGTGGGAAATCATTCTCAATGAAATCGATATCACGAGACTCTATTTCAGTCATCCCAACTTCAGGTTTTCCACCGTACATTACATAACCCTTAGAGGTATCAGAATACCTTATAAAAACACACTTGTTTCCTCTAGGGCCAAGTTTTCCAAACTTATTGGAAGTACTGTGGACATAACCAGCACAACCCCAAGGGTGTAGATGCCCCAAATTAGGCTTCTCACCTTTCCACAATTGGTAGGGGGTTGTAGAGACTGATTTAGAAGGGACTCGGTTAAGGATATACGTGGCATTCATAAGAGCATCACCCCAAAACGAAATCGAGAGATTTGCTTGTGCCATCATCGACCTAACCATCTATAACAAGGTACGATTCCTTCGTTCTGCAACACCATTTTGTTGCGGAGTTCCAAGAATCGTTAACTGCCTTACTATCCCCTTTTTCTCACACAATCCCTTAAATTGACCAGACAAGTACTCGCGGCCCCGGTCAGTTCTTAAAGTTTTTAGGCTTTTATCCTTCTGATTCTCTACCTCTGCCAAGAAGCGCTCAAAACAATTAAGTGCTTCATGACGGTGAGAAATAAGGTAAACATAACCATAGCGCGTGTAGTCATCGATAAAAGTGAGAAAATAGGAAGCACCATGGCGTGCTTTTACATTCATAGGTCCGCAAATATCTGAATGGACTAACTCTAATGGCTGTGTGGCCCTTTTAGCCTTACCAAAAGGCTTTCTGCAGGCTTTTCCCGCCAAAAAAGGCTCACACACAGGTAAATTAACTTTTGGGAGAGAATCCAATAGTCCTTCTCTAGCCAATCTACTCATTCTGTCCTTTTCTATATGTCCAAGTCTGGCATGCCACAACTCAGAATTAGAAGTATCATATACCACACAAGAAGTAGCATTAACAGAAGATAAAGAATCAAACAAATCTAATTTAAAGAAATTGTCTGACAAAAAACCATGTCAAAACCATATTGTCAAAACAAATATCCAACTGACTACCGCTAAAATTAAAAGAATATCCTATTTCTAGCAATTTTACTACTGAAAGTAGATTATAGCGAACTCCAGGTGCGTATAGTACTTCATGCAAAGTCAAACTGCGTCCATTCCGCAAAAGGAGCTGGTATGAGCCAACCCCTTTGACTTCCACGGTTGAGCTATTTCCCATGAAAATGTTTCGCGTACCAGCTGGAATCTTCCTATGATCTACAAATCCCGCACGATCCCATGTCACGTGTTTTGTGGAGCCTGAGTCTACAATCCATTCAGGGAGAGAGTCAGCTAACAAAACATGAGATCAAACACAAAGTTGCATAGATCTAGGATTTAGAGGTACCTTCTTGGGCTCAGGACAAGTCCGAGCAAAATGACCCAAGGTTCCACAGTTGTAGCACTTTTGCTTAGCAATATTCTTCTTGCCTCTGCGTTTAGCAATCTTGCCACCTTTTGGCCCCAGTTTCTGAGCCTTCTTGCCTTTATTACCCTGATTTTTACGCTGCCCATTAGGCTTGCGCTGATCATCAAGAGTAACAAGAGCAAGGTCACGAGTCGCAGCACTCATCGCGCGACTTGCCTCATGGCGCTCTGCCTCAAGCTCAACATGACGGGAAACATCTGCAAAAGTCTGAATGGAATCTGTATGAGTCAGGATCTGCCTCAAATTACTCCACGAGTCCGGCAGTGAACGAATCACGGCTTGGACTTGCCGCTCATCGTACAAGATACTACCAAGAAGACGAAGCTCACTAATCATACCAGACAACTCACGTAGCTGATCAGGAATGGATTGTTTCTGGTCAATCTTATACGATTCAAACTTGTATGTCAAGGTACGAAGCCTTGTTGCAGATGTGTTACCAAATGCAGCCTTAATTTGGTCCCACATGTCCTTAGCAGTAGAGCAGTTCTCAAACTGCCCAATCAGGTCGTTGTGCATGCTCCTCAACATAGTAAAGCGAGCACAACTGTCCTTCTTGACCCATGACTGAAAAGCCTGCATGTTCTGACGGTGCTGGGCGATGGTATTGCTACCCATCTCTGGCTCAAGCATCACAGTGTCAAGGTTCTCAAGAACCTCTTAGTCGTTTAGCAAGTATGTGATCTTCCTTTGCCAAACACTATAATTTTTGCCATCCAATTTGTCACCCTTATTCAAATCAGCAATTACGTTCTTTGATGCCATTTCACTATAACATATTACAATAGAGACATTAAGCATACGATTTAAATTCACTTTTATCATAAAAACTCAACAATAAATATACTTGTATCATACATGAAAAGGAGAGAAAATCCGCGAGGCTCGTAATCATAACCTTAAGCATGCATAATAAAAATATACTCATAATTGATTTTTAAATAAAAGAAATATATTGATAGAACAAATCCACCAATTAAAGCTCATTAAAATAATTCTAGCAATTCTAGAAAATTTGTATGGGACTCGTATAGTCTCAAATATGTTTTTCATGCAAATTTATTTGTGAAGATACATCATAAAATGACATTTAAGGCACATAAATAATTCAGATTACTCAAAAAATCTGAAAAAATTCATTACAGTGCATTATCATGTAACTATACCACAAAAAAAAATTCATGATTTTCTGATTAATATTTTCCACTCTGATAAATAAAATTTGCACGAAAACACATACAAAAATACATGAAACAGATTACTGCTCGTCAAAAAATTATGAAAAAATATACTGATCTGTATAACATTATTCTAAATATACGGAAAAATTTTTATATTTTACTGGACAACAAAACTATTTTTCATGAATTAATCATGCAGCAGAATACTCAATAATTCATAGAATATATTCTGATCATAAACAAATTAAGAAAAAAAAATCTCAGCATGTTGTCACAGCATATTAAACACACAGTAAAATTTAAATAATTTTCTGGACCGTATTTATATTTTTAATGCATTAACATACAAATTAAAACATTAACTAAATCCAAAAAACATTTATAAAATTTGCAAAAAATTTTTGGTCCTATTTCTCTCTGGGCAAAAAGGCATGTACTCAGAGAGAGCATGGATCGTCGTTTTCAGTGAGCAGCAGTAATGGCAGACGCCGAGACATTTGCTTTCAAAAACGTATTTCGCCGACCCATCTTTATAACACCATAACTCTCTTGATTTAATTCCAAATTAAACAATTAAAGTGTCTACAGAAAGATCTCACATCATAGAACAAAACTTATGTTAACACTTTTAATCAGATCTGAATTTAACATCATCGAAAACAGCCATGAACATCACGAAAAAAAAACATAATATCCGAAAATTACAACTGCAATTACTCAAAATCTACATGGCCGAATTTGATGAATTTTTCGTATGTTATTCTACACATTATTATCTACGCACGGATATCAAAAACGCATAAAACGGACAAGATTTGAATTTCGAATCTTCAAACCCAGTTGGTGAATAAATAGATTCAAAAAATTCAAAAAACCATGAAATCAAGACATCAATGGTGAGCATCAAGCAACCAGGCTCTGATACCAATGAAGGAAAACACATCAGTTATCTACGAGTTCTCGGAATACCTTATAGATTAAATCCGAAGCTCGTTGTGCGGAAGATTTCGCTTGTGCTACGAACCACGATCGTCTTGATTCTGCAATCACCACCTCTTCTCGTCCGATTCAATATCACAAGATGGATATTGAATTTTGTTCCACTCTCAAATCCCAGACACTTGATGGTTGCCAGAGATCGTATTTCTCAGTCAGTCTGAGGAGTATATGGAATATTACGTGTTTTCTATAAGTTGGTTCCCATAGAGACTTAATTTATAGAATACTGGTTGGACTAAGTTATAGAGTCTCATTCACATAAGAGTCTCTATTTGTCTTATCCTCCAAATTCTCCTTATCCCAGTTTGAACGTATCAGCTAGTTAGGGATAATAAATCACGTGTCTAACTAGTCCAGTAATGATACGTTCAAATATGGAATAAGATTAAGTAGTTGGATTAGATGGTGAGTTACAATCCATATGGGACTGTAACTCTATGGCTCATCTAGCTATATATTTTAGGCTTTTGTAGACTAAAATATATACAACAACAAACCATATAGATCTCAGCAAAATACTGTCTCTAGGCTACCATCGAGAGCCTTGGAAGATGAGAGTGGAATCATAGCTAGATGCCCGACTTTGTGGTATTGGCTCGATGAGAGAAACGTGGTGATTGCAGGCACAATCGTTCGTGGGTTCGTAGCACAAACAGAAAGTCATCCGCAAACGCAATCTGGACTAGTCGCTAATGAGGTAATTCATTGTACCCACGATTGTTATTAGTCCTTCATTGGTATCAGAGCCAATTTGTTTGTGCTCACGGTTGAACGGATTAATTTGCATAATTTTCGTTTTTGTGT
Source organism: Adenophora triphylla var. japonica (assembly GCA_022495995.1). Lineage (NCBI taxonomy): Eukaryota > Viridiplantae > Streptophyta > Magnoliopsida > Asterales > Campanulaceae > Adenophora > Adenophora triphylla. The sequence continues at coordinate 112,862 of JAFEMH010003627.1, read as the reverse complement.
TTTTAGGTCAAAATACGAACCAAGTGGGTTTGATAATTTAATGTCCAATTTTTGATCCGTTTTGTGTGAATCATATATGCCTGCGTAGCTCTTGATATCTAGAAAAAACATATTCGAAAATCGTTGTATATGGCCGAGTCAATTTGGAGTAATTGCAATTTAAATTTTCGGATTTTGTGAGTTTTTTCGAATGTTCATGGCTGTTTTTGATGATGTTAATGTCAGATTTGATAAAAATTGTTAACATGAGTTTTGTTCTTCTCTGTCAGATCTTTTCGTAGCCAGTTTATTTGTTTAATTTGGCTCAAAAAACGAGTGAGATATGGTCATTCAAAGATTGATTCGCGGTATATGTTTTCTGGATTTAATGTAATTAGATTTATGTGTATTAAAATCATTAAAAATAATTATAATTTCAAGAAAATTTTGAAATTTTTACTGTGAGTTTAATTTTCTTCCATAACATGCTATGATTTTTGTCATAATTTTTTTATTAGCAGAATATATTTTCTGGAATTTTTAAGTATTTCACTGCATGATAAATTATGGAAAAATAGTTTCGCTATTCAGAAAAATACGAAATATTTTTTGTATGTTTAAAATAATGTTATACATAGTTGTAAATTATTCAATGAATTTATGTTGAACAGAAATCTATTTTCTGTATTTTTGTATGTGCTTTTATGTGAAATTTATTTATCAGACTGGAAAATATTAATCAGAAAATTATGAAATTTTTTCTGTTGTTTAATTGCATGATATTGCACTGTTCTGAATTTTTTCAGATTTTTTGAAATATCTGAAATATTTATGTGCTTTAAATGTCATTTTATGAGATATTTTCACAAATAAATTTGCATGAAAACTATATCGGGACTACATGAAACCCGATGTAATTTTTCCGGACATGCTGGAATTATTTTAGAGTGAAATCTATATGATAAATTCGTTTTATCTAGTTTTATTTTTGTTCAAAAATTAATCCATAAATATTTTAACATTTTTCATGCGCGAGTCGTGATTACGAGCCTCGCAGATTTTCCTTCTTGTCATGTTATAATGAGAGTATATTTTTGGATTGAGTTTTTAGAACAAAAATTGAATTATTATGTATGCTTAATGTCACCTTATGCAACTTGTAAATAGTGAAACAATACCTATAAATGTGAGTAGCTTAAGAATTATTCTCTAGTTATATGAGCTAGAGATAGATGAAAAATGAAAATTGTGATGACTTAATTCATAATTGGGTAATAGTGCCCTACCTAGTAAAATTGTCATGTGATTGATGCACACGCTTAATAGTATTGACTGTTGAGAAGCATGTAAATCAATCTAATTTATTTCGCAGTTCACGACTTGCCTAATAAATTAGGAATTGTGTAATAATGATCAACCTAGTTTGCTAGACAATACATCTTCTAAATGGTTAAGTACCATGTGTGATAAAGTTCAAATGCTTAATTGAAGATAAAAGACAATTAAATGATGAACGACTTCAATGGATGTTGGGAATGACTCATGAATTAAATCCTTAGGGGATGTCTTATCTAATAAGCAATAAGTATAAAGTGGTCATTCGTTGACTACTAGACTTATGGAGTACCTTGAGACAGTTATTGTTCTGACTCATACGACTCAAATTGAACTTTTATTAGATGTTTTCTCCGAATAAGGTAACTGAGATAGAGCGTGATGAACAAAGTTGTGCAATGAGTGCATACCTTATACTTTTATGGTATCTCCCTTAGAGGTTTGCATAAGTCATGAGGGCTGAAATGCAAGAGACAATCATAAAAGATAACAGATCATTAAGTACCACAAGAATAAATGAAAGTAGCTAGAGCAATAATTCTTACACTTATGATATCATAAGTGAGTCGGATTTGTCATAAGTTGACGAAAGTTTCATAAGATCCTAAAAATCTCAAATGATGTTTGTTCTCGTGAATTGATGTTGAAACTCTCCAATGTGGATAGTAGATTTAATCTCAATCGAATAAATGTTGAAAGTTAAAGTAGGATTTGTAGATTATTTTTGTGTTATTAGAGGTACTAGAAGAGACTTTCCATGGAAAGACAATATTATCATGAAATCAAAGGAGTTGACTTGTGTTGACTTATGTTGCGGAGTGTACGCATATTGATTTTATATAATGTATTCTATGTGCCTAGAAAATGATATGATCTGCTGTCTATGTAATTAACGTGCTTGAGCTATAATGGCATTTGACCTTAGTGGTAGTTTTTTAGACAATTCCATTGAAAATAGTAGTTCTATTGGGTTATGAATGTTAGTCAACCAAATTATGTTAAAATTAGTTTTTAATATATTTCTCTTATATATTTATTCTTATATGACTGTTGATTCTTATGGGTTTAGATATTGCTAGAATTAGACTTTGTTGGGATAGGTGAAGAGATATTTAGAGTAAGCTTATTAGGAGTTTTTCTATATATCGACCTATAAATGTGTAATCTTATTTGACAAATAGATGTCAAAATGTCTTCATCGTAAGACAATCAGATTAACATAATCCTTAATTTGTTCGGATAAATGTGAACCTTTGAAAGTTAAGACAAGTTATCGTATATCATATTTTCTTACTTTATCGATAAATATACATGAGATATTTATGTTTACCTTTAAACTCATAGTTATTAAACTCTTGATTTGTTTAAGCATTTTTTAACAATGATTGAGAATGAAAAGGATAAGAGTCTAAGTGATCTTATGGCATACCATTTTTATGTATATTTATTTGATCAGTTGTAGAATTGTGTGAGAAAATATGTGATACATGTATAGTTGATGATTATTTTTCTTTGCAACAAAATGGTGTTGCAAAGGTAAGTACCCATATGATGCTTCAAAAGATTAGGTAGATGTTAATGTAATATTTTCTCAATTCTGTTTGAGAAATTGATTGCAACTTCATCCTAAACTTAATGTCTTACAAGTCAGTAACTCTTGAGAGTTATGGAAGGTCAGAAGCTCAATTGGAGTATCTATACCTCTTAATTATAACAAGTTTTATACAATACTTCCAATTATGTTTGGAAATATTTCTCTAAAGAAGTGAAGGACTAATAACAATAGTGGGTACAACGAATTACCTCATTAGCGACTAGTCCAGATTGCGTTTGCGGAAGACTTTCTGTTTGTGCTACGAACCCACGAACGATTGTGCCTGCAATCACCACGTTTCTCTCATCGAGCCGATACCACAAAGTTAGGCATCTAGCTATGATTCCACTCTCATCTTCCAAGGCTCTCGATGGTAGCCTAGAGACAGTATTTTGGCTGAGATCTATATGGTTTGTTGTTGTATATATTTTAGTCTACAAAAGCCTAAAATATATAGTTAGATGAGCCATAGAGTTACAGTCCCATATGGATTGTAACTCACCATCTAATCCAACTACTTAGTCTTATCCCATATTTGAACGTATCATTACAGGACTAGAATTCTATGAGTCCAACATCTCCCACTCGATCAAAATGGGAATATATCTATTACCATATCATGTTCTCGAAGCCCATCAAATACGCATCTCTTCATACAAGAAGTGAGGCGTGCGATCGACGAGAAAAGAATAAAAGGGTAGGAGTGCTATATCAAATACCATCTACCAACATAGCACGTCCTTGTTAGAACAAAAACTCGTCTATGCCCCAGACATTATAATTACATCAATTCAAACATCCTTAACCCCTCATAAGCGGTGTTTAAACCTCAATAAGTTTAGGTACTCAAGATCAATCTTTTTGAACCGTATGTTCAATATGATCGCCCGGGCATTGAGTAACTAAACAGATATGTATATCATAATTATCTTCCTTAGATTCTCATGTCAATTATCTTTAGATTAATAGCTTTCCCAGCAATGCTCCGAGGAGGCTGACTACAAGTGCAAAACCCTTTGGACAACATGCCAAAGTAGCGTCATTAATCTTTAGATCATTAACATAGTTCTAAGTCACATAGGGCATAAGTGTGATCACATATTGATCACTAGAACTCACACAGTGATGAAGCAGGGATTATTCAATCACTTTCAAGTCGCTTTATAGTCACATACAGTATGATATGTATGTTACGGTGGAACTCCCACTCGAATGGGCATGTCATACTCTAACACCTTACGAATCTTGGTCTAGTTTCCCTTCTGGCATCTAACCTGAGTCCTCAAAAGCTGCCACTCTTCTAGTGCCTCTTAAGGGTCTCAAATTCGGACTTTCCACATAGGACATTCAAAGTCGTGAACCATAAAACTTTGAATCGACCCACATATAAAGTAGGTCTCATCTTAACCACATGTTAAGGCGATATGATAATGTCATTTGTACACCCCCCTTAATAACAAGTGTCAAATACATTATTATCTCATCTTGCTCGCTCACATAGCGACAAGGCGAATTACCCGTGTGAGAGGGTCAATTCAAGTCCTTTAGACATCTTTTTAATTAAAATGTATACCACATATTAATCACATTCCATACACATAATAAGGGATGAAATAACATGTATTAGATTCAAACGATAATGAAAATAATAATGTCAACAATGTGTTCTAAAATAATAACTCAAATCCTACATTCCCTTGAGTCTTACACAAAGATCAAAAAGTCTCTCCCAATAGAGTCTTAATCATACAGTATATCGACACATTTTTAGTAGGATCATATTTTAGAACTACATTCACTAACACAATAAATAAACTAGTGAAATGACATCTAATTTAAATGTGATTGATTACGATGCTTGAGATCCCGTTTGAATCTCTAAGTAGTCAAACTCAACATTAATGACTACTTGACCATTCACATTTTGTTTACCATCTAGATGTTACAAGGATCTTTATCAACCATATAATTTTCTGATAATTAGGGAAATACATTCAAATACTTCTTGCTCAATCAAGAAATAACTAATCCACATGAGGAATGTATCTTCTATATTCCTAATCTCTATCAGTGCATCATCTACATTAAAATCCCCACCCTTAGTAAACAATTCATTAGACTTTTAGTACCACATAAGTAGCCAACAACCTAACCACTAACATATTAGCGGGACCAAGGTCATATTGAAAACGATCTATTGTCCCAATAGCAAAATAAAAGGTCAGGTTGAGTAAGCTCAAATAGCAAACATCATATTACTAACCACACTTGCTTATGGGGTTCTAGTCATCATTATCTTCTTATATTTATTCTTTATTATGACATTTATTTGAATACACACATGTATTCTATTGGAATAATTATGGGTTCTTAAGACGATCATTCTAAAACATTCAATAACCTTCGAAAGGCGAGTCTTCAAAGACAAATTAAGAAGTCTCTATGAACAGTTTTAATGATCTTAGATTCTTGCACACCACGTGCTTCACCCAAGATTTGCATCACAATAGAAGCATAAAGCTGTTGGTGATTTTAGTGTCATCAACTTGTTTTATTTTAATGGTGATTTACTAAGAGATCAATGTGATTCGTATTAGACTCGGATACGAGTAAGGGAAAGTGTGGAGTACACACTCGTTTGAGCTAAAACGAAGTCAACCTCGATATAGAAGTAAAAGTTAAAGGGTAGCACATTTTGCTGATATGCTCGGCCGATCAAGATGAACAAAGACGGCCGTGCAGTTCATATGACACGGCCGTGCAGGTATGAACAACACGGCTGTGCAATTCATAAGACACGGCCGTGCAGTTCCTGTACTGGTGCCTTTTCAAAATGAAGAGACACATTGCTTGGCTAAAGTCATGTCTTTTGATTGTACTCTTTAACTAATACCTTCCCATCTGTATATATACAGAGATTGATCTCAGTTGTATATACATGAAAAACACAAGAGTGAATTACAACAATAACGAAAGCAAACAATTCTCAAGTTTTGATTTGTTCTCTTTGCCTAGAAAACAAATTGTGTGATTGTCTTATCCCAATAAAGATTTTGTGTAACCCAGGCATTAAGGGTCGAAATACTTTATTCGGAAAGTGGATTATACACGATTCAATCATATATCCGGCCCTAGTATCAAGATCGAGACCCTATATTTCCCCTACAAACGAATAAAGTATTTGGTGATACTCATGGCTGGTGGAAGTACTTTGAAGGAGATGACGAACAAGTTTGGAAAGCTAGACAAATTTGAAGGACAAGATTTCCGGCGTTGGCAGAAGAAGATGCACTTCCTTTTAACAACATTAAAGGTGGTGTATGTTCTTTCTACCCCTATTCCGGAATTGCTTGAAGATGACAACTTGGAGGCAATCAGACGTAGATCAAAGTGGGAAAACGACGACTACATCTGCAGAGGACACATATTAAACGGTATGTCTGATTCTCTCTTTGACATCTATCAAAATGAGGAATCTGCTAAAGAGTTATGGGATTCTCTTGAATCCAAGTACATGGCAGAGGATGCTTCTAGTAAGAAGTTCCTTGTAAGTAATTTTAATAATTACAAGATGGTCGATTCAAGACCTGTCATGGAACAGTTCAATGAACTCCTTAGAATCCTTGGACAATATACACAACACGGGTTGAAGATGGATGAGTCAATATTTGTTTCAAGTGTGATTGATAAGTTGCCTCCCTCCTGGAAGGATTTCAAACACACTTTGAAACATGGTAAAGACGATCTGTCTTTGGTTCAACTTGGTAGTCACTTGCGCATAGAGGAATCTCTTAGGGCGCAAGAGGATGACAAAGGCAAAGGAAAAGAAGTTGCTGGACCCTCGGTCAATATGATTGATGAGGGTGGAAACAATAAAAACAAAGGAAAGAAACGTAGTTTCAATGACAATGGTTCTGGTCCCAACAAGAAGCCTAAATTGGCATGTTGGAAGTGTGGTAAAACTGGTCACTTTAAGAAGGATTGTCGTGTTGGAAACAACAAGAAAGGCGCAAGCACAAGTGGTTCGGGAAAGGGGTCTAAGGACCATTCTGAAGACCAAAGATGATGCTATTGCGTGGTGGATTGATTTCGGTGCCACAACTCATGTTTGTAAAGATCGTTGTTGGTTTAAGACATATGAACCAATGGAAGACGGATCTGTTCTTTACATGGGTGATGACCATTCCGCTCCTATTCAAGGAAAAGAAGTGTGGTGTTGGAATTCAGTTCGGGAAAAACTATTTCTTTGTTTAATGTATTGTATGTACTAAAACTTCATTTACGGTCCCGTATTGAACAAGTGTGGATACAAACAAGTATATGAATCCGATAAGTATACCTTATCGAAGTCGGTGTATTTGTAGGATTTGGTTATAATGGGATGTTTATGTTGAATTTAAATAAAATTCCTAGTTCTCGTTTATATGACTTCTTCGTTGTTGTTATCAATTCTTCGTAATGGCATGCTCGGTGGAAAATGTAATATTTCAAAAGGCTTTCAATTCTTAATGTAAGATTATCCCATTTTGAACATAGCCACCATCATTAGATGCGTTGTGAGTTTGTTCAAATGCATAGCCACGCATTTAATAATGTGTTGTGAGTATGCGGATCTACTTGCTTTGGTTGAATATTTATTCACCATTAAGTTAAGAATTGATAAGTATTTTGGATGAATTTCAAATGAATGATCATTTGATTGGGGTAGGGATCAAGAGATCAAATTGAATCTCAATACTCTTACTGTTATAGTATAGAGGAGGATCCAAGAACCTATGATGAAGCAATAAAATCTCGAGACGCTGGTTTTTGGAAAGAAGCCATCGATGATGAGATTGGTTCTATTGTGGAAAATAATACATGGGTCTTGTCTGATTTACCACCAGGCTGTAAACCTTTGGGGTGCAAATGGATCTTCAAAAAGAAGATGAAAGTCGATGGAACTATCGACAAGTTTAAAGCTCGATTGGTAATCCAAGGCTTTAGACAAAAGGAAGGGATCGATTACTTCGATACCTATGCACCGGTTGCTCGTATCACTACTATTAGATTTCGATAGCTTTGGCGCCTATTCGTAATCTATTGATCCATCAAATGGATGTCAAAACAGCATTTTTAAATGGTGATTTGGAAGAAGAAGTGTATATGAAACAACCAGAAGGATTTGTTATGCCAGGTAATGAGCATAAGGTATGTAAGTTAATTAAGTCATTGTATGGGCTGAAGCAAGCACCTAAGCAGTGGCATCAAAAATTTGATGAGGTTGTTTTGTCGAATGGTTTTGTATTAAATCAGTCCGACAAATGTGTATATAGCAGATTTGATGAAACCGGCAAAGGTGTAATCATCTGTCTATATGTAGATGACATGTTGATTTTTGGCACAGACCAAAATGTAGTTGATAAAACTAAGAAGTTTTTGTCATCAAAGTTTTCGATGAAGGACATACATGGGAGAAAGCCGATGTAATTCTTGGTATAAAGATTAAACGGATGAACAAGGGAATTGCAATATCACAATCTCATTATATTGAGAAAATTCTCAAGAGGTTTAATTGTGATAATTGTTCTAAAGTTAGTACTCCCATGGATCCTACCGAGAAACTTGTATCAAATACCGGTAAACCCGTGTCACAAATCAATACTCAAAAGCCATTGGCGCTTGATGTATGCTATGACAGGCACTCGACCTGATATTGCTTATGCATTTGGAAGATTGAGCAGGTTCACTAGTAATCCTAGTAGACAACATTGGCATGCTATAACAAGGGTGTTCAAGTACTTAAAAGGTACTATGGACTATGGTTTGTGTTATAGTGGACATCCTTCTATATTAGAAGGTTATACCGATGCTAGTTGGATCAACCAAGAAGATTCATCTTCTACTAGTGGTTGGGTGTTCTTGCTTGGAGGAGGTGCCATTTCTTGGGCTTCCAAAAAGCAGACATGTATTACACATTCTACAATGGAATCTCGAGTTTGTAGCATTAGTCGCTGGAAAAGAAGCGAGTGGCTTCGAAACTTGATATTTGAGATTCCATTATGGCCAAAACCGATATCACCAATGTCTATCCATTGTGATAGTGTCCGCCACCTTGGCTAGGGCCTATAGTCGATTTATAATGGCAAGTCTAGACACTTGGGTGTCAGACATAGTATGATTCGGGAGTTAATCATGAATGGTGTGATATCAGTTGAATTTGTTCGGTCGCAACAAAATTTGGCTGACCACTTGACGAAGGGGTTAGCCAGAGACTTGGTAAATAAGTCTGCAATGGGAATGGGATTAAAGTCCATTTAATCCTCTAATTGTGAGATACCCAATTCCCTTCTAATACAACGTTAGAAGCTTGAATTCAATGTGGAAAGCTCGCAGTTGGAGATTGGAACACATGTTATTATCTTTCCCAAGGTATGTGTTCAGACCTGCAAGTAAAGGTTAGGTTGAAGAATATCTTCTTAATAGTTCCTTTGAAAAATTGCAAATGCAGGTGCAAGATTAAAAGGAACTACCTATGTGGACATGAAGTTTTGCTGCTTCAAGAAGCTAGGACTTGGCTTCCTATATGTTCACTATTGGATATGGACACATGGCTTGTAATAGTGTCAAGATTAAACAAAGAGAATTGTACTGAACTTATGTGTATAGTATCTTCAGGTATTCATATGAGTTGACGGGTTCAATCGTTACGACACCCCGATTCTCGAGTATTTGAAATGTGTATTATACTAAGATGAAAATTCAATCGCAAGACATTTTCATTTATGCATTCGTTTGTTTCGTTATTTATACAGTTTAGTAAATCAAAGGATTACACTAAAATGGAGGGGATTTGTTGGTGATTTTAGTGTCATCAACTTGTTTTATTGTAATGGTGATTTACTAAGAGATCAATGTGATTCGTATTAGACTCGGATACGAGTAAGGGAAAGTGTGGAGTACACACTCGTTTGAGCTAAAACGAAGTCAACCTCGATATAGAAGTAAAAGTTAAAGGGTAGCACATTTTGCTGATATGCTCGGCCGATCAGTATGAACAGCACGGCCGTGCAGTTCATATGACACGGCCGTGCAGGTATGAACAACACGGCCATGCAATTCATAAGACACGGCCGTGCAGTTCCTGTACTGGTGCCTTTTCAAAATGAAGAGACACATTGCTTGGCTAAAGTCATGTCTTTTGATTGTACCCTTTAACTAATACCTTCCCATCTGTATATATACAGAGATTGATCTCAGTTGTATATACATGAAAAATACAAGAGTGAATTACAACAATAACGAAAGCAAACAATTCTCAAGTTTTGATTTGTTCTCTTTGCCTAGAAAACAAATTGTGTGATTGTCTTATCCCAATAAAGATTTTGTGTAACCCAGGCATTAAGGGTCGAAATACTTTATTCGGAAAGTGGATTATACACGATTCAATCATATATCCGGCCCTAGTATCAAGATCGAGACCCTATATTTCCCCTACAAAAGCTACTCTTTAGTAGCGTCAGTCATCCCCATACCGCTCCTAGCTAGTAAGTAGTGATATCGTCAACACATGATGAAAGACTAAAATTTATGTTATTGGACTCTTCAACACATATAGTGATTTCCTTAACCATCACAAAGTTGATTAAAGTTATCATTTGGTAACGAACATATCACTATCTAGATTTGAGATCATAAATTGACATATGAAGCAACACACATTGCGCTTTTGTCCCTTGACTTCTAGCTCTTTGACTAAGTCATGACAATCTCCTTATCTAGTCCTCCACTAAGGAACCGTATGTAAACATCCATCTACAATAAATTCATCAATCACTACACTTCTTGCTAAGACAAGGTAAATAGAGACAAACCATTAGGAAGAATGTCTCTTCAAATTCAATTCTTATTTTTTTTTTAGATTTCATTACTATCCATACTTAGACATTCACTTTCAGATACACATTTGCTTCTTTTGTAGAGTGGCATACTCCCACTGGAATAAAGCACCCACTAGAACAAATATCATTTTGATTCTCGTAGGCGATCACAACTGATTAAGTAGAGACAATTCCCACCCTCGTTGTGCGGAAGATTTCGCTTGTGCTACGAACCACGATCGTCTTGATTCTGCAATCACCACCTCTTCTCGTCCGATTCAATATCACAAGATGGATATTGAATGTTGTTCCACTCTCAAATCCCAGGCACTTAATGGTTGCCAGAGATAGTATTTCTCAGTCTGAGGAGTATATTAAATACGTGTTATGTATAAGTTGGTTCCCATAGAGACATGATTACAGAAGGAAAGTTGGTTCTTAAGTATATTCCTGCTGAGAGCAATTTAGCTGACCCTATGACTAAGCCTCTGACCAGAGAGACTTTTTAGAAACATATGACGTGTTTAGGGCTTCGTAGGATTTGATTAGTTATTTTTGAACACCCTGCAGACATTATTATATTCATTATTGTTTTGAATTTAATACATATTTTTCATTTTCATTCCTTGTTGAGTTTATAGGATGTTTATTGATTGAAAATTATGTGGTATACATTTTAATTAAAAAGATGTCTGAAGGACTAGAATTTGCCCTCTCACACGGGTAATTCGCCTTGTCGTTATATGAGCGAGCAAGATGAGATAATAATGTATTTGACACTTAAAGGGGGTGGCAAATGACGTTATAATATATTGCCTTAACATATGTTTGTGCTACAAACCCACGAATGATTGTGCCTGCAATCACCATGTTTCTCTCGTCGAGCCGATAACACAAAGTCGGGCATCTAGCTATGATTTCACTCTCATCTTCCAAGGCTCTCGATGGTAACCTAGAGATAGAATTTTGGCTGATATCTATATGGTTTGTTGTTGTGTATATTTTAGTCTACAAAAGCCTAAAATATATAGTTAGATGAGCCATAGAGTTACAGTCCCATATGGATTGTAACTCACCATCTAATCCAACTACTTAGTCTTATCCCATATTTGAACGTATCATTATAGGACTAGAATTCTAAGAGTCCAACAATATATATATATATATATATATATATATATATATATATATATATATATATATATATATATATATATATATATGTATATATATATATATATATATATATATATATATATATATATAGAGAGAGAGAGAGAGAGTGAGAGAGAGAGAGAGAGTTTCAACATTTGTATGAGTCGCTGCTGGAGAAGGTTCATATTCAATCCGCATTCTCTTACTTGGATTACTGCTCAACTCATCCTTTACAATGTGAAAACCTTTCTTTGCCAAGTCAACGACCTTTGTATCCTTCAACTTCTGGGAGAATAAGGAAATCTTGGGTAAAACAGAAGTAGCACCACTCTTCACCTTGTTGAATAAGGTTTCTGATGTATCTTGTGGCCCAGATTGATGTTGCTTATGTTCTTCAGATGAGGACTTGTGAGATTCATTGGCCTTGATACCAGAATCAACTAAAGTAAGAGAGGTGTTGGTCCCAAAGGTGGCAACAAGGGTGAAAAATAGCTAGAGGGGGGTGATGAATAGCTATTACAAATTTTTCACCCTCTCTTAAAACTAAACCTCTACACTTACAAAACCTCTTACAGTGTGTTAGAAACTACAAGTAGAGTTGTAAAATGCACAGCGGAATAATAGTGTTACAAAGCTATTTTGGAGAGGCAGTTTTGCAAAGCGATTTTGGTGAGTGCGGTTTACAAACAAAGTGAGGTTTTGACAATGTCAACTCCAAACACAATTCACAACAATGGATAACTACATTAAAGATCAAACAGAGAAAAAGATAGATAATTAATAAGCACAAGAAAAATAAATGCAGTAAAGTAAGAACACAATATTTGGAGTGGTTCAATCGATAAACGATCTACGTCCACTACCAAGATGGTTAGCCTTGGATTTTCAAGAGTGATTTTACTATTGAGTATGAGATATTACAAGTTACAAAGATTGATACTCAAATCTAAAATCTATTCTATGAAGATTGAATCCTAGATTATAATCGGTGTATCTCAAATGATTAATCTATGTGATTAAACAAGTGAGGTGAGTGTGTGAATACAAGATCAAGGCTCTTTGAATCTAAGAGATGGAGAGTACAATGATTCTTGATGGTGTTAAGGCTTGATTTTCTGGGCTGGGATATGTATTTCTTGAAGTTGAAGATGAAGATTCAAAGGGTTGAATAATTTCTGGGCAGAGCTTCAGCTTCTTATGAACACAGCACTTTCAATTTTCTCAAGCAATCTTCAAATGATGAAGATTAGGGGTATTTATAACCAAGCATCAATGAACTAGCCGTTGGACACAGCTGTTGCAAGGACTGTACTGATGCTTTCCCATTGGTCCACAGTAACTACTTTTGTCCCTTGTTCAGAACTTACAGTCCAAGCAGATCAGACTTCAGCTGCAGTTGAGGAGATGAGGACATCTGTCACATTTTCAAGATCTTTGCAGATCTTCTCTGACATTGAATCACGTGACAAGATTTGGTGGTTGACTTTTGATATTGCTTACGTGGATTCCAACGGTAAAAAGTGGTTCACTTCAAGTCTTTAATCATTGAATGCGATCCTGGTGTACATGCGGTTTTGACAAGTGCGGTTGGTTACACCAGTGAGGTTGCAGAGTGTGGTCAAGATATTGGAACTACACAGGTGCGGTAAACATGTGCGATTGCACTTCAGTTGTTCAAAGGAGTAGTTTCAACAAAGGATTTCCACAAGGCGGTTCAGCACGAGCGGTTTCTTTAGGGCGGTTGAAACTTCTTGAACTGCAATCCTCAAATCCAATGAGTCTTGTGCAGTCTTCAAGCCTAATTTTAACCTATTCTATAAAATGGACTTAGCTAAAAAATTGAAGTCTAAGCTTCATTACATAGGGTCCTAAAGTCCTTAAAATAGATAAGAGGTTATGGTATCAATCAAATCTAATTTAAAATAGGAGGGTTAAAATATGCATACCCAACAATCTCCCCCTATTTGATTGATGCCATTACCTACTATAACTAAAGCAAACATTGTACTTGGTAAAAACATGTCCACAAGAATTAACATGGTAATTCATATCCCAAGTCAATGCACACACTAGCTTAAGCTATAGATTTCTTTACTATTTGAAAGATGAAAACTTACAATTTGAAAAGTATTGAGATGCATTTAGTGCACTTGAAAAAATATGAGTTTAAGTTTAAAGTGAGGTTTAAACTGAATGTTTAACCATCATTTCAAAAATATGATTTTAAGTTAGAAAATATTTGAATGAGGTTATAAACCATAAGCGGTTTCATTGTTCTACAAACAAGCAGTTTGTTATGAACAAAGTTTTGGAACCAATGATGCATTTTTCATTACTATCTTTGCAGTTACATGTTACATAGGTAGAAAAGCAAAATACAAAGGTTACAAAAAGCAAAAGAGATTGGACAAAAATACAAGGAGTACGGTCCAAAAAATCAAAAAGAGTTCAGCAAAAGGAAAGAAATTACAATGAAGAACGGTCCTAGTGCTGATGCGGCTAGTGCTGAGGCAGTCGTTGAGAAGATTGGTGGCGCGGTTGATTAACCTCTTGGTTTGGCACCTGCAGTCCTGAAGGTCTGAATGCTGAGCTTTCACCACGGAGAGTTCTTCTCAAGGTTCTGACTTCTTCAGCAGATCTTCCATGGGTTGTCTCTACAACTCTTAATGCGGTTACAGATTGGGCAGTGGTAGCATTGTTAGCATCAACAGCTCTGGTATTGGTAGCAACACTCTCCTTGATCTCTTCAGAATAAAGCTCAATGAAGGAGTTGAGAGTGTTGTAAAAGGTATGGATCTCCCCCTGAATAGCTGTGGTCTGAGAAGAGATGGCTTCTTTCAAAGGCTCAACATCAGCTGTTACCTTTAGGGAGGATTTCATCTCATTGATAGAATTTTCTAGCTTGGAGTTGAAACCTGCCTTTAAGTTCTCAAACCTGAAACTGACCTCTTCATCAAAGGACTTAACCTGAGCCTTGAGACTGTCTCCCACAATGTTTAAGTTAACATCGATGCTTGCCTTGAGGGAGTCCAGTTCAGAAAGGATTTTGAATTCCAAGGCATCAAGGGCAGTTTGGATTGGGGCGGTTGAGGTTGAGGATTGCTGCTGCGGTTGAGTATCAGAAATGGTTTTCATGAAGTTTTCAAGAGCAGTGTTGGTGGAAGTGACAAAAGCACCTGATAACTGAGTGAGCATTTCATGAATTTGAGATTTTGAAACTGCATCACCCAGTGCTTTGAGAACTCAATTCGCCAGATCTTGCTTAAAACCCTGAAAGCATGCTTCAGCTAGGGTATTAACAGCTTCAGCGGTTTGATTGGTGGAACCTCTCTCCCCCTTAATGTCATCAATCAATTGGGCTTTTAAGATTTCCATTTTAGTGGTTTGAGAGTCCACTTTGCAATGCAGGGAGCTGTTAGAGGCTTCAAGAGATGAGTTGGAGGCAGCCAAGGCAAGGTTGGATTCAGTAAGTTTCAGCATGTGGCCTTGGTTGACTATAAGTTAGGATTTGATGAGTTGAAGGGTGGACAGGATTTGGCAGTAGTCTGAAGGAGAAGCGGTTGAAGTGGAAGGAGCAGTTAGAATTATGGGTGGAGTTGGGGTAGGAAGGGTAGTTTGAGATAGTTGGGTATAAAGGGTTTCGAATATGCGGGTACCTGGGATTGTGTATTGAGAAGCGGTTGAGGGAGGAATTGGAAGTGTTTGGGGTAAGGTACTAGGTGCGGTTGAAGTAGGAGCGGTTAGAGGAGGTGGAATATTGGAGGTTGGTATGTTTGAAGTGATGGGGTTTGAGTTAGAGGAGGAACTGGTGTGAGAATCATGAAGGTCAAGAGAAGGAGTTTTCTGTAGAAGAGGTAAGTTATGAGGATTAGTAGTTTTGGAATGAATGGGGGATTGATGTGGTGAAGGTGTAGGGGTTCTATTGCGGTTAGAGATAGAAACAGCAGGGGTGCGGTTAGATAGAGGTGGTGTTTAAACGCGGTTGGAAGGAGGAAGTGATTGAAAGCGGTTAGAGAGTTGAGGAGAGTTGGAGAGGTTTGAATAAGGAGGTGAAGGAGTTGGGGTTCTGTTTTGGTTGGAAATAGAGATGGCTTGGCCCACAGAAGGTTTGGATGTCCAGATGGAAAATACAGGGCCTAAGGAGTATTGGACAGAAGGAGAATGGGAGTGAGAGTTGGAAGGTGAAGGAGATGGTGAATTTGAAGAAGATGGGGATGGAGAAGGAGATTGTTGTTGGGCCACACGGTGTAGAAAACGCTTGGGCCCCTTGGTAGGAGTTTTCTTCCTGGCTATTTATTTGACCCTCTTAGCCTTAGGAATCTCCCTTTGAGCTGTTATAGCTCGGAGCGGTTGAGAAGGGGAAGGCGGTCTAGGTGAGGGTGATTTGACTGGAGATGAGTGGTGAGATTGGATAGGGGATTGAGGTGGTGTTTGGATAAGTGTTTGGGTAGGAGGCAGTTGCTTGGAAGGCGGTTGGGTGGCTGGCTGCGGTTAAAAGGGAGGTGGTTGCGGTTGGGGTTCAGCTACCTTGGACTTTCCTTTAGCAGCCAATTTGTCACCAGCTTCCTTCTCAATCCTTGCTATTTCAGACTTGTAATAGGCTGCCAAATCTTCATCACATAGCTTTGCCAAATCTACTTGAGTTTTTTTGGCCTTCTTGGCTCTTGCAACCAAGGGAGGAATGGTTGCATCTTCTTATTCTTCTTCAGCTTCATCAACTTCATCAATAAGGGACATCTTCCCTTTGCCTTTCTTGCTTGTACCAGCACCAGTTGCAGCACGCAGTTGTTGTGGTGCGATTTTGGTCTGCTTAGGAAGCGGTTCATCTGCAGCTTTCCTTTTCCTTGAAACTTTTCTGATTGCCTTGCCCAGACCCTTGACTGCGGTTGCAGGGGTCATTTCCACATAGTGTTCCATGGGCTGGTGAGTGTCCGCATCATAAAGCAGCTTGTAGTCATCATTGCCAAATGAAAAACTGAAGTTGTGGTAATCCTTGAGCCCAAGGGATTCCTCATTTCCCCAATGAACATATAACTCAGGGGTAGTGGTTCTCAGATCCTCCAAGTGTTGATAGTTTGTGAAGATAGCGGTCAGCAGTCTACAGAAGGGTCTCCACCTGATTGCTTCATCCTTGGTCTTAGACTGATAGATTTCTATGCTGTTGGCTAGCTCTCTTATCAGAATTCTTGGCCAATGGAGCTTGATTTCATTGAAAACATCACAACAATACATCCATTCCTGTGAGGTGAAGTTGTTGTGGTTGCCAGTTTTGCCACACACAGACTTCCCTACCAAGTAACAGAGGTGGCTCATTATCTCACCAAATGCTATCCTGGGCTTCTTCTTCTAGTACCCAGTCAATGATGAAAGATCGCCAGTAAGAGTAGAGCAGGTGGCATCCGTAACCTCTTGAGAGACATCAAGGGGAGCACCAGAGACGTTGAACTCGTAGGTGCTTCTGATATCTAGGTAATCAATAGAGACTTCAAAACCTTCAACTGCTCCAATCAAGCAATTGATCTTCTTTCCGTCAGACAGCTTCCTTTCTCCATGTCTTGCGGTTGCATAGAACTGGTCCACAAAGAGGGGAATAGTGTAGGACTGCTTCTTGTTGAATAATGGAAGAATTTCAGAAGCGTCCATCTTTCTAATCATCTCTCTCCCTAGAGCATCAGACTTCAGCTCAGGTTAATTGATTTCCTACCTAGGAAGAAAATATTGAGAATCCTACAAGGAAGACACTCAAGTTAGATCTATCATATTGATTCACAGTTTACAAGCGGTTTGAGAACCTATGCGGTTGGCAATAGTGCGGTTTTGAAAAATGAAGTTTTTCAAACCTCAAGGAAACTGTGAATACAAGGCAGGGAAACAAATAAGAAAATACACAAGTATATTTACTAGTACGTGGCATTGTAATCCAAAGTTATCCCACACATGCAAGCAGTGTTTTGGAGGGGAAGATTATGGTTTCCAGCCTATATACTTAGTAAAACTTGAGTAAATTCTAGCGTGCGGTTTCAAAAGATAACCATGAGGTTTTCAACATGCGGTTTACAATTACAAGAGCATGTGGTTGAAACACAAATTATAAGTGGTTGCAAATACGCGGTTTCAAACACTGAGCATGCGGTTGAAAGTGAAGCGGTTCAGATGCAAAGCAAAAATCCAAAATTTTCAAAAAAAAAATCTAAGTATGAAAAACAATATTGAAAATCAAGGAAATCCAAAACATAAAGATTTCTGAAAAAAAAAGAAGATGAACAGTCATATGAATGCACGAAGAACATGAAGAACACCACGAACAGAGATTCATCAAAAGTTAACCAAAATCAACAAATAATATGTCAAAATGATCAAATTGAGCAGTAGATCAATGATATAACAATAAAAATTCAAACTTTGCTCAGAATCACAAGGAAAAAGCAAAAATTCAGAAATGGGTTTTCAAAGTTGAGAAACCTAAAAATCCAAAATTAGTGTTCAAAATGTGTGTTGATCATGAAATAAAGCATATAATCAGAATCAGTAACAAAATCCGAACATAACCTGTCAGTTTTCATTCAAAATGATCAAGAAACGAAGTAGATATGAACAAAAATCAGTTTAGGGTGTTCGAAACCTTCAAGGTCAACAATGGCAGTTCAAGCACGTAAGATTTGCAGAAAATTGAGAAGATTAGGGTTAGAAATCATACCATGTCAAAGAAAGGCTTTTTTGGTGCCATTGATGATTTTGAAAGTTTAGAGATTTATGAAGGTTTGAGAAGAGAGAGAGAGAGAGAGAGAGAGAGAGAGAGAGAGAGAGTTGGTAGAAAGTATAGTGCAGAGAGACAGAGGCAGCAGGTAAAGAGTCAAATGATTTCTAAAATTAGGTATATATAGGTGATTGCCTAGGGTGAAGGGACACAAGTGATGATGGTTTTACTATCACTTAAGTGTTCCATCACTACTTTTGCACCCTTTCATCTTCAAATGACGGCTGACAAGAGGGTTTAAATGCAGAATGTTCCCTTTTGCTTTAAATGCCATTAAATGCATTTAAATTTTTAAATAACGTGGGAAAACATTTACAAAAATACCCTTATGTCAAAATAAGGACTAAAAAATAAATAAAAGAAATTTGAACAGTTTTTTTTTTAATAAACATAAGAAATAAACAGAAGTTATTCTAAGTTGAAACGCGGTTGAGATCCAAGTGGTCAAGGTTGCAGCAAGCGGTTTGAAGTAGGTAGTTAGCTGCAAGCGGTTTGACTGCATGCGGTTTGATACACACGATTTCAACAGGGTGAGGTTTGAATCCTCAACAGGAATTTCAACCTATACTCAATACACAAGTTAGCAAATAAAAAGTATGGAATTATTTAAGTTCAAGCATACCCATCTCTCCTCTAAGGAATGTGAACCTCTTGGAGTCCAGAGCTTTGGTGAGGATATCAGCAATCTGGTTGTCTGTCCCCACATACTCTAAATGGATATTCCTCTTCTCCACATGGTATTTGAGGAAATGATACTTGATATCAATATGCTTGGTCTTGGAATGCATGACAGGGTTGTTGGAGACTGAAATTGTTGAAGTGTTGTCACACTTGATAGGGCAATTTCCTTCTTCAATTCCATAGTCCACCAACTGCTGCTTCATCCAAAGAATTTGACAGCAACAACTTCCAGCAGCAATATACTCAGCCTTTGTGGTTGACACTGAAACTGAAGCTTGCTTCTTGCTGGCCCAAGCAACTAGTCTATTCCTGAGGAAATGATAAGTACCACTAGTGCTTTTCCTGTCAATTGTACAAGCTGCATAATCTGCATCTGAATAACCTACAAGATCGAAGTTCGAATCTTTGGAATACCAAAGTCCAAGGTTAGTGGTTCCAGATAAATAGCGGATTATACGCTTGACTGCAATTAAATGTGCTTCTCTAGGATCTGGTTGATAGCGTGCACATACACAGACAATAAACATGATATCGGGCCTACTAGCAGTTAAATAGAGTAATGAGCCAATCATACCTCGATATAAGGTTTGATCTACCTTCTTACCTTTTAGATCCTTATCTAGCTTATTACCGGTGGCCATTGGAGTATTGTATGCTTTAGCACTTTCTAATCCAAACTTCTTTATCAACTCCTTGGTGTATTTGGCTTGGGAGAGGAAAATACCTTCTTCGCATTGCTTGATTTGAAGCCCGAGGAAGAATGTTAATTCTCTCATCATGCTCATCTCAAGCTTGCTTTTCATTAGCTTTTCGAAATGCTTACAAAGCAACTCATTAGTAGAACCAAAAATGATATCATCAACATATATTTGAACAAGTAAAGTATGATCATTGTATTTGGCAATAAAAAGAGTTGTATCGATTTTATCGCATTTAAATCCTTTTTCTAGTAAAAATTTAGAAAGAGACTCATACCATGTCCTTGGAGCTTGCTTAAGTCCATACAAATCTTTCTAGAGTTTGTAGACATGATTTGGAAATTTGGAGTCTTCAAATTCAGGCGGTTGAGCAACATACACAGTCTCTTGAAGTTCACCGTTGAGGAAATTACTCTTTACATCCATTTGATATAACTTGAACTGCTTGAAAGAGGCGTAGGCAAGGAACATTCTGATTGCTTCCAATCTTGCAACTGGAGCAAAGGTTTCATCATAATCAATTCCTTCTTCTTGCCTATATCCTTGAGCAACCAACCTTGCTTTATTCCTAGTGATGCTTTCATTCTCGTCCATCTTATTCCTAAACACCCACTTGGTTCCTATCACTCCTTGATCCTGAGGTCTAGGTACCAAAGTCCAGACCTTGCATCTTTCAAACTGGTTGAGTTCTTCTTGCATAGCAACGACCCAACTGGAATCTAGGAGTGCTTCATCAATCTTCTTGGGTTCAATTTGAGATATCAATGAAGTATGCTCATCATAGTTTGATCTCCTTGTTTGAACACCGGAAAACAGATCACCAATCACATTAGAAAGAGGGTGACTGCTGACTTTATGAACCTCCGGGGGTAAGTCTGGTTGGACTGAGGTTTGTTAAAGAGCTTCAATTGGAAGATTGTTAGATCCTTCAGCGAAGTCATGGAAGGTAAGTTGACAAAGAGGTTCAATAAGCTAGATGGGGGAATTTTCAACATCATCTTCCCTTGGAGTTGCATCTGGAGTAGGAACTTCAGGTGCGGTTTGAAATGTGCGGTTAGAGGGAATTTCAGTTGAGGGTGCTTGATTTTGCGGTTGAGGTTCAGGTACGGTTCTAGAAGGTTCACCTCTATTTTCTCTTCCGTTGTAGAGGATAAAGCATTTGCAGCCAAAAATCTTGAATAACGCGATGTTGGGGGTTCTTCCTCTCCATAGCTCATATGGAGTCTTGTTATAGGTCTTGTTGATGAGGGAGCAATTCTGAGTGAAGCATGCTGTATTGATTGCTTCAGCCCAGAAATACTGAGGCAGCTTGGCTTCAGATATCATTGTCTTTCCAGCCTCAATCAACGTCCTGTTCTTTCTTTCCACAACCCCATTTTGTTGTGGAAAACCAGCAGTTGAGAAATTGTGATCAATCCCATGGTCGTCACAATACTGAACAACACTGTTGTTCTTAAATTCTGTTCCATTATGTGATTGAACACTAACGATGTCATCTTCTTTCTGAGTTTGGAGCCGTCTAAAGAGGGAGGTTAAGATGTCATAGCAATCGTCCTTAGAAATCATCATCTCAACCCACGTATATCTTGAATAATCATCCACCACCACTAAAGTATATCTACTTCCTCCAATGCTGGCAGTGGTAATGGGTCCAAATTGCATCTTACAGTTGAGGGAGCGATCTTGCTGGTGAAAGACGATGCGAATTGCTTACCAAGTTGACATGCACGACATTTCTCTGGATGGTGGTCAGCCACTTTGGGTAAACCACGAACCAAGTTTTCCCTTCCAATCTTAGCTAGATACTTGAAGTTCAGGTGGCTTAACCGCTTGTGCCATAGCCAACTATTTTTGCTCACATTTTTAGCTACAAAACAGAGATTAGTAATACTACATGTAGAATTTAGATCAATAATGTAAATATTACTCTTACGAATCCCTGTGAGTAGGGTGACTCCGGAAATGCTATCCTTGATAAAGCAATTTGATGACGTGAAGTTGCAAAGCATTCCTTTGTCGCAGAATTGAGAAATTGAAAGAAGGTTGTGCTTGAGTCCTTCAACAAGAGAAACCTTCTCAATGGTTAGGTTTCCTCTCCTTATTACACCATTCTCAACGGTTTTTCCTTTGTTGTTATCACCAAAGGTTACAGACGGACCCCTTGCTTCAATGACATCTTCAAGTAATGATCTATCTTTAGTCATATGTCTTGAGCAACCACTGTCAAGATACCATTCATTTTCCTTGGAGTGACCAGCCATTAAGCAGAGGACTTGAAATGTAAACATTAAGAACGAGGTCCCCCTTTATTCTTTTAGGTCCTGAGGTTAGCAACCCTTAATGACCCACACCTGCTTGACAGAAGGAAGTTTGCTCTTCCTGGCATTGGGTGTGAACCGCAAAAGGCATTCTGCAGCCTTGTGACCTAAACCATCACACACAGAGCATTTATAAAAACTACAAGCATCATGAGGTGTTACTAACTCCTTACTTTTCTTAGGAGTTTCATGCGGTTTGGGAGCAGCGGTTGCAGCCTTGATAAAGGTAACTGGCTTTGGTTTGACCGCGGGTTTTCTAGGAGCGCTCTTCTTGCTTTTGAAGGCAGGAGGAGCGGTTGAAGAAGATGGGCGGTCAGCCTTGCAGTTGACAGCACCACCTACTCCACCAAAAGCGATTGAGGTAGAGGTGTGGTCTGCTGCATAAGACAATTCCTCTGCATTTTCATTCTCAGAATCCTTTCCTTTCATCTGAGAGTTTTTCCCAAACTATTTCTTAGGGTAGACATAATCGAAGTTAAGTGGAGCCTTTTGTTCCTGTCCTTTACCCTTGGAAACAGCATGCTTCCCCTTGGGAATTTCTTTAGTTTGTTTCTAAATTTCCTCATACTTTTCACAACAGGATGTGCACTTCTCCTTTTCACCAGTTTGGAATCTCAGGCCTTCTTTAATTCCACTGGCCATTTGGGATTCAATAATCTGATCCATGGTGACTTGTGACTTCGTCCATCCATCAATGACCTTTTGGAGGTCGAGTTTCTGGGCAACTAGGTCATCATTCCTAAGTTGAAGTGCAGCAACCTTAGTTTCAAGGATGCGATTTTGATCAGTAACAGGAGACATACTCTTGATTTGGTCCTTAAGATTTGAAATTTCAGACCTCATCACACTTTTCTCCGACTTGTACTTCAAGGATGCGATTTTGATCAGCAACAGGAGACATACTCTTGATTTGGTCCTTAAGATTTGAAATTTCAGACCTCATCACAGTTTTCTCCGTCTTGTACTATGAAAGTTCATCATGAGCTAATGCTAAGGCTATCTTAACATTTGAAAATTTTTGGATCATCATTTCTGCTTCCTTGAACATCCTTTCATGTTCCATGGGAGAAATATCTTCCACCACCATTTTCAAAATTTTCTTATTTGGAATTACTTTTGAAGGTGGATCATTTTTAGGAGAGAAAATTGGAGGTGAATACGAACAATTTTCTATCTTAATGCTAGGAGTAAGTTTGACATCAGAATCTAATTTAAAATTTGGAATTTTTGTAGAAACTTCTTCTTCCTCCATATCCAGCGACTCGATTGACTCAGTATCTGACTCATCGGAAGCATCTGCAACTAAGCAGAGATTAACCTCTTCGGTTTCTTCATCACTTCCATCATCAGAATCTGTTTCAATCCAAATTTCTAATTCCTTAGTATTCTCTTCCTCCTCAGCAACCATTCCCTTGCGACGAGAAAATTTCGCAGGAGAGGTTTTCTTTTTCAAGTATTCATATTTGGGCTGTGGACACTCAGATGCAAAGTGACCAGGTCTTCTACAGTTGTAGCAAACTAGATCACTCTTTTTCTTTGTATCTGCAGCCTTAGAAAATGTTGCAGGAGGTTTGCCCTACGAAAATGTTTTTGTGAAAGGTTTTGAGGATTTTCTAAATTTTTGAAATCTTTTCACAAACATGGCAAAATCATCATCATCCATCTCGATGAGTGATGCGGTTGATATGGAAGAATCAGTGGTTTGATTGGATGTGGTTGGTTTCTCCTCATGTTCCACGACGGACATTGAAAGCGATTTGGTTTTCCCTTCAACCTCTTCATTATGATTTAACTTGAGCTCATAGACTCTAAGATTTGCATACAAGTTACTTAATGACCAAGTATTCAAAACTTTGGAATCTTCTAGAGAGGTTGCTTTATTTACCCATCTAGAACCTAAAGCAGCTAGGAAAGTCATATTTATTTCCTTATCAGTTAAAGTTTTGCCAAGAGATCTACAAGCATTAACTACCTCAACATAGCGGTCGTAGGTTTGACGCAAGGTCTCGTTGGATTTTCTGTTGAAGTTGTTGTAGGATCTTTCAACAGCATATAATTTGTTCTCCTTGCATTCGTTATCACCTTCGAGGTATCTCTCTATGGCATCCCACATCTGCTTTGCGGTTTTGAGATACATCACTTTTTGAAGAGTTGACACGGGGAGGGTTCCAGAAATGATGTACCTTGCCTTGCTGTCCAAGGCAGCTAATCTCTTCTCTTCATCTGACCACTCATCTTTTGGCTTTTTGACTTCTGGAGTATCTCTACTGGTGACTGGATCTGTATTGGCCTTCATGGGAATGAATGGGCCATTGATCACGCATTCCACCAGCATTTCATCTATAGTTTCCAAATGAATAAGCATTCGACACTTCCAGATGTCGAAGTGGTCTTCGTCCAAAATCGAAATGTGTGAATAGTTAATAGTTGTCATTGTCTTTAAGTTTGCCATATTGAATAGGCACACAAGCTGTTAAGCTTGAAAAAAAGTGGTTTTAAAATGTGTTAGCTCTGGTATCACTTGTTGGTCCCAAAGGTGGCAATAAGGGTGAAAAACAGCTAGAGGGGAGAGGGTGAATAGCTGTTATAAATTTTTTGCCCTCTTTTAAAACTAAACCTCTACGCTTACAAAATCTCTTGCAGTGTGTTAGAAACTACAAGTAGAGTTGTAAAATGCACAGCGGAATAATAGAATTACAAAGCGGTTTTGGAGAAGCGGTTTTGGTGAGTGCGGTTTACAAACAAAGTGAGGTTTTGACAATGTTAACTCCAAACATAATTCACAACAATGGATAACTACAATAAAGATCAAACAGAGAAAAAGATAGATAATTAATAAGCACAAGAAAAATAAAT
Organism: Adenophora triphylla var. japonica; assembly: GCA_022495995.1. Classification (NCBI taxonomy): domain Eukaryota; kingdom Viridiplantae; phylum Streptophyta; class Magnoliopsida; order Asterales; family Campanulaceae; genus Adenophora; species Adenophora triphylla. The sequence continues at coordinate 87,630 of JAFEMH010003627.1, read as the reverse complement.
GCAGTAAAGTAAGAACACAATATTTGGAGTGGTTCAATCGATAAACGATCTACGTCCACTACCAAGATGGTTAGTCTAGGATTTTCAAGAGTGATTTTACTATTGAGTATGAGAGATTACATGTGAAAGGTCCTGTTTACTTTAATCAGATTAAAAGGTTAGACAGTTAAGCTTTGACAGCTGAGGTGAGTTCTTAGCTGTCAGATATTAACTGGATTTAAAAGCAAGTGTTAAATGTGCAGCGGAATAATAAGTGTTGAAATAATGTAAAGACAAGTGAATGGTGTATGTGTGTGTAGATGTGTGTGTGTGTTGTGTGATAATACCAAATGAACACAAGGAATTTTAAGGTGGTTCAGAGTTCACTCCTCCTACGTCCACCCTCACTGTCACCCTTGACAAGTGAGATCAATCCACTTAAATCTAGTTCCCGTTAAGATTTACAAAGGATTGGATAGGCAAGTTCCTTGAACTTCCTCTTCCTAATAAGTACGGTCTATTAGGGAATATGCTCTATACTAAGCAAATTACAATGCCCACTTAAAGTCAGTCTTAAGTGGTTCTTACAAATCAGTTTATACACCTGAGGTCAGTTACAAGTGTCTTAATGTTGTTTTGATTATTGGTTGCAGGTTGAGAAGGGTTGGAGGCAAGGTTGTAGAAGTTGTGTGTAAAAGGGGTGATGTCTTCAGTCTTGGAGGAATCCTTTTATAGGCTAGAATATGGCCGTTGGAGGGGACAAGGAGACAAGGTAGTAAATGAGTGTTGGAGATGCATTTAGAGCTTTTATTGACTGGAGACTAACATAGCTGGAATCTGCAACCATGGATGTGATCTTTGTGGAGATTAGCTGGCAGCATCAGTTGAGAGAAATTTGGGCAATGTACAACTTGATTATCACATAAGAACATCACTGCTGTTTGTTTGAAGATCATAGCTGTCAGAGGGATGAAGCCTTTGCTGTTTGAGAACCTTAGCTGTCAGATCTAGGTTCTTTGATCTAGAAGATTTAGGCAATATGTAATGCTCCATATGTAAATAGATACATTAATGTATATGATTGGTTTTGATTTGGATCATTGCAGTTTGTTTGAATCATTGCAGTTTGGTTGAATCATAGCTGTCCAGTTGATTTATAAGATGTGCAAGGGCTCAGCTGTCCAGAGTCATATGTTATCTTGGCTGTCAGATAACATATGATATATTTCTTTGTCAAAACCTTTGTCAAAACCTTTTATAACTATGTGGCTTACATAGTTAGGTCCTAACAATTTCCCCCTTTTTGGCAAAGTAATATATCTAATAAAGATATAACCTGCAAGATACTCATGAATTGAATATACCAATGAAGATGAACTCAATCTTCTTGATTCAATCAAAAGAGCTTTAAAACAAACAAATTATCCAAAATAAACATATATTTTTAAAGCAGAAACAAAAGGTAGGGTTTAAAAATACTTATCCAAATAAAAAACATAAAATTTTCTTAATCAGAAAATTCATCTCTTTCTCTTCTTGCTGCAAGGATCTCCTCTCTTTCAGCTAGCAGCACTTTCTTCATCTTGTCATTAACACCTCTGTAATACATCTCATTGTTCCATTCCCAGCTCATCTCATCATCATATGCGAAGGATTGATCTTGCCTTTCTTTGAGAACAGCCTTGGAGAGAGGTTCTTCATCATCTCTCAGTCTCAGATTACCCCATTTGGGAGTCTTCTTTGGTTTTGAGCTTTGACCTCTGATTCCTGCAAATAGGTTAGAGAAGAAGGGGTTTGTTTGAAGAGAGATGGGTTGTTGAGCTTGATGTAGAGGTGGATCTGTTGTAAAAGTGAGAACAGTAGAGGTTGAGAACTGATGCTGTTTCATCACAGGAGCGTTATCTTCATCATCACTTGACACAATCACATTGGGAGCAGCACCAGAGTCTCTCTTTCCCAGGTTAACAGCTTCTTCATTAGATTCAATGGCCTTTCCTTTGGAGGCCTTCCTTTCTGACTTGGAAACAGTTGAAACTTCCAAAATGTGTCTCATTTTGGTTATCATTGACCTTGTAAATCTCTGCATATCTGTGATGGTCACATGGTATGGAGGCACAAAAGTTGAAGGATTGAAATTTGGAGGAAGGTTAGATTGAAGAGATCTGGTGTTTAGGGGAATGAATGAAGGAGGTACTGAGGAAGATGGAGGAAACATAGCTGTCAGACTTTGCTTTGTAATGACAGCCATGATTATGGATTTATTGAGACAAATCCTCCAGTACATTTCTTTGGCAAGCTCAATGCAAAGGGCATACACCAGGGATGAGGGCATATAGATCCATTCATTGATATTTGAAGAGAGAAGCTGGGAGAACAAAATTTCCCAATCAATGATGGTGGCAATATCCATGAAGTTTGGAAGTCTGGGGGCTTTGTGAAAGAAGGAGTTTGGGAGAGCAATTTTGTACTTTTTCCATTCCTCATGGGCAAACTTGATAAGCCCACATCTATTCCTTGCATGGATCATAATGGAATTTTTGCTCAACAGCCAAGGGTTGGGGATTAAGCTAGGATTGGCAATTTCAGGAATGTGGGTAATCTCCTTCAATCTTTGGTGGGCAGCCATGATGGAGGGTAAGGAAAAGTCAATGTCACAGTCTAGAATCCAAGGTTCACAGGTTGGAATAATGTCAAACTCAGGGGTAGGTGAATCTTGTGTTATAGGTTCAGGTTGGGTTTCAGAGTCATGGGTAGGATCAGATGATTCTTGGGTTTGAGCAAGATCAACAGGATTGGATTGAGGTTCAGTTTGAGGCATGCTAGCTTTCTTAGCCATATCTCTGGTTTTGAATAAATCCATGGCTTTTTGAACATCTTCCTCATTTAACAGGGATCTTAAGTAATAAAGAACAACAGGGACATGCTTAGGATCTTCTAAAGTCAGTCCTTCAGAAGCTTTGTAGATGTTTTCAGGAATGGGGGAAGGATCTGAGGAACTTACAGTGGGTGATAAATGACCAGAGAAGGGTATAACTGTCAGAATGGGGGAAGGAGGACTGCTGTTCCCCCTTAACTGATGCTCATCCTTTTCAGAGCTAGGGCTATTCCCCCTTTCTTTTTCAATACTAGGCTCATTTGGACTAATGTTGGAGGGATTGAGGTTGAGGATGCCTTGAGCTACAGAGTCATGTGGGGAACTGGATTGGTCTTTAGATGATGAGGGTTGAGGAGTGTTTGGCTTCATCTTTTTGGATGGGGGAGCATCTTTATCTGATTTTCTCTTCCTAGAGAAAGTATTGAGAGTAAGAGATGGGGTAGAGATTACCTTAGATGGGGTTTCATCAATTGAGGCAACCTTAGCTGTCAGAGTGGAGGCTTCCATAGCTTTCCCAGATGACTGTCCAACCTTAGTTGTTCTCACTTCCATCAGAGACTCAGCAACAGCTCTTCTCAGGTTTTCATCATACTCATCATCATGGCTTTCTTCCTCTTCACCAGCATACTCATCAATATCTTTGAAGATGGTATCTGACTGGGTTTCTTCACTGTCAGCTTGTTCCTCAGCAATCATCTTTCCTTTGTCAGTCCCTTGAGCACTTTCTTGCTCAACCATTTCCTCTACCTCTTCTTGTACTTTCTTTCCTTTGCTAAGCTTCTTTCCTTTTCCAGTTCTCTTCATCTTTGCTAGGCTTTTTTCTTCTCTTGATTTTGCTAGGAGAGGTCTCTTGATCTCTTTCTCTTATTACTATACCCCTGTCATGCTTCTTCTTTGACCTCTTGTCATTGATCATGTGAACCAATGACTTCCACAATCTCATGTCATTTTCTTCTTTCTCTTTCAGTCTCAGAGTAGCTGCCTCAAGATTTTCAGAGCTCTCCCCAAATTCTACCTTTTTCTTCATCTTGAGTGTGAATGTACTTGAGTTAAAACTCCTTGTTTGCATAAGTGGGGATGATTTAAGCCAAACCTTTTTAAGAGGAGGGTTCAACTTAGGGATTAAGTGGTGTAGGATTCCACTCATGAATCTGAAGTTATTCATTCTTGGGGTTTGCTTCTTGAATTTCCATAGAGTGGGTGAGGTGGCTAGTTGAAAATTGTGTAGAAGGGCAACACTCCAATTGACATCCTTAGCTATCAGACTCCAAGCCTTGCTTCCACTCATTTGGACTGATTTGGTCCAAAGATGATTGCTTTCCTTCAAACCCCTTGATAACAACATCCATCAGGGTTGATTTAAACAAATCAAGGGTTCCCTTTTTGATGGGTTTGTTCTGTTCTACAAGGTAGTTGCAACTGGGTTTATTGAAGAATCTCTTGTAGAACATGTCCAATGCACAATCCTTTCTGTCCCAAAGGTTGCTCCTTGTTCCTTTTCTCATAGGAATGTTGTAGACTTCAGACACCAATTTGGGAGACACAAGGATCTCAGTTCCATCAATGTTGATCTTTATTGAACCATCATCAAGTCTCTTTCCAGACATATACATTTCTCTACATAGATTCTCATAGATGGGGGGTTGATTTCGCAATGGTAATATGTTAATGAGGAAGAGGTTTGAGAGGCTTAACGACTAAGACGTGGGTTAGTGCAACAGTTAAAAATTAGCATTTAAGAATGTGACTGTTCATGAACAGTGTTATTTGTCCCCCACTCATTACTTGAGCAATAACTTCCCATAAAACATGGGAGTTATTTCCGTACCCAAAGACGAAATTTCAGAGGGAATAAATCAGAGGAGTTATTAGATATGTGTTAGTGGCAAGTTCCAAAATTTCCTCGATTTGGCAAGAACTAAATTCATGGCTGTCAGACTTGATGACCAGCCAAGCCTACTTTGAATGATCATTGTCACTAGTTTGACTGATAATGAATTTGTCTATAAAAGGAAATGATTCAGATGATGAAATTTATCAAATTCATTTCATTTATAGCAAATGGGAAGACTTGTTTCAATGTTCAGTCCTAGCAAAATGGCTAAGACAGCAAAGAGACTTGTTTTTCAAAGTCCAAGGGTAGATGAAACAAGAGAGGAAAGATTTGAGAGAGAGTTTCTGTCATATAGACTCCAAACTGATACTGGTTTGGAACAGGAGGTGGATCAAATGCTAAATGATAATCCACATAAGAAAGAGGAGTTGAGAGAGAGAGAGATAAGAAGGAAATTCTGGGAGGAGGAGAGAGTAGCACTTTTGGATGGTGAGAAAAATAGGTTGAGGGAGATAGCTAGGAGCAAGGGTAAAGCTAAAATGGTTAGAGAGGGGCACAATGATCTGACAGCTAAGGTTAAGCTGTCAAGAAAGGAGAGAGAAGGTGAATCAAGTAAGCATGTTAAGGATGATGTAGAAAGGGTTTATACCTTGGGAGAGCTGGTGAAACTTGACAGTAATGAAAGGATTAAGATTAACAAACAAATTGGTCAACCTGATTTCATAGCTGTCAAGGAGTACACAGCTGTACCCAGAGATTCACTCACTCTTAGTCAAGCAGTTCTTGAGGGAACTGGAGACAACTTTGCAGGTGTGCAAAGTTCTCCTTCTAAGGTTTATATGAAGTTGTTCTCTCAGTTTCTCAAGTGTTTGAGTCAGCGGCTACGAATGGTGATGAAGATGAAGGTCCTCAGTCTGATCAAGCTATCATTGCACAGGCAAGTGCAAACTCTTCAGGTACCTTCAGCTTTATCTCACCACTCAGTGAGTATCCTCCTTATAATGCAGTTGAAGAATGTTGGCCAAGGAGGGTGTGTCCTTCTTTGCAGTTCTCAACCTCAGCTATTGATCCTTTTATGGAGAGGCACCCTGTATGGCTAGAGAGATATGGGGACTTCAAAGAGAATGCATATCAAGCTCCAGATATTATCTATAGTGATAAAGGATGTGGGGATGATTGCTTCCAGGATCAGCTATGGAATTGTCAAGATTGACAGTCCTTAGCTGTCAAAGCATTCAGGAGGGCTAGCTGTGATGGGAAGGAGGATAGTGAAGCTTTTGATGAAGGGATTTGTGTTTGTGTTTGATTTTTTGTGTTTTAAGTTTGATTGTAAGGTAGGAAAGTGTTCTGGTTTGATATCTATGAAGTTTTTGGTTTGGTGAAAGGGTTAGCTGTCAGATACCATATTGTTGACAGCAGCCATAGGAGATGTTTTTCCTTTAATGAATAAAAATGTTTATTTTGGTAAGTTTGTGACGACCCCAACCCTAGGCACTCATTTTAAATATTAAATTATATGCTTTTAATATTTATGTTATCTTTATGTGTTCAATTATATCTTTAATTCGTAATTTAAGATAAATTGGGTGAGAAGTGAAACTAGAATCCTTTGAGAAATTGTGGGTTGTTAAATAAAGAAATTTGGGGAAATAATAAAAATGGAAATTTATTAAATAGATAACTAGTTGAGGAGGTTAAATGAGTGAGTAGGACGAATTATTGGGTTAAAGGTTAAGTTTAAATTAAAAGATGAAAGCCTTAGTTAGATAATTGTAGGAGGGGCCATAGAAGTCTTGCTCTCTCCCTAGGTGACAAGTGTCCACCCTTTACCTCCTTACTCTTAGTCCCCTCTCCCTCCATCATTCATACTTCTTCCTCCTAGAGAAACCTTAGAGAAATTCCATGGAAGCTCTCAACCTCCATTCTTGAAGCCAAGCCATTTCTTCACCAAATTCAAGTCTAGGAGCATCATTGAAGTTGGATCATCTTGGGGAATCCATCAAGTTAGAAAGATCAACCTCCCATTGAAAACCCTAAAGTGAGTTATTATGATTTCCCTTCTATGTGATGTTCATAAACTATTAAATGTTGTTCTTATTGTTGAAATGGTTGATTGATACTTAGAAACCTTCTTGGAGTTGAGGAATTTAGTAAATGCTTTAGAATGTTGTTGTTAGTTAAGAAAGTGGGTCAAGAGGGTAAGCAAATGGGTTTAATTAAAGTAAGAAGTTCAAACTTGGAATGAGGTAGTTAAATGGGTGGAGTTAGATTAGAAGATTTTTAGCTTGAAATAAGATGATGAAATGGGTGGGAACTTAAGTAGTAAATAATCTAAGTCTATACTATTTTGGGTTTGGATGATTTAGGTTGAGGATTGAAAAGTTAGAAACCATTTTGGTGTTCATGGAAAAAGGGTGTTAAAAGGAAAAGAATGTAAGTAAAAAGGGATTTTGAATTGGGCAAGGGCTGAATCGCCAATTGGGCGGTCGCCCATGGGGGCTTGAGCGGCCGCCCATGTGGCCAGTAACTAGAGTGCTTATTTTTTCCTTCTTGGGCGGTCGCCCAAGTCATCTTGGGCGGTCGCCCATGTTGCCAGATTTTTCCCAGTTTCCATTCTAGCTGATTTTTTACCAACAACCCCGTGGTATGATTCCCAACCACTATAAATTAGTTGAACCTAATCCAAACCGGATAGGAATTAATCCCTTTTAACTTAGCTTAAAGTAGTTCAACTTGGGAAATAGATCGTGAACCTTTATTAAGTTATTCGAGGTTGTATAATGACTATGTAAGAATGGTTTGTAATACACAGTGGCCTTACTTACCCTATCCTTGGTGATTAGTTAGAAATAGAGTAGAAACCATAGGTTTCACTATTTTCGTTAATTGAAGATGAGCACGTATCGCCTTGTGGCATTATTTTCCCCATTTGTTGAATTATTGAGTTTGGTGGATACCTTCATATCCTAAGTATGGATTGTTTGGCAAGTTGTTATATTTCATCCCGGTGTGGATTATTTGGTATACGATTATATTTCATCCCGGTGTGGATTATTTGGTATACGATTATATTTCATCCCGGTGTGGATTATTTGGTATATGATTATATTTCATCCCGGTGTGGATTATTTGGTATACGATTATATTTCATCCCGGTGTGGATTATTTGGTATATGATTATATTTCATCCCGGTGTGGATTATTTGGTATACGATTATATTTCATCCCGGTGTGGATTATTTGGTATATGATTATATTGTATCCCGGTGTGGATTATGTGGTTATATGGATACCTTACTTGGATTTATATTCGTTAATGGTATTATGCATAGTGTATTACATGAACTGTTGCACTATAGTATGGATGTAACATGAGTATATTTTACCATGTTGTTATATGATTATCCCCTTTGTGGATTATTTCAAGTATCTATTATGTGCTTGAACGTGTTGATATTCGGGGGTATAATGGAATTCAATCAATTGCTGATTTGTTCTATAAGTGATTGAAGGTTCATTATACCTGGGACCGTCCCTCTCTGTGGCCACAGAGTGGGCTGTGCAAGCTACTGTATTGAGCAATAAGGAGCCTTTACATACTGCTGCGATTTGGTGTACCGGTGGAATGCTCTGTATGAAGCCAATGGCTTTACAGTAGCGATGATTTTATATGATACTCTAAATAGGGTCATATAAGTATCCTATTTTCTTATATGGATCTCTGGGGTATGAGACCTATAAGCGGTGAATGTGCATGGGGGCAATTCACCAAAGAGTGGAGTTTTACTCCCACGTTGTACGACTTATTGTTCAGACGGGAAAAGGTAAAATGAGGTAACGTAAGGTGTTTACCGCTTTCATAATGTGTTATGTGCTACCATGCTATGTGTTGCATCTTACTTGGCATATTGCTGCATTCATAATAGCTTGCTGAGATTTATTCTCACCCCTCTCCCTTTACTGTTTTAGATCGTGCTGAGACAGGTGACTTGAACCAGTGAGGCCGGGGATATCATTGTGGACTTTTGCTTTTGGGGCTTGTCAGGTTAAGTATAGGAGTTGGTTATTAGGAGTAATTATTAAGTATTCCACTTTTATAATTTGTATGGAAAACACCTTTGTTAAACAATGTTAATCAGGGCTTTTGTGTAATTGATCAGATTTCGGTTTATTAAAAGTTGTAGTTGGATTTCCTTTAAGTAGGGATATTATCAATTGATTTTTATTTGGAAGTTTGAAAAGTGGTATTCTTTTAAAGGCAAATAAATGTTTTAAAAACTAAGATGGTTTTCTTAGATTGAGCCTCTCCAGCTCGGGACACGTGTAAGGTTCCGGGTTGGGGTGCTCACAAAGTTGATCATGCCTAGCATTGCTCTTAACATCTCAAATATCTTTTCATCAATTGCCTTTGTTAGGATATCAGAGACATTATCCTCAGTACAAACTTTTGCAAGGTTGATATTCCCTTTTTCAACATGGTCTCTGATGAAGTGATGTCTGACCTCAATATGCTTTGTTTTTGAGTGTTGGACAGGGTTTTTTGTCATGGCAATAGTGCTTGAGTTGTCACAGAAGATGGGAATGTTAGACAATTCCATTCCAAAATCTTGAAGTTGGCTTTTAAGATAGAGAATTTGAGAACAACACAAGCCTACATCAATATACTCAGCCTCAGCTGTTGAGGTGGCTACTGAGGTTTGTTTTTTGCTAGACCATGAGATGATTCTTGAACCAATAAACTGACATCCACCACTTGTGGATTTTCTATCTAGATTGCATCCAGAATAGTCAGAGTCAGTGAATCCAATTAGAGAGAATGGGGATTCAGTGGGATACCACAAACCATAATCAGGGGTTCCTTTGAGATATCTCAAAATTCTCTTGACAGTAGAGAGATGAGATTCCTTGGGATTGGCTTGAAATCTTGCACAGAGACAGACACTAAACATGATATCAGGTCTTGAAGCTGTTACATATAGGAGAGATCCAATGTAACTTCTATAAAGTGTTGGATTTACACTTTGACCATCTGGATCAGCATGGAGTTTGGTTGTGGTTGACAAGGGAGTTTTAGCAGGGGAAGCAGTTTGCATGTCAAACTTCTTGATCATATCCCTTGTGTATTTAGCTTGGTTAATGAAGATTTCTTCCTTCATTTGCTTGACTTGAAGGCCCAAGAAGAAAGTGAGCTCACCAATCATGCTCATTTCAAACTGATTCTTCATAATATCCCCAAATTCAGTGCATAAGTCATCATTTGATGAGCCAAAAATGATGTCATCAACATAGACTTGGATGAGCAACTGATCATCTCCATATTTCTTGATAAACAAAGTGTTATCAATATGGCCCTTGGTAAATCCTTTGCCAAGGAGATATTTAGATAGGGTATCATACCAAGCTCTTGGTGCTTGTTTAAGCCCATACAAAGCTTTGTCCAATTTGTATACATGATCAGGAAACTTGGGGTGCTCAAATCCAGGGGGTTGAGATACAAAAACTTTCTCATTTAAGACTCCATTCAGGAATGCACTCTTGACATCCATCTGAAACACTTTCATCTTCTTGAATGAAGCATAGGCAAGGAATAGCCTTATAGCTTCTAGTCTTGCAACAGGAGCAAAAGTCTCATCATAATCAATACCTTCTTCTTATCTGTATCCTTGAGCAACCAGTCTAGCTTTGTTCCTTAATACAATACCTTCTTCATTCATCTTATTTCTAAAAACCCATCTTGTCCCAATGACAGTTTGGTTTTTAGGCTTAGGAACAAGCTTCCAAACATTGTTTCTTTCAAATTGCTCCAATTCTTCTTCCATTGCTTCTATCCAATCTGGGTCTTGAAGAGCTTCATTTATCTTTTTGGGTTCAATTTGAGAGATGAAGGCACTCATTAGAGAGTCAAGAACATGCATGTTAGGAGGTATGTCCATTTTATGTATAGGTAGGTCAATATATATGTTTTTGTTTGGAGGAATGATGTGGGTAATGATTTCAGGTTGAGGAATTGAATGAGAGGAGTTGTCACAAGGTTGGATTGGGCCTTTTTCAAAGGGATTTTCATTACTGGATGAAGGTAGGCTATTAGGTGCATCATGGCTGTCAGATGCACCTGTGCTATTAAGAAGGGATTCTTGGCTGTCAAACAAAGAGGGATGAATGTTAGAGTTTTTGGGCACCATATAGGGAAGGGAAGGTGAGTTTTCTTTAGGATTGAGGTTTGAAGGGTCATGAACAGGAGAAACCTCAGGAACATTGTCTGAATTCCCAATAGATTCATCAAAATCACATAATTCAGTGTGGCTTTGATCATTGTTTTCATCAATGTCTACATGAATTGAATCTTCTACAACAAGTCTTCTTTTGTTGTAAACCCTATAGGCTTTGCTAGTGTTGGAGTATCCAAGGAAAATTCCTTCATCACTTTTGGAATCAAATTTGTCAAGATTGTTTTTCCTATTGTTGTGTATGAAGCATCTACTTCCAAAGCCATGGAAGTATGAAATGGTTGAAGTTCTTCCATTCCATAGCTCATAGGGAGTCTTGGAGTGAAATTTGTTGATGAGGGTCTTGTTCTGGACATAGACAGCAGTGGTGACTGCTTCACCCCAAAAATACATAGGGAGGTTGTGCTCGACAAAGATAGATCTTGCCGCTTCACGAATTGTTCTATTCTTTCTTTCAAAGAACCCCATTTTGTCAGTGGTGTCCTAGGAGCAGAGAAATTGTGCTCAATCCCTTTTGATCACGTATTCTTCAACACCCGTTGTTCTCAAATTCCTTACCATGATCGATCTCGATTTTGATAATGGATAAACCCTTTTGGTTTTGTACTTTATTGAACAGCTTTGACTAGTTGTTCCAATGTATCCTTTTTGGATTCAAGAAGAATAATCCAAGTAAATCTAGTGTAGTCATCAACTACAACAAGAGAGTGTCTCTTTCCACCAAGAGAGCTAGTTCTGATTGGTCCAAACAGGTCCATGTGGAGTAATTGAAGGGGTTTTGAGGTATCTAGTCCGGGTTTTCTGGCAAAGAAGGAGGTTTTCTTTTGCTTTCCACATTGATAAGCTTTGCACAATTTGTCCTTTTTGAAGGGTATTTTGGGTAGGCCTTTTACTAGGTTTGAGTTGGTTAGTTTTGAGATGCTTTTCAGGTTTAGGTGAGCCAATCTTTTGTGCCATAGCCATGACATATCAGATTGGCTGAAGGAGAGAAGGCAATGGGCATCTGAAGAATCCACAATTTCAAGGTTTAGACAGTAGAGGTTGCCTTTTCTGATTCCAGTGAGAATAGATTTGTTGTTGACATCTTTGACAGTGCAGTGGTTTTTGGAACAAACAACATGGTATCCCTTATCACAAATCTGACTAAGGCTAGTCAAATTGTGCTGGAGACCCTCTACATAAGACACATTAGTGAAAATAATGTCTTTAATAACAAGGTTTCCTGATCCTTTGACTTTGGCTTGAGAATTGTCACCAAAAGTTACATTTGGACCATTTTTAGGAACATATTGTTGTAACCACTCCTTGTTGAAAGTCATGTGCTCCGTCGTGATCCATCGTCCAAGTACCATATTCCTTTCCTAGGTTCCTACAAACCAGAAAAATACATTTATGGTACCCTTTATTCTTTTGGGTCCAAAGGATTAGAATTTCTTTGGTACCCTAGCTTTGTTCATTGCCCTCTTTCCAAAATACTGGTTTAGGGCATTATAATATCCCATGATTTGCAACATATAAGGTGTAGGAGCATTTGGTTGGGAATGATTAGGAAACTGGTTGGGAGAAAAGAATTGGTTTTGGTTGTGAAACTGAGAATGATTTTGGAAGTTGTTTGAGTGAGATGATCTAGGGGAAGTACTTTGACTGGCATGGCTTCTTCCACTTGAGTATGGCCAGTTGGGTCTTTGTTGTTTGGTATATGAATGGTGGTTGTAGAATCTTTGCTGTCTGGGAGATCTCTGTTGTCCATCATGTCTTGGCTGTCTAGGAGATCTCTGCTATCCTCCATATCTTGGCTGTCTAGGAGATCTCTGATGTCCACCATATCTTGGATGATTTTTCTTTACTTGCTCCTTGATTCCTTTCTTTTGCCAAATGTAATTGCCTTTGTTGCCTTTGTTTGCTTGTATTTCAATACCTTTGGATTGTCTTGGACTGGCAATAAGAGTTTCATCAGTGCAAGAGGGACTAGTTGGAATTGTTTCTTCAGTGTGGCTGGAGCTAGCTTCATCCATTTTTCCTTTTTTCTTGAGATCTTCCTTGGTTTGAATAGGATAGACATTTTCTTGGGATTTGACATAGTTCATGCTTTCAAGAACCATCTTGTCAATAGCCCTTTCATCAGTGAGAGGGGTATATGTGTTCATAGTAGGATTGTTAGCTCCAATTCCTGATTTGTCACTTGGGTGTCTTTGGTAGTAGCTAAAGTGGGTCAAGGCTTTTCCAGAACTATTCCAGGATTCAAACTTCTTTCTAAGGGTTTCATTTTCCTTTTCAAGGTTGATGTTGATTTGGTTGGTTTCCAGAAGTTTGGAATTCATAGCTTTACTCTTCTTCATTAGCTTTTTCAAGCATAAGGTTTTGAACTTTCAGTCCTTGGTTGGCTCTTTCAAGGCTATCAATGGTTTTACTTTGGGATAGATTATCGAGCAATGAAGCAAAGCCGCTTTGGTGTCTTTTATTTGAATTAAAAGAGTACTAACTAATTGCTTAAATTCTTCATTATTTAAAGAGTTAAATTGAGGTACTGTTTTAGTTCTTCAAAGAACAGCCTAAGGCTTCAAGATCTTCTTCATTGTCTCGAGTCTTCATCATCTCCACCCATCAAGCATATCATTGATTCTTCTCCTTCACTTTCGTGAGTCACCGTAGTCACATTCCTCATCACTAAACTTAGATGAGACAAAGCAATCAATACTTGCTCTTTGTTCTTCTCATTCTTCTTCTTTGTGCAGCTTGTAGCAGCTTACACCTTGAACTCGAATGATTTCCTTGGAGTATGAAAACTTTCTTAGCCGTCCGATTTTCCCTAGGTTTCCTTGGTTCAGTGGCAATCGATGAGTAATGTCCAAGCTTCTTACAATTGAAGCATTCAACTTTCTTTTAGGGTTTTCTTGTTCGAAGTAGATGGGCTATAGCTTCTTTCAAATGACTTCTTATGAGCTCTCAAGGTATTTCGATGTACCATGGATATGAGACTTGGTAGATCTCCTTGAGAGAGGTTGTTTGAGGGAAGGTTTACCTTTTGGAGGGAAAGAAGAACCATGGAGTCAATGTCTTGTTGGGTGATTGGTTTTTGAGTGGTTTCTTGGGCAGCTAAGGCAAGGATTTGTGAAATGGAAGGAACTGGTTGAAGTTTTATTATCATTCCTTCTAGTTCATAAGCTTCAAGCTTTCCAAAGTATTGTTCAATACTCATGGTGCTCCATTCTCGAGCCTTCTCTTATTGGTAGAGCTACCTTCTCATATTCTTGAGGAAGGTTGGAGTATATTTTGAGACACGATCTTGGTTCTCAAAAGTTTTACCATGATCAAAGAATGAATCTTACCAAGTCTTCAAATATTGGTTTTGCGAAGCACTTACTTTCTCACCAGGGTAGAATTTAAAATTGTCAAGTTGTCTAAAAAGGTTGTATAGGTTTTGGGTTCTAACACTCGGAGTGTTTCGGAATTTGGTATGGATGAGTTCCTGCTGCACTTTGCAGCTTGGCTCTTTTGCAATTTCTTGTGCTAGAGAGTCATTAACACTCTTTTGGAGTATGTTTTTGACCTTCAAATTAGCACTAACCGGTTGTCTTTCCGAATCACCCGTAATTTTGGGGATTTATTTTGCCGCTAGGTCCACCATTTGAATCTAGGGTGACAGGCAAGTGACTTCATTTTCTTGCACAAACCAGCCCAGATGTCCGTTTGCATCAAGGTAGGTTTTGATTTTTGAAGCATATATTTCAAATGATCCACAAATATCAATGTGGGGAATGTCTTTCTCATTATTTCTCCTTGGTTGAGGCATGGTGGGTTGGTAATTGATCCTTCAAAAGTTGTTAGACTTTTGAGTGTGAAGACAAGCTCTGATACCAATTGAAAGGTCCTGTTTACTTTAATCAGATTGAAAGGTTAGACAGTTAAGCTTTGACAGCTGAGGTGAGTTCTTAGCTGTCAGATATTAACTGGATTTAAAAGCAAGTGTTAAATGTGCAGCGGAATAATAAGTGTTGAAATAATGTAAAGACAAGTGAATGGTGTATGTGTGTGTAGATGTGTGTGTGTGTTGTGTGATAATACCAAATGAACACAAGGAATTTTAAGGTGGTTCAGAGTTCACTCCTCCTACGTCCACCCTCACTGTCACCCTTGACAAGTGAGATCAATCCACTTAAATCTAGTTCTCGTTAAGATTTACAAAGGATTGGATAGGCAAGTTCCTTGAACTTCCTCTTCCTAATAAGTACGGTATATTAGGGAATATGCTCTATACTAAGCAAATTACAACACCCACTTAAAGTCAGTCTTAAGTGGTTCTTACAAATCAGTTTATACACCTGAGGTCAGTTACAAGTGTCTTAATGTTGTTTTGATTGTTGGTTGCAGGTTGAGAAGGGTTGGAAGTAAGATTGTAGAAGTTGTGTGTAAAAGGGGTGATGTCTTTAGTCTTGGAGAAATCCTTTTATAGGCTAGAATATAGCCGTTGGAGGGGACAAGGAGACAAGGTAGTAAATGAGTGTTGGAGATGCATTTAGAGCTTTTGTTGACTGGAGACTAACATAGCTGGAATCTGCAATCATGGATGTGATCTTTGTGGAGATTAGCTGGCAGCATCAGTTGAGAGAAATTTGGGCAATGTACAACTTGATTATCACATAAGAACATCACTGCTGTTTGTTTGAAGATCATAGCTGTTAGAGGGATGAAGCCTTTGCTGTTTGAGAACCTTAGCTTTCAGAGCTAGGTTCTTTGATCTAGAAGATTTAGGCAATATGTAATGCTCCATATGTAAATAGATACATTAATGTATATGATTGGTTTTGATTTGGATCATTGCAGTTTGGTTGAATCATAGCTGTCCACTTGATTTATAAGATGTGCAAGGGCTCAGCTGTCCAGAGCCATATGTTATCTTGGCTGTCAGATAACATATGATATATTTCTTTGTCAAAACCTTTGTCAAAACCTTTTATAACTATGTGGCTTACATAGTTAGGTCCTAACAACATGTTACAAAGATTGATACTCAAATCTAAAATCTATTATATGAAGATTGAATCCTAGACAATAACCGGTGTATCTCAAATGATTAATTTATGTGATTAAACAAGTGAGGTGAGTGTGTGAATACAAGATCAAGGCTCTTTGAATCTTAGAGATGGAGAGCACAATGATTCTTGATGGTGTTAATTAAGGCTTGATTTTTTGGGTTGGGATATGTATTTCTTGAAGTTGAAGATGAAGATTCAAAGGGTTGAATAATTTCTGGGCAGAGCTTCAGCTTCTTATGAACACAACACTTTCAATTTTCTCAAGCAATTTTCAAATGATGAATGTTAGGACCTAACTATGTAAGCCACATAGTTATAAAAGGTTTTGACAAAGAAATATATCATATGTTATCTGACAGCCAAGATAACATATGACTTTGACAGCTGAGCCCTTGCACATCTGATAGAGCCCTTACACATCTGATAAATCAACTGGACAGCTATGATTCAACCAAACTGCAATGATCCAAACCAATCATATACATTAATGAATCTATTTACATATGGAGCATGTATCTATTTACATATAGAACATTACATATTGCCTAAACCCTCTAGAACAAGAACCTAGCTCTGACAGCTAAGGTTCTCAACCAGCAAAGGCTCCATCTCTCTGATAGCTATGATCTTCAACATCAGCAGCAATGAAGTATTCCTTTGAGGATCAAGATGTGCATTGCCCAATCTCTCCCCTCATATGTTGCTAGCTCATATCCATGAAGATCACATCAAATGGTTGCAGATTCCAGCTATGTTAGTCTCCAGTCAACAAAGGCTCTAAATGCATCTCCAACACACATTTACTACCTTGTCTCCTTGTCCCCTCCAACGGATATATTCAAGCCTATAAAAGGATTACTCCAAGACTGAAGACACCACCCCTTTAACACACAACTTCTACAACCTCACCTCCAAGCCTTCTCAACCTGCAACTAACAATCAAAACAAACATCAAGACACTTGTAACTGACCTCAGGTGTATAAACTGATTTGTATAACCACTTAAGACTGACTTTAAGTTGGTATTGTAATTTGCTTAGTATAGAGCATAAATCCCTAATAGACCGTACTTATTAGGAAGAGAAAGTTCAAGGAACTTGCCTATCCAATCCTTTGTAAATCTTAACGGGAACTAGATTTAAGTGGATTGATCTCACTTGTCAAGGTTGACAGTGAGGGTGGACGTAGGAGGAGTGAACTCTGAACCACCTTAAAATTCCTTGTGTTCAATTGGTATTATCACACATCACACACACACATCTCACACACAAACACTATTTACTTGTCTTTACATTATTTAAACACTTATTATTCCGCTGCACATTTAACACTTATCTTTAAATCCAGTTATCATCTGACAGCTAAGATTTCACCTCAGCTGTCAAAACCTTAACTGCCTAACCTTTAATCTGATTTAAGCAAACAGGACCTTTTAATTGGTATCAGAGCTTGTCTTCACACACAAAAGTCTAATAACTTGTGAAGGATCAATTACCAACCCACCATGCCTCAACCAATGAGAAATAATGAGAAAGACATTCCCCACATTGATGACTGTGGATCATTTGAAATATATGCTTCAAAAATCAAAACCTACCTTGATGCAAACAAAGATCCGGAACCGGTTTGTGCTAGAAAATGAAGTCACTTGCCCTATAGCCCTAGATTCAAATGGTGGACCTAGCAAAGAAAATAAATCCCTGCACTCGGACTCGATTCGTAAAGACAACTTGTTAGTGCTAATCTGAAAGTCAAAAACATACTCCAAAAGAGTGTTAATGACTCCCTAGCACAAGAAATTGCAAAAGAGCCAACTGCAAAGGCTGCCTGGGAACTCATCCATACCAAATTCCAGAAACACTCTAGTGTTAGAACCCAAAACCTATACAACCTTCTTAGACAACTTAACAATTTTAAATTCTACCCTGGTGAGAAAGTAAGTGCTGCAAAACCAAGGTTTGAAAATTTAGTGAGATCCATTGTTGATCATGGTAAAACTTTTGAGAACCAAGATTTGTGTCTCAAAATATACTCCAACCTTCCTCAAGAATATGAGAAGGTAGCTCTACCAATAAGAGAAGGCTCAGAATGGAGTACCATGACTGTTGAACAATACTTTGGAAAGCTTGAAGCTTATGAACTAGAAGGAATGATAAAGCTTCAACCTGTTCCCTCCATTTCACATACCCTTGCCTTAGCTGCCCAAGAAACCACTCAAAAACCAATTACCCAACAAGACATTGACTCTATGGTTCTTCTTTCCCTCCAAAAAGTAAACCTCCCCTCAAACAACCTGTCTCAAGGAGATCTACCCAGTCTCATATCCATGGCTTTCAGAAATACCTTGAGAGCACATAAGAAGTCCTTTGAGAGAAGCTATAGCCCATCCACCTCTGATCAAGAAAACCCTAAAAAGAAAGTTGAATGCTTCAATTGTAAGAAGCTTAGACATTACTCATCTGATTGCCCTGAACCAAGGAAACCTAGGTAAAATCAGACAGCTAAGAAGTTCTCATACTCCAAGGAGATTATTTACAGTTCAAGGTGTAACTGCTACAACTGCACAAAGAAGAAGAATGAGAAGAACAAAGAGCAAGTATTGATTGCTGACTCATCTAAGTTTAGTGATGAGGAATGTGACTACAGTGACTCAAAGTGAAGGAGAAGAAGCAATGATATGCTTGATGGCCGGAGATGATGAAGACTCGACAATGAAGAAGATCTTGAAGACTTAGTCACAATAAGAACTAAAACAGGTACCTCAATTTAACTCATTAAATAATGAAGAATTTAAGCAATTAGTTAGTACTCTTTTAATTCAAATAAAAAGATACCAAACTGGCTTTGCTTCATTGTTCACTGATAATCTATCCCAAAGTAAAACCATTGATAGCCTTGAAAGAGCCAACCAAGGACTGAAAGTTCAAAACCTTATGCTTGAAAAAGCTAATGAAGAACCGATGTACCGTGAATTCTAAACTTCTGGAAACCAACCAAATTAACATCAACCTTGAAAAGGAAAATGAATCCTTTAGAAAGAAGTTTGAAACCTGGAACAGCTCTGGAAAAGCCTTGACCCACTTTAGCTACTACCAAAGACACCCAAGTGACAAATCAGGGATTGGAGCTAATAATCCTACTATGTACACATATACCCCTCTCACTGATGAAAGGGCTATTGACAAGATGGTTCTTGAAAGCATGAACTATGTCAAAGCCCAAGAAAATGTCTATCCTATTCAAACCAAGGAAGATCTCAAGAAAAAGGGAAAAATGGATGAAGCTAGCTCCAGCAACACTGATGTAACAATTCCAACTAGCCCCTCTTGCACTGATGAGACTCATATTGCAAGTCCTAGCCAATCAAAAGGCAAAGAAAAACAAGCAAACAAAGGCAACAAAGGTAATTACATTTGGCAAAAGAAAGGAATCAAGGAGCAAGTGAAGATAAACCAGTACAAGACAACTGAACAGCAAAGATCCCCAAGAAAGTCAAAACATGGTGGACAGCAGAGATCTCCTAGACAGCTAAGACATGATGGATAGCAGAGATCTCCCAGACAACAAAGATTCTACAACCATCATTCATATACCAAACAACAAAGACCCACCTGGCCATACTCAAGTGGAAGAAGCCATGCCAGTCAAAATACTTCCCCTAGATCATCCCACTCAAACAGCTTTCAAAATCACTCTCAGTTTCACAACCAAAACCAATTCTTTTCTCCCAACCAGTTTCCAAATCAATTCCAACCAAATGCTCCAACACCCTATATGTTACAAATCATGGGATATTATAATGCCCTAAACCAGTACTTTGGAAAGAGAGCAATGAACAAAGCTAGGGTACCAAAGAAATTCTAATCCTTTGGACCCAAAAGAATAAAGGGTACCATAAATTTATTTTTCTATTTTGTAGGAACCTAGGAAAGGAATATGGTACTTGGACAGTGGATGCAGCAGGCACATGACTTACAACAAGGAGTGGTTACAAAAATATGTCCCTAAAAATGGTCCAAATGTAACTTTTGGTGACAATTCTCAAGCCAAAGTCAAAGGATCAGGAAACCTTGTTACTAAAGATATTATTTTTACTAATGTGTCTTATGTAGAGGGTCTCAAGCACAATTTGATTAGCCTTAGTCAGATTTGTGATAAGGGATATCATGTTGTTTGTTCCAAAAACCACTGCACTGTCAAGGATGTCAACAACAAATCAATCCTTACTGGAATAAGAAAAGGCAACCTCTACTGTCTAAACCTAGAAATTGTGGATTCTTCCGATGCCCATTGCCTTCTCTCCTTCAGTCAATCTGATATGTCATGGCTATGGCACAAAAGATTGGCTCACCTAAACCTAAAAAGCATCTCAAAACTAGCCAACTCAAACCTAGTAAAAGGCCTACCCAAAATACCCTTAAAAAAGGACAAGTTATGGAAAGCTTGTCAATGTGGAAAACAAAAGAAAACCTCCTTCTCTGCCAAAACCAGATTAGATACCTCAAAACCCCTTCAACTACTTCACATGGATCTGTTTGGACCAATCAGAACTAGATCTCTTGGTGGAAAGAGATACTCTCTTGTTGTAGTTGATGACTACACTAGATTTACTTGGATTATCCTTCTTGAATCCAAAAAGGATACATTGGAACAACTAGTCAAATTGTTCAATAAAGTACAAAACCAAAAGGGCTTATCCATTATTAAAATCAGATCTGATCATGGTAAGGAATTTGAGAACACTGGTGTTGAAGAATACTGTGATCAAAAAGGAATTGAGCACAATTTCTCTGCTCCTAGGACACTACAGCAAAATGGGGTTGCCGAAAGAAAGAATAGAACACCCGTGAAGCAAAGAAGATCTATGCCGTCGTGAGCACAACCTTCCTAAGTATTTTTGGGGCGAAGTAGTCACCACCGCCGTCTCATGTCCGTAACAAGACCCTTATCAACAAGTTTCACTCCAAGACTCCCTATGAGCTATGGAATGGAAGAACACCAACCATTTCATACTTCCATGGCTTTGGAAGTAGATGCTTCATACACAACAATGGGAAAAACAATCTTGACAAATTTGATTCAAAAAGTGATGAAGGAATTTTCCTTGGATACTCCAACACTAGCAAAGCCTATAGGGTTTACAACAAAAGAAGACTTGTTGTAGAGGAATCACTTCATGTAGACTTTGATGAAAACAATGATCAAAGCCACATTAAATTATGTGATTTTGATGAATCTGTTGGGAATTCAGACAATGTTCCTGAGGTTTCTCCTGTTCATGACCCTTCAAACCTCAATCCTGAAGAAAACTCACCTACCCTTCCCTATATGGTGCCCAAAAACTCTAATACTCATCCCACTTTGTCTGACAGCCAAGAATCCCTTCTCAACAAAGAAAGGTGCATCCGATGTACCCAATGTGCACCAAATAGTCTACCTTCATCCAGTAATCAAAATCCCTTTAAAAAAGACCCTATCCAACCTTGTGACAACCCCTCTCATTCAATTCCTCAACCTGAAACCATTACCCACATCATCCCTCCAAACAAAAGCATCTATATTGACCTACCTATACACGAAATGGACATACCTCCTAACATGCCTATTCTTGACGCTCTAATGAGTGCCTTCATCTCTCAAATTGAACCCAAAAAGATAAATGAAGCTCTTCAAGACCCAGATTGGATAGAAGCAATGAAAGAAGAATTGGAGCAATTTGAAAGAAACAAAGTTTGGAAGCTTGTTCCTAAGCCTAAAAACCAAACTGTCATTGGGACAAGATGGGTTTTTAGAAATAAGATGAATGAAGAAGGTATTGTAGTAAGGAACAAAGCTAGACTGGTTGCTCAAGGATACAGACAAGAAGAAGGCATTGATTATGATGAGACCTTTGCTCCTGTTGCAAGACTAGAAGCAATAAGGCTATTCCTTGCCTATGCTTCATTCAAGAAAATGAAAGTGTTTCAAATGGATGTCAAGAGTGCATTTCTGAATGGAGTCTTAAATGAAAAGGTTTTTGTTTCTCAACCCCCTGGATTTGAGCATCCCTAGTTCCCTGATCATGTATACAAATTGGACAAAGCATTGTATGGACTTAAACAAGCACCTAGATCTTGGTATGAAACCCTATCTAAATATCTCATTGGCAAAGGATTTACCAAGGGCCATATTGATAACACTTTGTTTATCAAGAAATATGGAAATGATCAGTTACTTATCCAAGTCTATGTTGATGACATCATTTTTGGCTCATCAAATGAGGACTTATGCACTGAATTTGGGGATATTATGAAGAATCAGTTTGAAATGAGCATGATTGGTGAGCTCACTTTCTTCTTGGGCCTTCAAGTCAAGCAAATGAAGGAAGGAATCTTCATTAACCAAGCTAAATACACAAGGGATATGATCAAGAAGTTTGACATGCAAACTGCTTCCCCTGCTAAAACTCCCTTGTCAACCACAACCAAACTTCATGCTGATCCAGATGGTCAAAGTGTAAATCCAACACTTTACGAAGTTACATTGGATCTCTCCTTTATGTAACAGCCTTCAAGACCCCGACATTATGTTTAGTGTCTCTCTCGTGCTAGATTTCAAGCAAATCCCAAGGAATCTCATCTCTCTCGTCGTCAAGAGAATTTTGAGATATCTCAAAGGAACCCCTGATTATGGTTTGTGGTATCCCACTGAATCCCCATTCTCTCTAATTGGATTCACTGACTCTGACTATGCTGGATGCAATCTAGACAGAAAATCCACAATTGGTGGATGCCAGTTTATTGGTTCAAGAATCATCTCATGGTCAAGCAAAAAGCAAACTTCAGTAGCCACCTCAACAGCTGAGGCTGAGTATATTGCTGCAGGCTTGTGTTGTTCTCAAATTCTCTATCTTAAAAGCCAACTTCAAGATTTTGGAATAGAATTGTCTAACATTCCCATCTTTTGTGACAACTCAAGCACTATTGCCATGACAGAAAACCCTGTCCAAAACTCAAAAACAAAGCATATTGAGGTCAGACATCACTTCATCAGAGACCATGTTGAAAAAGGGAATATTAACCTTGCAAAAGTTTGTACTGAGTATAATGTCTCTGATATCCTAACAAAGGCTATGGATGAGAAGAGATTTGAGATGTTAAGAGCAATGCTAGGCATGATCAACTTACCAAAATAAAAAACTTTTATTCATTAAAGAACATCTCTTATGGCTGCTGTCAACAATGTGATATCTGAAAGCTATCCCTTTCACCAAACCAAAAGCTTCATTGACATCATAACCAAAACTCATTCCTACCTTACAATCAAACTTCAAACACAAAAACCATAAAAACAAACATAAATCCATATTCCAAAAGCTTCATTATCCTCCTTCCCATCACAGCTAGCTCTCCTGAATGCTTTGACAGCTAAGGATTGTCAATCTTGACTATTCCATAACTGATCTTGGAAGAAATCATCCCCACATCCTTTATCACTATAGATAATGTCTGGAGCTTGATATGCATTCTCTTTGATGTCTCCATATCTCTCTAACCATACAGGGTGCCTCTCCATAAAAGGATCAATGGCTGTGGTTGAGAACTGCAAAGAAGGACACACCCTCCTTGGCCACCATTCTTCAACTGCATTATAAGGAGGATACTCACTGAGTGGTGAGATAAAGCTAAAGGTACCTGAAGAATTTGCACTTGCCTGTGCAATGATAGCTTGATCAGTATCGAGGACCTTCATCTTCATCACCATTCGTAGCAAACTGGACTCAAACACTTGAGAAACTGAGAAAACAACTTCATATAAACCTTGGAAGGAGAACTTTGCACTCCTGCAAAATTGTCTCCAGTTCCCTCAAGAACTGTTTGACTAAGAGTAAGTGAATCCCTGGTTACAGTTGTGTATTCCTTGACATCTATGAAATCAGGTTGACCAATTTGTGTGTCAACCTTAATCCTTTCATTGCTGTCAATCTTTACTAGCTCCCCCAAGGTATAAACTCTCTCTACATCTTCCTTAACATGCTTACTTGATTCTCCTTCCCTCTCCTTTCTTGACAGCTTACCCTTAGCTATCAGATCATTGTGGCTGTCACCAACTATCTTAGCTTTACCCTTGTTCCTAGCCATCTCCCTTAACCTGTTTTTTCTCTCCCTCCACCAATGCTAGTCTCTCCTCCTCCCAAAATTTCTTTCTTATCTCTCTCTCTCTCAACTCTTCTTCCTTATGTGGATCTTCATTGGGAAATTGATCCACTTCATGTTCCAAACCATTATCCGTTTAGAGTCTATATGAAAGAAACTCTCTCTCAAACCCTTCCTCTCTTGTTTCATCTACCCTTGGACTTTGAAAAACAAGTCTCTTTGCTGTCTTAGCCATTTTACTAGGACTGAACATTGAAACAAGTCTTCCCATTTGTTATGAATGAAATGAACTTGGTAAATCCCATCATCTGAATCATTTCCTTTTATAGACAAATTCATTATCAGTCAAACTAGTGGCAATGATCATTCAAAATAGGCTTGGCTAGTCATCAAGTCTGACAGCCATGAATTTAGTTCTTGCCAAATCGAGGAAATTTTGGAACTTGCCACTAACACTTATCCATTAACTCCTCTGATTTATTCCCTCTAAAATTTTGTCTTTGTGTACGGAAATAACTCCCATGTTTTATGGGAAGTTATTACTCAAGTAATGAGTGGGGGGACAAATAACACTGTTCATGAACAGTCCCTCTCTTAAATGCTCATTTTTAACCGTTGCAGTTACCCACGTATTAGCCGTTGAACTCCACCAATTCCCACATCAATTATCATTTAACCCTGCAAAATTAACCCCTCTTCCTTCAAACTATCTTCTTCCTCCTAATTTCTCTCTCTGATTCCCTCTGTTCTTCAAAACCCTAAAACTCCGTTTCATTCAACCATGTCTTACCCTCAAGCCCATGGTTACTTCATCAAACCTGAATTCTATGAGCATGAGGTTGGAGCTCTAATCAAGGAACTCTTAGAATCCAATCATCTATGCAAAATGATGGAAGCTCAACCTCCCATTTATGAGAAGTTATGCAGAGAAATATTTATGAAAGGAGAAAGACAGCAATCTGGAGCAATAAGGATCAACATTGAAGGGACTGAGATCAATGTGACTCCCAAGGTTGTGTCCAAAGTTTACAACATCCCAATCAAGAATGAAGGCCTCAGCAATCTTTGAAATAGGAAAGACAACAACTTGGAACCTTTCTACAAAAGATTCTTTCATAAGCCTAGCTGCAACTATCAATTGGTTCAGGACAAACCAATAAAAAAGAAAGACCTTGATTTATTCAAATCAACCCTAATGGATGTTATCATCAAAGGGTTTGATGGAAAGCAATCCTCATTTGACCAAATCAGTCCAAATGAATGGAAACAAGCCCTCAGTTTGATGACCAAGGAGATAAACTAGAGTGTTGCACTGCTTCACAACTTCCAACTTGCCATATCCCCTTCCCCTTGGAAATTCAAAAAGCAAAATCCTATAATGAACAATTTCAGGTTCATGAGTGGAATCCTCCATCAAATAATTCCAAGATTGAATCCTCCTCTTAAAGATGAATGGCTTGAGTCTACATCTCTGGTGCCTACCAGAAGCTTCAACTTGAGTACATTCAAACTCAAGAGCAAGAAAAAATTAGAGCTTGGGGACAGCTCTGAGAATTTTGATGAAGCCTCACAAAGACTGAAAGAGAAGACTGAGAAGGATATGAAGATGTGGAAGTCATTGGTAAACATGGTAAATGACAAAAGATCCAAGAGAAAGCATGACAAAGGTGTTGTCATAAGAGAAAGAGCTCAAGAGACCTCTCCTAGCAAGATCAAGAGAAGAAAGAGCCTAGCAAAGATGAAGAGAGCTGGAAAAGGAAAGAAGCTCAGCAAAGGAAAGAAAGTACAAGAAGAGGTAGAGGAAGTTGTTGAGCAAGAAAGAGCTCAAGGGACTGACAAAGGAAAAATGATTGCTGAAGAACAAGCTGACAGTGAAGAAACCCAATCAAATCCCATCTACAAAGACATTGATGAGTATGCTGGTGAAAAGGAAGAAAGCCATGACACTGATAGTGATGAAAATGTGAGAAGATCTACTGCTGAGTCATTGATGGAAGTGAGAACAGCTAAGGTTGGACAGTCATCTGGGACAGCTATGGAAGCCTCCCCTCTGACAGCTAAGGTTGCCTCAATTGCTGAAACCCCATCTAAGGTAATCTCCACCCCTTCTCTTGCACTCAATACATTCTCTAGGAAGAGAAAATCTGATAAAGATGCTCCCCCATCCAAAAAGTTTAAGCCAACCACTCCTCAACCCTCCTCATCTAAAGACCAATCCAGTTCACCACATGACTCTGTGGCTCAAGGCATCCTCAACCTCAATCCCTTAAACATTAGTCCAAATGAGCCTAGTGTTGAAAAAGAAAGGGGGAATAGTCCTAGCTCTGAAAAGGATGAGCCTCAGTTAAGGGGGAACAGCAGTCCTCCTTCCCCCATTCTGACAGCTATGCCATTGTCTAGTCATGCATCACCCATTTCAAGCCCCTCACATCATTCCCCTATTCCTGAAAACATCTTCAAAGAATCTGAAGGATTAAATTTAGAAGATCCTAAGCATGTCCATGTTGTTCTTTATTATTTAAGATCCCTGCTAACAGAGGAAGATGTTATAAAAGCCATGGAATTGATCAAAACCAGAGATATGGCTAAGAAAGCTAGCATGCCTGAACCTGAACCTCATTCTGAACCTGAACCTCATTCTGAACCTGAACCTCAATCCAAACCTGATGAACCTGTTCAAACTCAAGAACCTCCTATTGCTACCTAAGATTCACTACAAGAAAACAGGACAACTGAAACGGATTTTTCGGTTGCAATTCAGGAAAATCGGTTGCAAATTGATGTTTGCAACCGAAAATTTCCGTTACAAAGGCAGTCGCAGGAAGCCTCGTCGCCATTTATGCGACCGTTTTTGACCGCTGTTTGGGTTGCAAAATCCTTGCAACGGAAAAAGTAGTTGCAAATTCTGTTGCAATGTGTTTCCTAGAACAATTTTTACATCAGTTGCAAACAACAACTGATTTATTTCTGTTTCTAAAATTTGCAACTGATTTATTTCTGTTTCTAATTGCAACTGATTTTTCTGTTTCCAATATGTTATTTTTGTTTCTAAAATTTGCAACTTATTTATTTCTGTTTCTAATTGCAACTGATTGTTCTGTTTCAAATATGTTATTTCTGTTTCTAAAATTTGCAACTGATTTATTTCTGTTTCTAATTGCAACTGATTGTTCTGTTTCAAATATGTTATTTTTGTTTCTAAAATTTGCAACCGATTTATTTCTGTTTCTAAGGGCATCCACAGCCATGACATTTACAAATGTCATGGCTGAGTTGGCATTCATGATAGGGCACATTCATGACTTAAAAAATGTCATGGATGACTTTTGTGAATTCCCATTTGCCAGAAGTCGTAGTCACGGCGTGGGGAAAAAAGAAAATTAAGCCTTTGACCAATTAGACGGTGACAAGTGTCATATTTTTAAAATTAATTTTTTTTTTTTTTACAAAAATTGCAATTAACATATAAAAAATAATAAAAATACAAGAATATTGAAAAAACTATAATTATTAATAAAAAGTAGGAGAGAGAAATTGATGACTTTTGTCATGAATGGGGATAAAATTGTTTGGAATTGTATTTTTAATAATTGATGACGTGGAGCTGAGATGGAGGAGAGAGGGATGGAAATGAAGTGTTATGAGTAAAGATGCTCTAATTGCAACTGATTGTTCTGTTTCAAAAATATGTTACATAGAACTAAATTAGCAACTAAATTTTTCAGTTTCAAGTATGCAACCTAATTTGCAATGAAAAATTATATTGCAGAAAATTATTTTCTAAAAATAAAATATTAATAATATTATAAATATTTCTCAATTGTACCTGATTGAAAATTTAACTTAAATATCTTAAATCAAACAAATAAAGTCAACAAAGCTTCAAACATAACATTCAAAATAAATTCCCAAATTATCATACTAAACTGTCGTGCTGTGCTGTTAAACTACGTAAAATTGTGAAGTTGACATACTTTAAACTACATAGGAGCTTGTGGACGATGCTTGAAGCCTCTAAGTCCTCGATTTGAGCATCTCTTGAAATTGAAACCGGAAATCATTTTTCATTTCCTCAATAAGACTGGCATCATGATAAGCTATTCAAACACGGTAAATCACTGAATCACTTATGGTACAAGTTCATCACTAGCCAGCACTACTTCAATCTGATGCTCCGGCTGATTCCAGCATTGATACCAGAGGTTTCTCCTCCATAAGGACCACTTGGCTTCTTGACATCACGCACCTGACCTTTATCCATTCAACTGCCTTTTTGTGTTTTAACTGCACATAGAGAGAGAGAGAGAGAGAGAGAGAGGTGTTACTACAAGTGTTTCTTGGATGCAAAAACTTCATAGACATTTAGACATATTTCATTTGCTGATTTGCATATATACCTTGTATTTCTTTCTGGGATTTTTTATCTCCTTGTTGCGAGAACGAGTGAGCCCTCTATTTTTCTTAATCTGAAGAAGTTAGGCAGAGCAGCAAAACATGATCCAAGATCAGAAAAATGGAAAAATAAATGAAAACTTGCTGGCATTTAAAAATGCAAGAGACATATAAGTGGTCCATCCTTACCTGACGATTGATATTGTGTTTACCATCTTCAGATATTGGTCCATCCTAATCAAGAAGACAACAGTGTCACCTGAAAGCTTAAAATCCCAGCGGTCCAATGCCTCCCATTCGTCCCATGCCTCTCATTGGTCCTGTTCCTGCATGACGAAATTATAAAGCAAACCATCAAATATAAAGCTGCTCGTGAGTTTTTATTCACGAAAGTTAGTTTAATGTAGGAGTAAAAAAGAGTTACTCCCTCTGTCCCAATATCAATGACAATTTTTTGGGAAAATTTTGTCCCAAAAAGAATGACTTTTTGAAAAAAAACTGTCCCTAAATGTTTTTTACCAATTTTTTCCAATATTCATTATACACTTGCAAAATAGAAGTTT
Source organism: Adenophora triphylla var. japonica (assembly GCA_022495995.1). Classification (NCBI taxonomy): domain Eukaryota; kingdom Viridiplantae; phylum Streptophyta; class Magnoliopsida; order Asterales; family Campanulaceae; genus Adenophora; species Adenophora triphylla. The sequence continues at coordinate 58,589 of JAFEMH010003627.1, read as the reverse complement.
AGAAAGTAGATTGCAGGGAATTTCATACACATTTGTTACTAAAGTTTACATAAAGTTGAACTTTTTAAATTTCTCCAAAATGAAAAATGGAAATTCATTTTGGGACGGAGGGAGTACCTGAGATTGGCATTGGCATTTTCGTGCGTTTGCGCATTGGTGGTTCTTTCATTCGTTCGGGAAGAGTTATTGGTTCCTTTATGGCAATGACAACAGCATCAGCTGTCAAAAATGTCTTGGCATCTGATGCCGAATGCTCCAAACAACATCTGACTACCTGTACCATACACGATTGAATAAATCAGGGTACAAGTAATTGATTACTTCATCTTATGTTGTCAAGTGCCTACTGATGTGGGCATTATTAAATAAGCCAGCCCATCAAGGCATTAAATAAGCCTATCATTCATCCCATCAGGAAAGTGATATGAACATTTACTCAAGTAATTGGTTACTTCATCTATCCCATACTAAGTGTCGAGTTTTCTTTATTGCTTCGTCCCAAAATAAGTGTCGCGTTTCTAGATAAGGAAATAATCTTCGTGTAATATTACCATGGTACAAGCAATGTACAAAGAAGTAAAGCACATTCCTTAAAAGTTTGACAAGTCAACTTCGACAATTATTATGGGACGGAGGGAGCATTTGATTACCTTAGACGGATCCATAATTCCAGCAGCCATCAAATCCTCATATTTGTTTGTAGCAGCGTTGTATCCATACGTTGTATCATTTACTGATAAAACCTGAAAAGATGATATAACAAGGTAATCTGATCAGCTTTTGAGAAGATCACTTGGTACCGGAGAACAAATAGATATCAATATAACCATAACTTAATTTTGCCGGGAAGCTTCACAGCGCTAAACAAAAAATGATAAACAACACCCTCATTACAACAGGAACATCAGAATAAGATCGTAATTATGTTTAAACTGATTTATATGGCTCACCTGGCGCTTGCGTTTCCCTCTGCTATCATCTCTCGAAGACTCTACCTTCACCAACTCAGCTGCTTCATGGTGCTACAGTGTTGGAACAAACTTATATTAGCTAAGCACTAACAAGATGTAGTCATGTACTAAAAGGAAAAGGAGAACTAGATCAACTTAAAGAATCTTGAAAGAAAGACAACAATACTTAAACTTGCACACAATCAAGTTCAAGTCACTAATTACTTGTATATCAGACGGGACTACAGAAGGATCGTGGTTATTGGTGAAACCATTAGATTTCAATGTTGCATCCTCTTCTAACAACTTCACTTCTTGCAGAACAATGTTCCTCCTTCAAATCATCATCAACCTCAGTTGGAAGATTTTCATCAAGTTGCTTCACCTGCCAAATGAGAATGCTTCAGATAGACATAAGAAAACATTCAATCAAAACATGAAGAAAACAGGCAGCATAAGTATTTGATGTATTCTTTTGTAACCCAAGAGAACTACAAGATACTAAAGTATCAAAGCAAGTCAACTAGATGAATACTTATAAGAAAAGTATAAAGTAAATGAACATATAGAACCCAACTATAGTGCACATACAAGTATGGACATTGAAACGAGATGATGGAGAGGTATACCTGTGTTTTGTGTTGATATGGTTATAGTGCTCCTTTAGGTCACTTGTTATGGATACACTTTCATAATCACTTTGCAAAAAAAAAAAACTTTGTAATGTGAATGTATTATTAACATTTTCTATGACAACCTTAACTTCTAAATGAAACCTCCGCATAGATTAAGTGGATGTGATTTGACCTCATCTAGATGGGGTCTACAAATCCATGTGGACGGATAGACCAACCAAATTTATTAACATAATGGAAGGACAAAAGATGATATAAACTAAGCATGAGTTTCATATAAACTGCAGAATGAATGCTAGACCATAAATTCACTTGATAATCAAAAAACCTAAGAAGCCCTTATGTGCATTTCAAATTTAACCTTTATTATGATTATTATAGAATCAAAAGAATAGAAAACACTAACCCTGTCTAGCAATTTCTTAATCTCCACAAGGTGAGCAATTACTGGGTAATCACGAACTGGTTGCCCTTCAGACTTAAGAAGAAGATAAAAGGTTATTGCTTGGCAATATGACATTGTTGTGTTGTATAAGCATGTAGGTCACGCCATTATCGTACCCAACTGGATCTTGTGAAACCGCATCGCCCTAAAAATCAGAGTAACAAAAGCCAATAACAGATCATCAATTACTCACTTCAACTATAAATACTCCATAGAACGAATATCAGTAGGTTCAATTGCTTTCGAACTAATTCAATTTCATAACTGTTAGTTCTATTTTGCAATTCAGCTATAAATCATTTCTTTGTCCGACTCCAATCGAACAAATTGAATACCTAGGAATCGAAATTCAACAAATTCAATAGCTATCAGAAAAAAATCTTTGAAAAATTGGGCAACATTGATTAGTAACTGGAAAGGAATTAGGCCATCAAACATGAACTAGGTTTTCCCAAATTAAATTCTGAATAATCAGCTCTACGCAGTCAAAACAGAGCAATTAGTTGAATGTTACAAATGCAAATATTTCTTACAAAAAGAGCGAGAGATCAACAATCATGGAACCTTACCTAGAGAGAGAATCAGAAAAAGGTTAGAGAGAGAATTAGAAAAAGGGTTATCAATACCTTGTTCAATTCGGAGGAGAGGGAAGGAGATGTATTTGGGCGTCGTAGGAGACGCCGACACCACGAATTTCGCCGAAAGGATACGCCGGCACCACGAGAAGTCGCAGTAGTGGAGAGAGAGAGTGAGAGCGAGAAGAGAAGAGAGAGAAGAGAAAGGGGCGTGTTTGCGGTTTGTATGGGTTGGGTTAGGTTAGGTCGCAAATAAGCAAGGTATAACATACGCCGCTATACTATGCCGTTTTTGATTATTTTTTACAATTTAATAAAATAAAAATAATTTATTATTAATTGCAACTGAAATTGAATGGAAAATTTGAAACTGAAGTTTATCCGTTTCAAAATCCCTTGCAAAATTAGGCGGGTTTCTTCCCTCCAAACTTTTTGCGGCCAATTTTTTTTAAGTTCAAAATATATATGTTTTATATTAATAAATGCAACTGAATTTGAAACAGAAAATTGAAACATAAATTCATCTGTTTCAAAAACTGTTGCAACCCCGAAACATAAAGCGACAAAATGGTTTTCCGTTGCAATATGAGTTGCAATATTAATTGTGCACGTCAATTTTCAATGAGCACTTTTTACTCTGAAACTGATTTCAATTCGGTTGCAAAATTTCGTTTCAGTTGCCCTGTTCTGAAACTGATTTCAATTCGGTTGCAAAATTCTGTTTCAGTTGCCCTGTTTTCTTGTAGTGATTCTGAAACCCAACCTGAACCTATAACACAAGATTCACCTACCCCTGAGTTTGACATTCTTCCAACTTGTGAACCTTGGATTCTAGATTGTGACATTGATTTTTCCTTACCCTCCATCATGGCTGTCCACCATAGATTGAAGGAGATTACCCATTTTCCTGAGATTGCCAATCCTAACTTAATCCCCAACCCTTGGCTGTTGAGCAAAAACTCCATTATGATCCATGCAAGAAATAGGTGTGGTCTCATTATGTTTGTCCATGAGGAATGGAAAAGGTATAGGATAGCACTCCCAAACTCCTTCTTTCATAAGGCCCCCAGATTACCAAATTTCATGGACATTTCAACCATCATTGATTGGGAAATGTTGTTCTCCCAATTATTGTCAAACAACATAAATGAATGCATCTACATGTCCTCATCCCTGGTGTATGCCCTCTGCATTGAGCTTGCTAAAGAAATGTACTGAAGGATCCTTCTCAATAAAGCCAAAATCATGGCTGTCATTGCAAAGCCAAATCTGACAGCTATCTTTCCCCCAACTTCCTCAGTACCTCCTTCATTCATCCCCCTAAACACCAGATCTCTCCAATCTAACCTTCCTCCAAATTTCAATCCTTCAACTTTTGTGCCTCCATACCATGTGACCATCACAGATATGCAGAGATTTACATGGTCAATGATAACCAAAATGAGGCACATTTTGGAAGTCTCAACTGGTTCCAAATCTGAAAGAAAGGCCTCCAAAGGAAAGACCATTGAATCTGATGAAGAAGCTGTTAACTGATAAGTGACTATTATATAGTCAATTATCCTAGTTTTTATATACTTTTACATAAATAAATCATCACTTTTTATTTAGTTTTTAGTACTTTTTACTTACTTTTGTTATTTTATTAGATTTTACGTTTTTGGTATGTTTTATACATTTCTAGAGAGGTTTTAGGGTCATTTTATATCTAAAGGATACTTGGGCTAATTGGTCCGAAAGGATGGAGGAACACCAAGCAAAATAAACACTCAAAGCTGAAAACTAGTCGGAGCGGCCGTGCAGCAAAAGTAGGAGCGGCCGTGCATCATAGGCCATGGCCGGCCATCTTGGCCCATGGAATGGCCGAGCACTTAAGAGCCCTGGCCGTGCCAAGCCTCGGAGCGGTCGTGCAGCTATTTTGGGAGCGGCCGTGCAAATCTCCAAGTTCAAATTCAAAACTGGCGCCAAAGAGGACACGGCCGTGCAAAATCCTTGACACGGCCGTGCAAGTCGTGACTGCAGATGTAAAGGCACCTTTTGATGGCACCCAATTGAAGAGTCTCCTCCCATTTATAAATAGGACCCTTTTAATCAGTCTTAGATACGAATTATTAGAGAGAAATTACTGATATTACATAGATAGAAAACATTTGTGACAACAATTTTCCAAAGGAGTTTGAAGATCAATGTTATTATTTGTTCTTGGAACCACTTTGGAGGAAAAGCAATAAAAGGGAAGCATTATTCTCAGCAATCATCTTCTTTATTCATAAGTCTTTCTTACTCAACCTTTATTTCTACTTTTATGTTATTAATGGCTTGTGAGTAATCCCCCATATTCTTGGGGTTGGAAACTCAAAAGCATGCTTATTCATCATTTAAAAATGTTTAGTCTTGTCTTCTTCCTTCATCTAAAACAATCTCTTTATATTATTCTCTAAATGCCTTACATTTTGGAAATATCCAATTTGTATGATTCAGTCAATTGAGAGAAGTACCTAGCGGAGAATCTCGATTGACGGAACCATATAAAGAAACTAGGTTTCATTGATCACGAGAGTAGTTCAATGGCCTAGGGATGTCCCTTTAATGGAAAGTATGTTGACTTCCATCCTTAATGGATTCTTACTAATTATGGTCAGCTAGAGATAAGCCGAAACGCCCGTTTGTGACAGGGCGGGAATAACGTAAACGAAAATCTCAAACAGTTAGGACATAATTAGTGAAGAATACAAACGCTATTGTCTTAGCCCGAAGTAACGTAGGCTTAACATACCATCCTTGCTTTTTATGAAAACCTTTTATTTCTAAGACAATAACAATTTGATGAATAAGAATATGTGTATGAATTCCAATCCCGAGAATGCTTCGTTTTATAAGATTTCAATTAAAGTATTTTCTGTTTATGCTCTCTCTATTCTAAAACAAGTTTTATCTACCCCCAATCTTTTCTATATTTTCTAAAGACAAAAATATCCCCTAAGTAAACCCTGTCTCTGTGGGATCGACCCGTACTTGCACCCGCTATATTACAATAGCCCGTGCGCTTGCGGAATTAAATAAACCGTTAGATTTCGACCGAACAAGTTTTTGGCGCCGTTGCCGGGGACAACGGTTTACTTTTTATTTTTGTCTTTACTACAAAATTTTTAGTTTTTATTTTATCTTTGCTATTTTGCTTTCTTGTCCTATAATCTGTTACGTTTAATTTTTCTTCAAGTGTTTTTTTTGTAGTTTATGAAACGGTCTCGGACATTCGTTGACAAATTTGATCCGGAACCCGAAAGAAGCTTTCACGAAAGATTAAGGAAATTCAGAGAAACTTTGAAAAAACACATGGACGGAGAACCGCAAACACCTGCTAGGACCCTACGGGACTTTGTTAACCCATGTACCCTGGGAACTAGATCCCCTATTGTTGTGCCGAATGCCGGAGCGGCAAACTTCGAGATAAAGCCGCAATTATTGCACATGGTTATGAATAACCAATACTGGCCTTTGCCTTCGAAGATCCCCATCTACACATCCAAACATTCCTTGAATATTGTGATACCACACGCATTCAAGGTGTTACGGTGGAAGCAATCCGGATGCGCCTTTTTCCTTTCTCTCTTAAGGATAAGGCGAAACAATGGCTGAATTCGGTCCCCCAGAATTCATTAACAACGTGGGACCAAATTCAAGAAGCATTCCTTGGTCGATTTTTCCCACCAAGCAAGACTGCCCAGATACGAACAAAGATCACTAACTTCTGTCAAACAGATAGTGAAACTTTGTATGACGCATGGGAACGGTTCAAGGAACTTCTCAGAATGTGCCCCCACCATGGGCTTGAAAAGTGGTTGATTGTTCACACCTTCTACAACGGTCTCATTTTCAAAACAAGAGAGACCATTGATGCCGCTGCGGTAGGAGCATTGATGAACAAGGGAGTCAATGAGGCATACGACCTTATCGAGAACATAGCCCTGAATCACTATCAATGGTTCAATGAGAGGGAACAACCGCAGGGGATTCCAGGTAAGTACAATATTGATGTCATTACTACCTTATCTTCTAAAGTTGATATGCTTCTTAAAAAGTTTGAAAACTTTAATGTAAATCCCATGGCCAACATTAATGTTGTTTGTGAACTATGTGGGTCGAACTCACATAGTACAGAATGTTGTGAATTTCTTGACACTACTTCTAGTGATCAAGTAAATTTTGTTAATTCATATGGGGAAAAGGGTGGTATGTATTCAAACACATACAATCCCGAGTGGAGAAATCACCCAAATTTTTCCTATAAGAATAACAATATTTTAAACCCACAACCTTCTACACAATCACCGGGATTCACACAAAAGAATTTCAATGGCAATACTAGTGCTTTCCCTCCCCCTAAGTCTAAATTGGATCTTATTATGGATTTTATGATTGAAAATAAAAACGAACAAGAGAAGACCAATAATGAGTTAAGGGAATCCATTAAGTCGTTGAACGCTAGGTTTGATAATTTAGCCGCCCACAATAGAATGCTTGAAAATCAACAAGCTCAACAAGCCGACCGACCACAAGGGAGTTTTCCCGGTCAATCGCAAAGGCCCGCCGAGCATGTTAGTGCGGTAGAAACTAGGAGTAGAAAAGAAATTATAGATCCCCTTCCTAAGGAGAATATCAAACCGAGCAAAGAGAACGTTAGTCCAACCCCACCGATGGTCGAGACTAATGAAGATGTTGAAAATGGGACAGAATCCCCTAAGATTTCTAGAAATTTTGACCCTCCAATACCATACCCCCAAAGGTTGGTAAGAGCCAAACTTGACAAACAATTTGCAAAATTTTTAGAAGTCTTAAAATCTATTTATATCAACATACCTTTTACCGATGCCCTTCAACAAATGCCGTCTTATGCTAAGTTCTTAAAGGAGATACTTGCAAATAAGAGAAAACTTGAGGAGCATGAGACTGTTGCATTAACGGAAGAAGTAAGTGCCATCTTACAAAAAGAACTTCCTCCTAAATTAAAAGATCCCGGCACTTTCTCTATTCCTTGCAAAATAGGTAAATACAATGTTGATAATGCTTTGTTAGATCTTGGGGCAAGTGTGAGCCTCATTCCGCTTTCAGTAGGTAAGAAACTAGGTGTGGGGGAAATGAAACCCACCACTATTTCTCTCCAACTAGCGGATCGCTCCATTAAATACCCGATGGGTATTATGGAAGATGTCCCTTGCCAAATCGGGAAATTGATCATCCCGGTCGACTTTGTAGTCCTTGAGATGGAGGAAGATCACCAAATTCCAATTATTCTAGGAAGACCTTTTCTTGCCACCGCTGGTGCAGTAATAGATGTAAGGAATGGCACTCTTTCTCTAAACATTGGAAATAAGAAAGTCGAATTTAAAGACTTAAATCTCAAGAAACCGTGCCATGAGGTCAACACTCCCGAAAATGATAGCAAAAAGGGTGAAAAGTCACAAGCCAAGGACTCAAAAATAATAATTAAAAAACCCTTAGATCATAAAGGTGAAAAAAATGTGCACCCTAAAAAGCCTAATAAAATTGAAAAATCAAAGGGTAGGGGGCCTAAGAAAAAAGGCACACCGGGATGTCGTATGTGCATCAATCATAAGAGCTCAATCACGCCAAAGGGCAAGGAATGGCGAGTTGTTAAGGATAAGAGACCATTACAATACCACTCACCATCCATTATTACTGATAGAAAGGGGTCGAGCTTATGACCTTAAACAAGCATCATCGGAATAGTAAACCGATGGATTATATTACTGTTTATCATAATTTTGTTTACCACCGCATGCTTATCTATTTACTCTTTGTCACATTGAGGACAATGTTCATTTCAAGTGTGGGGGGTATACCTATCTTTATTTTGTTTTTTTTTATTTTTTGCTTTCTAGTTTAAGAATTTTACTTGCTTTCTAATGTAAATTTTTCTTTTTAACTTAGTTGCATTTTCATTTTTATGCATGTATAGTATAAAAAAAAAATATAAAAAATCCCTATGATGATCAAAAATCATTATCTCTATGCTTGCCATTTGCCCTAGTATAAATGCCTATTTATCTTTCCTCTCATATTTTCTATACACTTAGAAATCTATAAAAAGGAAAAGTATAAGGGATATTTTTAGGAAATAATTGAAAGCCTCATAAGTTAGTATAGCACAATATAGAGTCTCATCAAGGAAAATGCATTTGATTAGAAGGAATTCTTCTTTATGCTTGGTCATTTATGCAAATATTGAAAATATTTCTTTAAGATTGTACATCTTTTATCTTTATTAAATATTTATTCCCTTTTTAGAAGCACCTTTTGTTTGCATCCCTTGAATCACACCCTTTCATAAATTCCATCCTTCCATTTTTTTTTAAATCAAATCAAAGTAAAACACTTTTATCTTATTGCTAAAAAGAGTGACTTAGTCACCAATCCTTAAAAGCAAAAAGAAGCCTATTACTTCCTAAGTAACTCGGGGCACGGCGTTCGTTGCGACGATGCTTCCTTGCCAAACGGGAGTAATATCCAAAAGTATTCTTGATCTAAGTATTAGGAACATGGGGTTCGCCACCACAATGTATCCTACTTGAAAGGATAAAAAATAACTTAGGTCTTTTGCAAAAATATAACACGTGCAAAAATGAGATAAATTTGTTTAACTTTGATGAGATTTTTCCACTATCATCATCCATTTTTCGCCCTTGTGATTCAAGAATGCAATACAATTCTTCGGGAACTTCTAACTTGTGAATAAATGTTTATACTTTCTCTTGTACATTTTAAAGAAATAAATTCATCTTTTCTCAAAAGTCACTCTAAAAAAGTGAAAGCTTTTCTTCTACCAAGAAATGAATCTAAGATTTATCCTTCTAGCATGCTTTACTTGATCAAAATTCTATATATGCTATATTAGGTTATTGTCTTGCATTTTATCTCTTTAAAAATATCCCCAAAATGCTTCTTCCTAATAAATTTTTAAAGGTTTACAAAATATGATTAGAAAGACAAAGGCATTATCTAGAAAGGCAATTTAAGGGCTTGCTACTTTATTTCTGAGGGATCAATCTTGCTTTTTCTCCCTCTCCGTATTTTCACTCTAAGTTTGCTTGGGGACAAGCAAAAGCTTAAGTGTGGGGGAGTTTGATAAGTGACTATTATATAGTCAATTATCCTAGTTTTTATATACTTTTACATAAATAAATCATCACTTTTTATTTAGTTTTTAGTACTTTTTACTTACTTTTGTTATTTTATTAGATTTTACGTTTTTGGTATGTTTTATACATTTCTAGACAAATTTTAGGGTCATTTTATATCTAAAGGATACTTGGGCTAATTGGTCCGAAAGGATGGAGGAACACCAAGCAAAATAAACACTCAAAGCTGAAAACTAGTCGGAGCGGCCGTGCAGCAAAAGTAGGAGCGGCCGTGCATCATAGGCCATGGCCGGCCATCTTGGCCCATGGAATGGCCGAGCACTGAAGAGCCCTGGCCGTGCCAAGCCTCGGAACGGCCGTGCAGCTATTTTGGGAGCAGCCGTGCAATCTCCAAGTTCAAATTCAAAACTGGCGCCAAAGAGGACACGGCCGTGCAAAATCCTTGACACGGCCGTGCAAGTCGTGACTGCAGATGTAAAGGCACCTTTTGATGGCACCCAATTGAAGAGTCTCCTCCCATTTATAAATAGGACCCTTATAATCAGTCTTAGATACGAATTATTAGAGAGAAATTACTGATATTACATAGATAGAAAACATTTGTGACAACAATTTTCCAAAGGAGTTTGAAGATCAAAGTTATTATTTGTTCTTGGAACCACTTTGGAGGAAAAGCAATAAAAGGGAAGCATTATTCTCAGCAATAAGTCTTTCTTACTCAACCTTTATTTCTACTTTTATGTTATTAATGGCTTGTGAGTAATCCCCCATATTCTTGGGGTTGGAAACTCAAAAGCATGCTTATTCATCATTTAAAAATGTTTAGTCTTGTCTTCTTCCTTCATCTAAAACAATCTCTTTATATTATTCTCTTAATGCCTTACATTTTGGAAATATCCAATTTGTATGATTCAGTCAATTGAGAGAAGTACCTAGCGGAGAATCTCGATTGACGGAACCATATAAAGAAACTAGGTTTCATTGATCACGAGAGTAGTTCAATGGCCTAGGGATGTCCCTTTAATGGAAAGTATGTTGACTTCCGTCCTTAATGGATTCTTACTAATTATGGTCAGCTAGAGATAAGCCGGAACGCCCGTTTGTGACATGGCGGGAATAACGTAAACGGAAATCTCAAACAGTTAGGACATAATTAGTGAAGAATACAAACGCTATTGTCTTAGCCCGAAGTAGCGTAGGCTTAACATACCATCCTTGCTTTTTATGAAAACCTTTTATTTCTAAGACAATGACAATTTGATGAATAAGAATATGTGTATGAATTCCAATCCCGAGAATGCTTCGTTTTATAAGATTTCAATTAAAGTATTTTCTGTTTATGCTCTCTCTATTCTAAAACAAGTTTTATCTACCCCCAATCTTTTCTATATTTTCTAAAGACAAAAATATCCCCTAAGTAAACCCTGTCTCTGTGGGATCGACCCGTACTTGCACCCGCTATATTACAATAGCCCGTGCGCTTGCGGAATTAAATAAACCGTTAGGTTTCGACCGAACATTAACCTGGGAAAGAGAGCCTCTGGTGCTGCTCCCAATGTCATTGTGTCAAGTGATGATGAAGATGATGCTCCTGTGATGAAACAGCATCAGTTCTCAACCTCTACTGTTCTCACCATCACAACAGATCCACCTCTACATCAAACTCAACAACCCATCTCTCTTCAATCAAACCCCTTCTTTTCTAACCTATTTGCAGGGACTAGAGGCCAAAGTTCAAAACTAAAGAAGGCTCCCTTATGGGGAAATATGAGATTAAGAAATGATGAAGAGCCTCTATCCAAAGCTGTTCTCAAGGAAAGGCAAAACCAAACCTTCACCTATGATGATGAGATGAGCTGGGAATGGAACAATGAGATGTACTACAGAGGTGTTGAGGACAAGATGAAGAAAGTGCTACTTGCTGAAAGAGAAGAGATCCTTGCAGCAAGAAGAGAAAGAGATGAATTTTCTGATTAAAGAAAATTTTATGTCTTTTATTTGGTTAAGTACTTTTAATCCCTACCTTTTTGTTTCTGCTTTAAAAACAATGTTTATTTTGGATAATTTGTTTGTTTTAAAGCTCTTTTGATTGAATCAAGAAGATTAAGTTCATCTTCATTGGTATATTCAATTCATGAGTATCTTGCAGGTTATATCTTTAATAGATATATTACTTTGCCAAAAAGGGGGAAATTGTTAGGACCTAACTATGTAAGCCACATAGTTATAAAAGGTTTTGACAAAGAAATATATCATATGTTATCTGACAGCCAAGATAACATATGACTTTGACAGCTGAGCCCTTGCACATCTAATAGAGCCCTTGCACATCTGATAGCTATGATCTTCAACATCAGCAGCAATGAAGTATTCCTTTGAGGATCAAGATGTGCATTGCCCAATCTCTCCCCTCATATGTTGCCAGCTCATATCCATAAAGATCACATCAAATGGTTGCAGATTCCAGCTATGTTAGTCTCCAGTCAACAAAGGCTCTAAATGCATCTCCAACACACATTTACTACCTTGTCTCCTTGTCCCCTCCAACGGCTATATTCAAGCCTATAAAAGGATTACTCCAAGACTGAAGACACCACCCCTTTAAACACACAACTTCTACAACCTCACCTCCAATCCTTCTCAACCTGCAACCAACAATCAAAACAAACATCAAGACACTTGTAACTGACCTCACGTGTATAAACTGATTTGTATAACCACTTAAGACTGACTTTAAGTGGATATTGTAATTTGCTTAGTATAGAGCATAAATCCCTAATAGACCGTACTTATTAGGAAGAGGAAGTTCAAGGAACTTGCCTATCCAATACTTTGTAAATCTTAACGGGAACTAGATTTAAGTGGATTGATCTCACTTGTCAAGGTTGACAGTGAGGGTGGACGTAGGAGGAGTGAACTCTGAACCACCTTAAAATTCCTTGTGTTCAATTGGTATTATCACACATCACACACACACATCTCACACACAAACACTATTCACTTGTCTTTACATTATTTAAACACTTATTATTCCGCTGCACATTTAACACTTATCTTTAAATCCAGTTATCATCTGACAGCTAAGATTTCACCTCAGCTGTCAAAACCTTAACTGCATAACCTTTAATCTGATTTAAGCAAACAGGACCTTTCAATGAAGATTAGGGGTATTTATACCCAAACATCAAGGAACTAGTCGTTGGACACAGCTGTTGCAAGGACTGTACTGATGCTTTCCCATTGGTCCACATTAACCACTTTTGTCCCTTGTTCAGAACTTGCAGTCAAAGCTGATCAGAGTTCAGCTGCAGTTGAGGAGATGAGGACATCTGTCACCTTTTCAAGATCTTTGCAGATCTTCTCTGACATTGAATCACGTGACAAGATTTGGTGGTTAACTTTTGATATTTTTGACGTGGATTCTAACGGTAAAAAGTGGTTCACTTCAAGTCTTCAATCATTGGATGCGGTCCTGGTGTACATGCGGTTTTGACAAGTGCGGTTGGTTACACCAGTTAGGTTGCAGAGTGCGGTCTAGATATTGGAACTGCACAGGTGCGGTTCATATGTGAGGTTGCACTACAGTTGTTCAAAGGAGTAGTTTCAACAAAGGATTTCCACAAGGCGGTTCAGCATGAGCGGTTGCTTTAGGGCGGTTGAAACTTCTTGAACTGCAATCCTCAAATCCAATGAGTCTTGTGCAAGTCTTCAAGCCTAATTTTAACCTATTCTATAAAATGGACTTAGCTAAAAAATTGAAGTCTTAGCTTCATTACATAGGGTCCTAAAGTCATTAAAATAGACAGGAGGTTATGGTATCAATCAAATCTAATTTAAAATAGGAGGGTTAAAATATGCATACCCAACAAGAGGACTCCGACGTTTCTGGCTTCCCAATCCCTAAAGTCTCCTTGACCTGTAAGAAAATGAAAACAATCAGCAGTTAAAACTTTTCCTTGAGATTAAATGATACCCAAAAGCCAGATAATTAACAAAAAACTAAAGTGATATTACTATCATTACTTGTTAGATCACTGAAAATTAATGACACCGTATAATGCAAGTAAACAAGCGCATACAGAAGCAGATGAGCTATACTCACTATGTATGTGAAGTGAAACAAAGAAATGAGATGGAAAACAAAATACACAAAGATGAAACAAGGAGAAAGAGAACAAATGGTTGAAGGTGATCTCCAACTTATAGTTGTCTCTTGACAACACTTGTCTTGCTAACACTCAAAGTAATATATGCATCAATGGCTCAAAAATAATTACTATGAGCCATTTAAAGAGTCTATCATCCTCAGAGACGACATTCTAAAATGATAACCAAACACATCCACAAACCCTCTCTGTCCCAAAATAAGTATCCCCTTTGAAAAAGCTCGTAGTTTTAGGAAACTTATTTATTGGCTTGACTCGAGCAATAAAATAGTGTACAATACAACTACTATTACAATAAACCTATCCAAGTGCAAGGGGACAGTAGATTTAGGACATCCTAAAAAGGGAAATTATTTTGTGACTGACGGAATACTTAAATATTATCCACGCGTGGAATCAATACAGGGATCAACGATTAAACGTTAAAATAACAGGAAACAGATGGGAAAAAAAGTCATAATGTTATCCAATGAACCCCATTCTTGGCTTCTTAATTTGGTTTGATAATTTGTTGGTGAGATGGGGTAATGACTAATATGCCTTTACTTTGATTTCTAATAAACTAAATTAAAAAAAAAAGAGTAGTGCATGCAATCATGTCAAAGACAATAAGACTACAACAATAGCTGTTGAAATGGAAATGAAGCAAATCTTAAGAGCTAGTTTGGCATGGATGTCCGCATGGAATGAGGATTCATGCTAGCTCATTATAAAAGTTCTTTTATAATCAATAATGGAAAGCTCATCCCATGTAGTTCTTGTTGCTTATGTTGTTTATTCATTCTCTTTGTATTCTTTGATGGATATCTTATCAGTCTCTTGTATATTCTTCTCTTTATTCTAATACAATTATTTTCCTATCAAAAAAAAAAAAAAAAAAAACACTTAACAAAAACTTATGCAAGATTCTGCGTATCTTCTAAATATCTAGTTGAGTAAAACTTTCTGAAATTACCCGATATTTTCGGGGGGCGCGGAAAAGGCGGTTGTCTTTCGCGGAGGGGTTGGTGTCTGAGACCTCGCTTCATGGGAAGGAACAAAATGAGGAGTCGCCACGCGGTTTTTGTATTTTGAGCCCAAACGTTGAGAAACGGCTATTGAAAATGGTGTCGTTTTTATTGGTAGCAAAAACTTAGGAAAAGACTTTGAAAATGGGGATCATTTTTATTGGTAGCAAAAACGAGTAAAAAGCTTTTTGTACCAGAGATTGTTAGGTTCGGAGGTCAAGTTACGTTCCGGGTAGAGTATTACGAGATCGCCCGAAACGCCTCGCATGACGAGGCTTTCTACCTTTCTCGAAATCGTGTGCATGTGTGTGTGTGTGTCTTTTGAAATGGGGGCTTGAATGACAAGCTTAATCTTGGTTTGAATGACAAACGTTTGATTAGGTGACTTTTGAAAAGACGAGCGTTTGAATGACAAACGTCGGTTTTGAGACGGAAATGAGCGTTTGCGTGGCAAACGTCGACTTTGAGTTTGAAATGAGCGTTTGCGTGGCAAACGTCGATTTTGAGACGGGAATGAGCGTTTGCGTGGCAAACGTCGATTTTGAGCTTGAAAAGGAGTTCGAAGGTCGAACTCCGGTTTTTTGAACCGAGCGTTACATTGTTAACGATTTTTACGGGAAAATGCGTATTAAATGATTTTAAGTGTCAAATGGCGGCTTTGAGTTTGAAAGATGAGCGTTTGAATGACAAACGTCATTTCGCGCTTTTTGAAAGAGAGTTCGACGGACGAACTCCGGTTTTGAACCGGGCATTACATTGTTAACGATTTTTACGGGAAAAATGCGTATTAAATGATATGCAATCAACGAATCGGGTTGCGACTCGGATTTTGAAAAGTAAATACTATCACGATCCAAACGGGTCGGACTTTGTAAATGACAGTATTTAAAGCAGTGTCAACGGAATCAAACGATCCGGATTCGTAAATGACGATCAACGAGGCCAAACGGCTCGGAATTGTAAATGACGATCAACGAGGCCAAACGGCTCGGATTTGTAAATGACAGGAATTAAATGACGATCAACGGATCAAACGATCCGGAATTGGTAAATGACATAAAAGTAAACGGAACGGGGTCGGAACGCCATTTTAACCCGTGATTACTTCTCTTACGGAAAGAGAAGAGGATCGAGGGGCTAAAACGTATCGGACCCCGTTAGACGGAGGCGTCTACATTTCGATAACGACGTTCGAAACGGTTATGGCGACTGGCGCGTAAACCGAGACGGAACGGGAGATTTAGAGAGAGGGAGTTATACCTATGGCTAGGGTCGACTCCTTTGACTCGGGAGGTGTGTACGGGACACGGAAAGTGATTCGAAAGGTTGTTTCGAAGTTGAAAGGGGCGTATTTGATCGAAATACGAAGGTTTCACGCGAATCGAGACAAAACGGGAGCTCGGGAGGGGTGAAACTGAGTTTGGGCCGTGGGGTAGTGATTTTTTGGAGTAAAAATTTTCGTTCTTTTGCCTTTGACAGCAACTTCTATTTATAGGGTGAAAATTGCAGTAGGAGTCCGGACGGACTTGGACTGAATCCAGGGGGTTTTTGGGTATTTTGGAAATCTGGGGACTTCTTTGGCAATTTCCCAGGTGAAAAGTGCACAGGGAGTCCGGCCGGACTAGGCTTGCAAATCAGGGGTATTTTGGTCTTTTCCCTTTGAATTTGATTGAAGGGTGACTAGAGGGAGGTGGCATTGCTGCCACGTGCCCCTCTGAGTTACCAGCGATGTGGGATTTTGTCCCCCGATCCCGGTTTTGTCCGTTTTTTAAAATAACAGTCCGGAAAATATCCGAAATGCCCCCGAAAAGTGCCGGAAAATGCGTTTTTCAGGGAAAGCCATACTTTTACGTGAGATGACACGTGTTAAGTACGGTTCGACGTCGGGATGCACGGGGCAGTCCCGGGACGTCTCGTTGGCACAGCAACGGGGAGTTTAACGAGTTCCGGTTAACCTGGAGCGGGCCAGTTAACGGATTTCGGTTAACTTTCTGACGGATTTGGACGATCCGGATTTGGGTACTTACACTTTCACATCACGAGAATCAGGATTGCACCATGTATGCGTATCATATGAACCCTGGGATGGTGATGTAGGAGGGTTATGTAGCCCAGTCGAGCGCCTTCCCCAACCCAAGTGCAAGCCTCAGCAAGCCCCCCTCCAGCAGCAAGTTCCTGTGCTCCAGCGGCCGCCCCAATCCTCCCCAGGCGAGCGCCTCACAGTGTCGAACAACCAGCAAGCTACTGGCATTCAGGCGGGCACCTGGCCCATTCCAGGCGGGCGCCTCATTGACGGGGTGATTGTTTTCTTATTCCGTTTTGTTCCCTTTTTGCTGAATGTTTGGTATTTTAATTAGGGGTATTTATTCTTTGGTTTGCTATTTCGTTTTAGGGTTTGTGTTATGGTTTTGAGAGAGTATTTAAACATCTTTTAGGGCTTTGTTAAAATTAGTTTTTGATATTATTTCCAAGAGTTTTCTCTTTGAATTCCAGATTATTGCTGGTGGATTCCAGTTTATTGTGTATTAGGGTTCTTCACTTGAGAACTCTTGTGATTAGTGCGCTAATCACGAATCTATCGCTTATGTGCTGCGTCAGTTGGTATCAGAGCAGACTTCACTACCAGAAACATAGTTATTAGGGTCGGCCCGTCACCGTCCCTAAAGGTCAATTTTCCGTCCCTAAAGGTTTTTAGGTCGGCCTTAAGCACGGGACTTTGGGGTACGGAATAACAGGCGACTCTAAAACTCTGGGACCCCCGTCACCGTCCCTAAAAAGGTATTAAAGACGGCATGCTTTGGTCCTTTAAATTAATTTAGCGGGAATATTTTGGAGCCAATTTTTTATTTGGGACGAGTTAATAGGGTCGGACTTGCCGACCCTAATATTAATTTAGCGCCAATTTATTTTTTTCCCGGGAAATTATTAGGGACATGCGTCACCGACCCTAATGTAATTTTGCGCCAAAATATAATTTTGGAGGGAAAGATTTAAGGTCGACTTTCAACGACCCAAACAAGCTTGTATCCCAAAAAATAAATCTTAATCATCAATATGAACTACTCCATTCGTCTCAAAATGAATTGAATGTTCATTCTTTTTTCAAATTTACTCGGTATCAAAAGCAAATTTGAAATGTTTTTGAACATTTATCTTGAGTTTACCAGCAAAATACCCTGCAATATAGAGTTCATACGAGGAAATGAATCAAATAAAGTCCATGAAAGTTCACAACCAAATTTCAAAATAGAGAGTTCTTTAGACTCCAATCCTGATGAAAGTCAATATCAGCAAAGATTGAAAAGCCAAAACCATTCACATCGAGCCTTCTTACATTATTTAGAAGCAAAACGTACACTTTGACGAGAGAGAGAGAGGCATGTGCAAAGATTAGAAAGAAAAGGTCATTTATACAACAAGGGTCATTTTCCAAGAATGTGTCATCTCTAAAGGATCCTTAACTCCTGAAGCACAGGAAGAATGTCTTAACACTGACTCTAAAACTAGAGCATAGTTTTCAAACATGCCCAGATTTGACATATAACTAGGGCAACCACTCCCTTTTGACTTAAGACACATGCTATTCCTTGGATTCAGACAGCTTGTTGATACTATTTCTTCGACAATTTCTGATGAATAAATTGACAGTATTTTTAAATGTTTGATCAATTCATGGAAAACTAAATTATTGGCTGCTTGAATACAACAAATGCATGGAAACAAATCTAGCTCATGTACCGTAACTTGGTATTCGACCTCAAAAAACTACTGTTGGAGAAGACAAAATTGCTCCCCCATTCATCTTTAAAGGAAGTACTGCTAGCTAAAACATATGCTAGCCAATAAGCATCAGAGAAAATCTTCTACCCAGTACACCCATGATCATAATATAAATCGCACCCAACAAGATGAAGGAAGATGCATGCTCATATAATTCACATAGGTTCAAGGTATGGTGTTGAACTAATGGCCAAACATTAAAATAATGAAAAGCACAAAGTACAAATACTCGTTCACTCAATGATACATATAGATCTGCTTATATGGAAAATGAGCACACATACACAATCTTTGGAATTAACTGAAACAAAAGCACTTTAATTAAATATACTTGGAACTAAATTAATTCAACCATCATCAATATCAAATACTGCATAAAAATCTAAATGCAAATAGTCATCAAAAGATTCAGTTTCCACATTAACCATTTGGAAGGGAAATCATGTTTCTTTGAAACCCCAAAAGAAGTACCCAACCAACAAATAAGAGATTACAAAACTTGAAAAAGAACCCAAGACGGGATTATAACCCGAAAACCTCACAAACACACACACACACACACACACACACACAAAAAAAAAAAAAAAAACAAACACCAACCAAAATAAACCCACATTTCAAAACACATAACAAAATCAAACATACAATAAACACACATCAAAATCATTAGCATTACCCAATTCTGAACCCATTTTCAACTAGGCCAGATATTTGACTCGAGATATTTGACTCAAGAGATAATATGCATTCCAAGCAAAGAGTATACATAACAGATTAATGCCGGGTTTAGATTGGTTTCAGCCAGTAGTTATTTACACGTGTTTTCACATTGATTGCATCCAAATTTATGGTAAGTGCTTCTAGCCTGAAAAGTTTCACATTTTTAAGAAGAATATATCGTTAAGGTCACTGCTTCTAAAGATATGGTGCGACAGTGGTTACTGCCGTCAATATACATGCAGAAGATAGGATAATCCCCCCCCCCCAAAGATCCACCATATGTTTACTAACACATTTGCAACCTGAGTAAACAGAAAAAAGGAGCAAAAACGGATCACCCAGCTAAGACTCCTTGTTAAAGCATACTAAGGTTTTAATGTGCCATTAACAATATTATAAAAACAAGAAAAATTTAAACTACCCGGATTCTTCCCCAATAGTTCAAAAAATCACTTGCCAACCTGAGCTGCAAGTGGGAAAGAGGTTTAATATTTAATCCACTTGCTCTATCTATTGCTAAAAACCTCCAAAAAGTCAGCTTTAACCTATTATGAGCTTTCTCAAAATCAAGCTTAATCCATGAAGTGTGTCAACCTCTCCTAAAAGTATCTTCCAACCTCATCAATCACAGTACTTCACTAGTAATCTGACGGAAAACTTTGTGAGGGTGAACAAGATCATCCAATCCTTCACAATTTCATTATGCATAAAAAGACATAAAAATAAGACCATATTCAAGATTTCAACATGTTAAGACACCCGTCAAATTTTACACATTCAAGAGGGAGGGGTGAGACGGAAGAAAAAAAACATACATTAAATTCTTGCAAATTTTTTCAAAAGAATGCTACAAAAACTGACAACTCGGAACACATCAAAGCCACATAACTTGCAATGGACCGTGCCTTCATTATAAGAAGGGGAAAACATGAATGTTTGGAAGATCCCCCAAAATAATCTTCTAGCAATGCGAGGCCAATGTAAATGAACGTTAGTCAATTACTTGTTCACTGCTAACGATCCAATAATGCTCAAATTTTAGAGAGGGGCCTATTGACCTATCATTATTAAGCACTCCCTAACATGTGCCCTGCCACAGATGAAAAGTAAAAGGAACAACATTATAGAAGAGAAAGCATGTACCTCTATATCAACTGATTTCTGGTGTTTGACCCGCCACTTGAATTCCCGCGAATTGGAGTTGAACCATTTGAATTTATCCCTGCAGCATTCAATGCCTGAATAACTCGAGCCTCAGAATCCATTGCAGATCACTGAATAACTTGTAATAAAGCCTTCAACGAAGCCATTTCACTCCTTATCTCCTCCTCATAACGGTCACGTGATGCATCACAAAGATCACGCTCTAGATCACGCTCTGCAATACGACGATCACGTTCTGCAAGCTCTTCCATTAATTTTGCAAGGTCAGCCTCAAACTCCTGAATAGATGAAGGCGATGTCCCATCCAATGTTGCAGACGAGGTATGATACAGGAGCCAGAGCGACCGCGCTCGTGGGGTTGGCGGCCGCACCGGATAACATGGTGACGAGCTTTGAAGACGCTGGACAAGTGCGCGACCGCGCTAGGGGAGAGGGCGACCGCGCTGACGACGATGAAGGCCAGGCATAATTTTCTGGAGTGTTTCGCGACCGCGCTGGGCCAAAGGGCCGCCGCGCTCAAGACGGGGAGATGAAGACTGATTGCGTTTTAATTACGGAAAATTGCTTAGTTTTGGTATTTTATTATTTTTGGAACTCTTTTATTTGCTGTCTAGGTAGGAGTATAAATACTTAGTCTTCTTATTTTGGTAAACAACTTATTATGATTAGTGCGCTAATCACGAAACCTATTGCTTCCGTGCTGCGTCAGTTGGTATCAAAGCAGGCCATATCCTGTCTTTTACATCATACTGTAGGATCATGGGAGATCAAGCTACCAAGGCTGATATCGAGGGGATTACTAACGCCATCGCTGCGTTGACTACACAGATCACCGCGTTGGTTGCTGCTCAACAGGGTCAGAATGGTAATCGAGACCGTAGGGATGAAAGAGATAGGGAGGAACATGTTCACCATCCACAGAGGGTGGAGAACCGGGAAGAAGATGGATCCAGTTCGGAGGAAGAAATCGTTGAGGATGACGGAGAACAAGGTAACAATCAAAATAGCCATGATTATAGAATCAAGGCTGAAATCCCTCATTTTTATGGAACCATGGGCATAGAGGATTTCCTAGATTGGCAGACTAGTGTCGATCGCTTCTTTGAGGTCATGGAGGTACCTGCTAATAAACAGGTGAAGATGGTAGCGATTCGCTTGAAGAGTACTGCTGCAGTATGGTGGGATAAACTGGTAGTGCAGAGGCGACGGAAGGGAAGGAACCAGTTAGGACTTGGAGACGGATGAAGCAGTTGATATCAGGGAGGTTCTTGCCCGCAGATTATGAGCAGATTTTGTACAAGTTGTATCTCAATTGTGTACAGGGCAAAAGGACGGTTGATGAGTATACTTCTGAGTTTCAGCGGTACACGGCAAGGGTGGAGATTGACGAGTCTGAGGAACAAAAGGTTGCACGCTATATCAATGGCCTGAAGGCCTCAGTACAGGACAAGATGGGTTTGCATAAAGTACGGAACTTGACGGATGCTTCTACCCTAGCCTTGAGAGCGGAGCTTATGGAAAAGTCGAGTGCAAGGGTCTTTAATGCTCCTTTTCGTAAATGGAGTCCGCAAGGCGGTGCTGATGAAGGGAGTAACAAGGAGAAGGGGGCGGCTAGCAGTTCAGCCGGGAACAGTTCAACGGGAAACAGTGCGACAGGGAACCGTGTAGCAGCAAGCAACTCGACAGTAAACAAGGCACCAGTACAGAAAACAGCAAATCCGTATGCCAAACCAAGGGGAGATAAGTGTTTTCGCTGTCAGGGATATGGGCATAGGTCCAACGTTTGCCCCAGTAGGGCAACTGCTGCATTCCTAGGGGAGGAAGACGAAGAGCAAGTAGAGGAGGATAATGATGAGTATGAAGGGGCCGAGTTCGCACAGGAGGAATCCGAGGAGCATGTGGGTTGTGTTCTTCAACAGATATTGTTATCTTCCAAGGATGAGGGACAGAGGAAGAACCTTTTTCGTGCATACTGCTCCGTTGCTAACAAGGTATGTAATTTAATTGTTGACAATGGTTGCATTGAAAATTTAGTTTCGCAGAAATTAGTTGATTTCCTTGGGCTGAAAACTGAACCGCATGAGAAGCCCTATGGCTTGGGTTGGGTGAATACGGGTTCCGAACTTAGAGTATCACGTACTTATAGGGTTCCCCTTTCTATCGAGAAACACTATAAGGAGGAAGTCGTTTGTGATGTGCTGAATATGGATTTGTGTCATGTGTTACTGGGTCGCCCATGGAAACATGATCATGATATTACTTATAGGGGCAAGGATAATGTGGTGATGTTCAACTAGAACAAACACAAGATTGCTATAGCTCCTGTTTCACGGTTTGAAAAGCAGGTTGAGAAGGATAAGCCGGTGTTGATGCTTATTCAGAATGAGAAGGATCTTACTGCAGCTATTGAGGAGTCGGAGTATTTTTGCCCTATAATCATTAAGGGGTTGTTGAGTTCTGTCAGTGTGGAGATCGGGTTGCCAAGGGAGATTAAAGAACTACTTGCAGATTTTCAGAAGTTAATATCCGATGACTTGCCAAATGATCTGCCACCTATGAGGGACATTCAGCACCAGATTGATTTGATTCCGGGAGCTAGCCTGCCAAACCTCCCACATTACCGCATGAGTCCCATGGAGAATGAGATACTTCGGGAACAGATAGAAGATTTGCTACGAAAGGGGTTTATTAGAGAGAGCATGAGTCCGTGTGCAGTACCAGTTCTACTTGTGCCGAAGAAGGGTAATCAGTGGCGTATGTGTGTGGACAGCCGTGCCATCAACAAAATTACCATCAAGTATCGATTTCCCATTCCCCGTTTGGAAGACATGCTTGATGAGTTATCCGGTTCGAAGGTGTTCACAAAACTGGATTTGCGCAGCGGGTACCACCAGATTCGGATTAGGCCAGGAGATGAGTGGAAAACAGCCTTCAAGAGCAAGGATGGCCTTTATGAGTGGCTTGTCATGCCATTCGGACTCTCGAATGCCCCTAGCACTTTCATGAGATTGATGAATCAGGTATTTCGACCTTTTATTGGTTCTTTTATTGTCGTTTATTTCGATGATATCCTGATTTATAGCAAAGATAGAGTTGTACATCTCGATCATCTTAGACAAGTGTTGTAAGTCCTAAAAGATAATCAGCTTTACATCAATCTTAAGAAGTGTATTTTCTGCACCAACAAGTTACTTTTTCTGGGTTTTGTGGTTGGTGAGGATGGAATTCTGGTGGATGAGGAGAAAGTGAGGGCCATAAGGGATTGGCCAGCCCCGACATTGGTCACTTAGGTGTGTAGCTTTCATGGCTTAGCTACTTTCTATAGGAGGTTTGTGCGGGATTTCAGTACCATCACTGCTCCTATTACTGAGTGTTTGAAGAAGGGTAAGTTTCATTGGGGTTTTGAGCAAGAACAGAGTTTTGCTCTCATCAAGGAAAAACTTTGTATTGCACCAGTTCTTGCCCTACCCGACTTTGATAAAATATTCCAGGTGGAGTGTGATGCGAGTGGTGTAGGGATTGGAGCTATCCTCTCACAAGAAAAACGACCGGTGGCCTTCTTTAGTGAGAAGTTGAGTGAGGCGCGTCAGAAGTGGAGTACTTATGATCAGGAATTCTATGCTGTTTTTCGGGCTCTGCGACAGTGGGAGCATTATCTTGTGCAGCGGGAATTTATTCTATTCTCTGATCACCTTGCCCTAATGTTCTTGCACAATCAGAAGATGATAAACAAGATGCATGCTCGATGGGTTAGTTATCTGCAGAAGTTCCCTTTTATCATTCAGCATAAGTCCGGGGTTCAGAACAAAGTGGCCGACGCTCTGAGTAGGAGGGCTTCCTTATTGCTTATACTGTCTCAAGAAGTCGTCGGGTTTGAGTTGCTGAAGGAGCTGTATGGAGAGGATACCGATTTCAAGGAAGTATGGTTTAAGTGTGTGGGCAAGCACCCGAGTGCAGATTTTCATGTCCGTGAAGGTTTTCTGTTCAAAGGGGATCGATTTTGCATTCCTGTTTCGTCATTGCGTGAGAAGTTGATCAGGGATTTGTATGGGGGAGGCCTTAGTGGACACGTGGGGTGAGACAAGACCATCGCTAGCTTGGAGGAGCGTTATTTTTGGCCTCAACTGCGGAATGATGCGGGTGCTATCGTCAGGCGTTGTTATGTTTGTCAGGTATCTAAAGGTCAATCTCAAAATACTGGTCTTTATTTGCCTTTGCCTATTCCTGATGATATATGGCTCGATTTATCTATGGATTTTGTGTTGGGTTTACCTCGTACTCAACGAGGTGTGGATTCTGTTTTCGTAGTAGTGGATAGATTTTCCAAAATGGCTCATTTTATTGCTTGCAAGAAGACCTCGGATGCCTCTAATATTGCAAAACTGTTCTTTAGAGAGGTGGTACGTCTTCATGGTGTTCCTAAGTCCATTACTTCGGATAGATACACTAAGTTTTTGAGTCACTTCTGGGTTACATTATGGCGTATGTTTGGTACTGCATTGAATCGGAGTTCTACAGCTCAACCGCAAACAGACGGACACGAAGTTACTAATGTAACATTGGGAAACATGATCAGAAGTGTTTGTGGGGACAAGCCGAAGCAGTGGGATTTGGCATTACCGCAGGTGGAGTTTGCTTACAACAGTGCGGTCCACTCGGCTACAGGGAAATCACCATTTTCTGTGGTTTATTCTTCGACTCCAAGGCATGTGGTGGATTTGGTACCGTTACCAAGGGGTCGTGGTGTGAGCCAAGCAGCTGAAAATATGGCTAATGAAGTTTGTGCTGTCAAAGAGGAGGTTCGGGCCAAGTTGGAGGCAACGGGATTGAAAAATAAAGCTGCTGCAGACAAGAAGAAACGGGTCAAAGTTTTCAAAGTTGGGGATGATGTTATGGTGTGTCTTCGACGAGAGCGTTTTCCTATTGGTACGTATAAGAAATTGCAACCTCGCAAGTATGGGCCTTTCAAGGTGACTAGGAAGATCAATGACAATGCATATGTGGTGGCTCTTCCTGACAACTTGAACATCTCGAATACTTTCAACGTAGCTGACATGTATGAGTATCACGCGGATGGAGTTCTTTATCCTGAAGAGAACTCGGAGTCGAGTTCTTTGGAGGTGGAGGAGACTGATACAGGAGCCAGAGCGACCGCGCTCGTGGGGTTGGCGGCCGCGCTGGATAACATGGTGACGAGCTTTGAAGACGCTGGACAAGTGCGCGACCGCGCTAGGGGAGAGGGCGACCGCGCTGACGACGATGAAGGCCAGGCATAATTTTCTGGAGTGTTGCGCGACCGCGCTGGGCCAAATGGCGGCCGCGCTCAAGACGGGGAGATGAAGACTGATTGCGTTTTAATTACGGAAAATTGCTTAGTTTTGGTATTTTATTATTTTTGGAACTCTTTTATTTGCTGTCTAGGTAGGAGTATAAATACTTAGTCTTCTTATTTTGGTAAACAACTTATTATGATTGCTTTTCAATTCAAAGAGATTTCACTTTAATTTCCTGGTGGATTCCAGATCTGTGTTTGAGGATTCATTGCTTGTGAATTCTTGTGATTAGTGCGCTAATCACGAAACCTATTGCTTCCGTGCTGCGTCAAGGTATACCCTAATCTAGTACCCACGCCACCACACAGAACTCGTCCGTGTCCATCATTTTAGATTATATCTACGAAAATCCTTTCCCTTTTCTCTGGATCATCTTTTTCCTCTTCTGGTAGCTCATCAAGGCGTCTTTCAAATTGTTCCTGTAACATAATTCAAAAAAAAATTGACTACAAAAATAGATATGAGGACAATAAATGTTAGAAATCAAGCATAATTCATGATATACATTTATGCCAGCAGCTCCATCATCTTCAGTGAATTTTCCTTTCTTGGCACGAGTTGCTCTCCATATGTTAATTCCATCTGTAGGCTCATTATTTTATTTCCTCTAAGCCATTTGTCAGCGCACCAAAAATAATAATAAGATAGTAGTTAGCTAAGTTATAAAATAATTCATTAGAATAAGTAAACTACTTTAGTAAACATAACAACACTTACCTTATGAACAATATTTGGAATTGAATTCCTTCCAATTCGAGGATAGGCATTTAGGTTACCTCGATTGTCCATGTTTCGCATTGAAATTTCCTGAAAAAATCACTAACGTCATGTGAAAAATATGTTCACAAACAAATATATCAATTCATACGAACTCATGAATAATTACATACTTGTGTCGATTCCATACTCCAGTAGCTCACTAATTCTGACCATTGATCGGGTTGGACTTCTGGAGGTACAACAAAACAATGTTCAGGATCATCTTTAAAGGGTGTGAAGTACTTTTTCTTCAGTGATCGTACTTAAGTGATTTCCAGGACTTGTTTAGTTTTTTGAAGCAAAGCTTCTTAAATCCATTGGGTGCATTGATGATTGTCTGCAAAACAAAGAGTTAAAGAATGTTTAATTAACTAGAAATAAAGGGATAGCAGCAACAAGAAAAATCAAAATTAAGTGTCATTACTGTCATTGACTTACAGAGACCGATAAAGAGAAAAGGGGGTGAAGGAGGAGCATCAACAACAGTTGTTTTTAATCTGAGTAAAGACAAAAAATTCTTTTTAATATTGCTCACCTTAACATCTTTCCAAATATTTTGAAGAGCTTCCTTTTTCATTCAATCCCATGAAGTTCAATCTAATGGGAACCAGTTGCCATTTCTTGTACATTTTCCAAGATGACTTGCTAACTTGGCACCATTTTCACCTAAATAATTATTATCTTTGTCCCATTCGATGATTTTCTTTGCATCTCCCCACCCGTCCCATAACTGTGCTCGGCCCCTACCTTTTCTTTTACTCGTAGAATCACCATCAATTTCATCTATAAGACAAGAAATAGTCTATTACTAAAATTTCAACAAAGTTGACATATACCATATAAAAAATTAAATAATGATTATCCATATATATATATATATATATATATATATATATATATATATATATATATATATATATATATATATATATATATATATATATATTCAATCAAATGAAGTATTCCGTATTTATTATTAACCACAACAACAACTACTACAAAATGGACCGAGTACTTACCTTAAATGTTGTCTAAGCCTCTTATAATCGTCTAAGTCTTCCCTATCTGCCTTCTTTCCTTCCTTACCGATTTCCGCCCACAAACTCTCTCTCTCTTTCTCTTGTCAAAGTATCATCAGAAATTTGGAATGAGAAACCCATACACAAGGTTCTTATTTATACTAAAGGGATACGTTAATTACAAGGTGGATACATCCACTCTCTACGGGGAATATGAAAGAGGTTCATGAAACTCTTAAGTTCATTCCTTATCTTATCCAAGCATAGAATTATTCAAGGTACATAGAATTATCTAGAGTAATAAGATAAAATTAATTTCCTAATTATTAATTTATTTTCTGGTTATTACAGGATTGCTGACAGCAAGCAAGTTAACAGATTAAGTAGAGACACTTCCAAAACTAATAACTAGCCTCCCATACAAACGTATGTCAAATAGTGATCCCACAAGTATGAATGAATTAAAACGTCAAGCAAGCACCATTCTTGGAATGTGATAAATCATATTAGGAAGTATAACTCCAGTTGCCTCAAACAACAAAATTAAGCTTGCGAGTCCCTCTCTTAACTTTCTAACTTCAACCCTTTTCATATTTAGTAGATGAGTATGATGCAGCAAACAATGCTTGATATCATATACTCCCTCCGTCCCACTTCACTTGATACCAATTTCCATTTTGGTCCGCCCCACTTCACTTGATACTATCTAAAATGGAATGTTTTTATACTCACAACACCAATCAAATTACTATTCCCCCCACTCATTCTCTCTCCTACTTTACTTTTTCTACTCACAACACCTCCTTCCACTAATTCCCTCTCCTACTTTTTCTTAATTGATGTGCCCATCAAGTAGGTATCAAGTGAAGTGGGAGGGAGTATACTCCTAAGGGTTACTTTTTACTCCATGTTAAATATTTGGCAGTTAAACAGTGATTTTCTCATTATCGCAACTATGTCTTTCATGCACACACAAAACAAGCAAACAAAGAACTGGAATTAATTTGTCTAAGTTTATCTTTCAAAAAACAAATGCAAGTCAATTTACAATTGAAGAAATGATCAATAGGCTTCTAAAAGTACAGACAAGTATGATACTGCAACCCAACAAATGGTCACAGTTACCATAATAGTTTGCAGCATCCATAATAATAATAAACAAATTAATTAAAACACGTAAAAAAAACTAGATGATTATTCAATTATTTTTCATCCAATTCGGAACCATAAAAAATACAACTTTACTTCAGTTAAAATGAAATGACACACACATGAACACACACAGGCAAAGCAAGAGGAAACATTAAATAGTAAATACCTGTTAACTTCCTCTTTAATCCGTTTAGTTAACTCATTAAACACACTAAATTCACGAAAATGATGATACCCAGATTTTCAACTCGCTCCAATAACCGCAATCTCAAACTCGAATTCGTAACCTATATATGATGTTAAACGGAAAAATGTGTTGCACAGGAGCTGAACCCAGAGCTGCAATGGAGGATACTCCGGCTGGTATTCTTGGTATGGTCAACTTCGTCTCCTACACACAAGCAAATAAAGTGAACTAAACCGGGGGTGGCTTCGGTAAAACCCCTCCGGCGTGAGAATAAGTGACTGTTTGTGAGAAGGATAAATAACAATGGAGAATGGAGAGAGAGATAGCTTAGGGAGAGATAGAGTAAAACTTACCAATAATATTTTCCCAATGGGTTATATACTAATATGCAGCATGTACCATGCACATGCTGGACACGTGTCGATCATCAATGATAATGGGCCAACCACCTCAAAGTTAGCAGGAAATCACTATTCACCTTATCACATCATACTGTTGATAGTTATGGGGGGTACCCACGTGGCAACATCACAATCACTTATCAGTCTCCAGTCATGATTGTAGCCAGGCGACAATCCTACTAAAGGACCAATGCCAGTATTGTCGCCTAGTCATCCCCTATACTTGTCGCCTAATGGTTATACTCGTCATGTCACTTCCCGCCTACTGCCTATTCTCACGCTTCGACTTACTCTTGTCGCCAATTATAATTCTCGCCAATTAAAGTAGGGTTACCTTTATCATTCATTTTATATGCCCTTGCCACCCTTAACATACATGGCCCATCCTGGCCCATTGGGCCCACTAGGCCCATAATACTATTAAGGCCCGAACCTATATTTCACAATCACATCAGTAGCCCCCAATTTTGAGACCTGGATCATTCATGTTCCAGGCGAGAAATTTAGGATGCGATCATTACTTCCCGCTATCACACATCATTAAAGCGAGATTAAAGCTATAACTGACACCTGGAGGACACGCATCACACTTATAGGGATTACTTGGCTGTTTGACGGCCGTGATGGAACATCCGAAAGGACATTTTGAAATTTGAAATCATTAAATGGGGGGAAATTAAAATTTTGGGGGCCAATTAATTTTAACTGTTCCCAAGAAACCCTTTGATATTCCCACTGTATAAATACTGTCCCCCCCTTCCAGTACACTTTTTGGTTTCCCTTTTTCTGAAAACCTCTTTGCAATTTTCGGCCTCCTTCAAACCTTCTCCAGTGACCCCGTTTCTATCTATTCCAGTCACTTTTCGTTTAAATCTTCCATAAATCTTTACTCTACCTTGAATTCCGATCACAAACACTCATTTACTTGCCTGGTTGCCCATCTTATCATCCTGGAAACCAACCCCTTTAGCCGTCCGTTGAACACTCAGGCAAACCTTCAACCACTGCTCGACTTTCTCAACGATCCTTTCCATTTTCCAGGTAATCAATTTAATCTCTATTTTCTTTACTTTCCTTCCAATTCTTGTTTGTCGCCCATGGCTAGATGTAAGAATTGTGTTAGGCAAGTTAGACATGGTCAATGTTAGAAAACTGGGGTTATCTATTACTTAACTAGGGGCATTTGGGCGAGAATCCCACGAGTTGACTTAGTTAACCGTCTGAGCGTTCATAGAGTAGACCCTGCCATTATTGCCTCTCTTAAATTTAGGGGCAAATGCTTTCTTCATGTCTCAGCCCCCATGTCTAAAAAAAAATTTTAATTCCCGCGAACTTTGTGACCACCTTTGTCGCTTCTATGGCTCTCCCATAGACTCTGATAGCTCTGACACTGACTTTCTAGTCGCGAGATCTTTAGCTTATAGGAATCGTTATAAACAAATTCTCTCTTCTTCTAATTCAGGCGAGATGTCCAACTCTGGAACCCCCGGCGCTTCAACATCAACTGGCGGGAACTCAAACGTAACCAATAACCCTTCTACCTCTGCTGCAGTGGGAACTAGTTCTTCCCAAAATCCTCACATAACTCCTTACCATACCAAGTACAACATTGACCATCTTAACTACCAAATTGCCAACTATGATGGCGAGATATCCCTTTCTGTGATTAGGCATAGACAGGACGGTATTGTAGTGTTCTCGTCCCAACTTGAGGCAGGGCTTAAGATTCCTGTGGACCCATTCATTTCACTTGTCCTCTTCAAAGCTCAAGCGGCAATAGCCGAGCTTCACCCTAACGCCATTAGGGTATTGACCGGTTTCAACACCATTTGTCGCGCCCTTAGGCGAGAACCCACCACTCACCTTGTCGTGGACATGTTCACTGGATATCAACAAAAGGACAAATAGACCAACGAACTAGGCATGTCGCTTCAATATAATAAACCGAAAATCCTAACTCCTCTTCCCTCCAAAGTCCATAATTGGCAAAATGACCCTCTATTCATTACTTCCCACGTTGGCTGGGCTCTTCCTACGGACTTGTAAGGAATCCACCACAAGATTGACAAAAAGTGGGCCTTGGATGTGTTAGTGTTATGCCCTAGGCCTACAGTTGATAGACCTATATGTTGACATTATTTATTATTATATGAAAAGTTTATTATTTGATTATTATATGTTTTGCATATTTATTTGTAATAATCTCCGTCCCTAATTATTAAGTGAATAATTAGTATAAATGTTAATGGATAATCATATGATGATTATATGCATAGAGATGCACATTAAATTTATGGTTACTTGTTAGAGAACAAGTGACAGGACTTGACCCGTATGAGATTTATGTCATGGTCAAATGTCATAATTAAATCTCATATGGTAACTTCATTTAGTCCCTAGACCTGAGATTATCATGACCTTACATATGATGAAAGTTATGTTTGATTTTAGTCAAACGATATCTTAGCACGATATTTATAAAGGCTATCTTTGGCATGATCGGATTCATGATGGGAAGTGTTGTGGCCAGATTTTCCACATGTTGACATCCTCAGTTGTTCCTGCATGTCAAGATGATTCCCTGTAAGTTACGCATAATTTATTTTTATGTTTAACTAACCACTCTTTATTTACAGCTATTATAGAGGTATTTTTGGGATCACTATTATCAGCACGTGAACCTCTTCCATCCACGCCAAGGAGACCATGTCAAAGGACGTTTGAGAGGATAAGAAGATGTGCCGAGATTATAGGGATTTTTGTTATTTTCTTGTTAG
Source organism: Adenophora triphylla var. japonica (assembly GCA_022495995.1). NCBI lineage: Eukaryota > Viridiplantae > Streptophyta > Magnoliopsida > Asterales > Campanulaceae > Adenophora > Adenophora triphylla. Next base: position 26,359 of record JAFEMH010003627.1, on the reverse strand, counting down.
TCTTTACTATTAATAGGGGATATGGAGAATCACAAACACACACTCTCACACTCAGATACACATTCTCACACGTACACTGAACACACTCTCGTTGTAATCTCCATAGCTCTCCATCATCTTGTAACCGAGTAATACTTAGTGAATTTTTTGGTAAGGAAGGTGACCTAACCTCCCGAGGTTTTATGCCGGCGAGATCATTTGACTCAAGGGCTTTCCTCGTTATATTGTTGTGTCCTTGATTGTGTTTCTTCATTTTAGCATCCGTTTGTTCCATTTAATCAAATTCCAAAGACCCCTCCTTTTTATTAAATCCATACACTTTCATAAGTCAAGATTCGACATTATTGTTTTTTCTACCAAAACAATTTGGTGCCCACCGAGGGGCCACTTGGTCTATTGAATATTTGGATCATTTTCGGAAAAGTCCATCATGTCAGCCAACCCTAATGTTGCTGCCGCTGGCAAAGATGCCACCGTCACCCCGTCATCTGGAGACAAGACAACCTCATTGCCACCACATCCTCAATCAAAACCTCTGATGATGCTACCCTCGCCATCATCCCACAAGGCAGGATCTTCCACTGGGAACGATGGCATTCGGAGCGCATTGACTATGCTGAATCAGAGGCTGGACAACTAGGACAGTAATTCAAAGTTGTTGGCAAATGCTATGATCAAGATGCAACAAGACCAGAAGTTCATTGCGTCGCAGCTCAGTAACATCTCGCCATTGCGCCCAAGAAACATCTGCTTCGAGACCAGTGGAGGATCCCCATTTCAGAATGAGTTCATCCAAAATGATGTCGACATCTTAAAAAAGTCGACATCTTAAAAAGTCGACATCTTAAAAAAGTCGACATCTTCAATGAAGTCGACATCTTCAATGAAGTCAACATCTTCAATGAAGTCGACATCTTTATCCAGTGACACCTTGCTGACACCACCCCCGACAGGATTAACCTCTTACTGACAACACCGTTGTTACCTCGGCTGTAGACAACACTGGTTTGCTTAATAATCTTTTTAATAATAATGCTTTCAATCATATTCCTGCGGCTGACCCTTTTGCAGGTAATCCGTTAGCCAAGCAGATGCAGGACCTTAGAGAGCTGATAATGAATGTACCAGGCGTCCAATCCAACAAGTCTCGTTGGATTGTTATAATCAATCTCAGTTTGTCCCAGCCATCGCAAATGTTGACATCCCGAAGCGTTTCAGTGTTCCGTCCATGAAGCTCTACGACGGCAGGAGATTTGGGTTGACCTTGGTTGGACCAGCTCTTAAGTGGTTGATTAGGCAGCCCCTAGGCTCAATTGGTTCCTTTGCCCAACTTATCAACATGTTCTATAATCAATTCTCATGCAGTCAACAATTTGAGAAGTTGACAAGTGATCTCTACAATGTGACTCGACAAATTTACCGAGACCCTGAAAGAATATGTCCACCGGTTCAATAGAGAAGTTCTGGAAATTCCCAATCATGACATGTCGACAGCCGCAAAAGCATTCAAGATGGGGCTGAAAAAGGATTCGCAATATTATCAAGATTTGGTGATGACCCCTTGTAAGCGGTTGGAAGAGGTCAGAAGCAGGGTCCTAAGGTTCATAAGGTTGAAGGAAGATAAGTTACGAAGGTCGAAGTCTTCAAGCAAGATGTCTACATATGGCAACCCGGACAGGAAGACAGAATCATGTCACTGCAGGAGCAACCGATCCAATCCTTATCCAAGAATTGACAACAACAAAATTAATTCAATCGAGGGTGAGGACGAAGATAATGATAGTGTGCCTAATATTTCTGATTATTGCTTTTCTGTCGACATTTCAGGTGTACTTTATGCAATGGGCAAACTGGGAGACAAAGCGAGGTGGCCGAAGTAGACAGAAAGATCTACGGGAAGGTGTGATAAGTCAAAGTTGTGTGCCTTCCATGAAGACTTTGGGCATATCATAGAGGATTGTATTGAGATAAGAAAATCAGCTACCTGCTCTCGAAGGGACATCTCAAGGAGTTGCTTGGTTCTAGAAAGAAGAAGACCGAGAATGCGGAGGTTCCACCTGAAGTCGAATGACCAGTCCCTCCTCCAGCATCAACAAAAGTCATCAATTTCATCAGTGGTGGGTTAGAAATTTGTGGCACTTCCTATTTTGCTACAAAGCGACACGCCAAGGAGTCAAAGGGGGAGAAGCCAAAAAGACCATCCAGGATGTCGACATCCTACCAGGAACCAGTCACCTTTGATGAGAGTGATCGAGACAACTTGCTGGAACCTCACCATGATGGCCTAGAGCCATCTGATCAAGAGGACATCGCCTTCATAACACCCACAGGTATCTATTGTTATATTGCTATGCCTTTTGGACTAAAAAATGCAGGTGCAACATACCGGAGGCTAGTGAATAAAATGTTCAGAGATCAGATTGGGGACACAATGGAGGTATATATCAACGATATGGTAGTGAAATCCAAGAAAGATGAAGATCACATAAGCCACATATCTCAAGCCTTCGACATCTTGGATTATTTCAATATGAAACTTAATCCAGCAAAATGCAATTTTTGTATGAAGGCAGGAATGTTTTTGGGCTATATGGTAACTAAAAGGGGAATTGAAGCCGCCCTGCAATGTATTCGTGCCATTGTCAACCCTGTCGTCACCTCAATCCGTCAAAGACGCCCGTAGATTGACAGGAAGATTGCCGCACTCACCAGGTTCATCTCAAAATCTTCTGATCGATGCAAGCCTTTCTATGACATCCTAAGAAAGAATTAGAAGTTCCAGTGGGAAGATCAGCATGAACAAGCCTTTCAGGAGCTCAAAAGTTATTTGTCGACACCTCCATTATTGTCCAAACCTCAGGAGGGCGAGCATCTTTTCATCTATCTAGCAGTGTCAGAAAGCGATGTAAGTGCAGTCCTGGTGACAGAGTGAGATGGTATTCAGCAACCCATCTACTATATAAGTAAGACACTTTTAGATGCTGAGACCAGGTATTCTCATTTACAAAAGTTAATTTTGGCTTTGATAACTCCATCTATTAAATTAAGACAGTATTTTGAAACACATACTATAATTGTGCGTACTAACTATCCTATTAAGAATGTTATGAGAAAACCAGAGATGTCAGGTCGAATGGCTAAGTGGTTCGTACAATTAAGCACTTAGAACATCAAATATGAGCCCAGAACAGCAATAAAGTCTCAAGCTCTAGCTGATTTTATGGCTGACTTTAGTCCAACCATGCAACAAGAAGTAGAGATGGAAGTTCAGCAACTTCAAGATGATGATATCTCGAAAATGTGGACACTTTACACAGATGGTGCTTCCAACATGAGAGGCACAGGACTTGGAGTTGTACTAAAATCACCACAAGGGGACATAATACCACAATCCATCAGTTGCAGTTTTAAGGCCACTAATAATGAAGCAGAATATGAGGCTTTAATTGCGGGTTTAACAGCGGCCCAGGACCTAGATGTCAGGCACAACCGGGTGTTTATGGATTCTTTGCTAATTGTTAACCATTACAACGGATCCTACATAGCAAAAAATGCAAAGATGACAACATATTTGAAAACTGTAAAAATTCTGGCGGCCAAATTCAAAACATTTACTTTGGAGCAGGTTCCACGTGAGGAAAACTCTCAAGTAGATGCTCTGGAAAACTTAGGTTTAGCCTTGAAAAGCATTTCACAGACAAGTATCCCAATTGTGCATGTCGACATCCCAGCAATTGATCGTCTTGAGCTGTTCGTTCTAGATGTCGACATCCCTACCACCCAACAAGAACTTCCCCGGATGCCTCCTATTATCAAGTATCTCCAAGATGATACGATCCCACCGAAGAAAAACGCTCGAGCATTCAGGGTAAGATCGTCTAAATATTTACTTATTGATAACTTTTTGTTTAGGAAATCTGCTGCAGGTCACTACTTAAGGTGTCTAGAAGCAGATCGAGCCCATCAGGTTTTGAAAGAGCTGCATGAAGGGCAGTGTGGAAATCATACCGGGGGCAGAAGTATGTATACCAAGGCCCTAATAATGGGCTATTTTTGGCCCACAATGCGAAGAGACACTGCAGAATATGCAAAGAAATGAGACTCCTGTCAGCGACATGGCGACATCCTACATCAACCAGCCGAATTGCTACATCCTATCCTGTCGCCATGGCCATTTATGATTTGGGGAATGGACATCGTAGGAAAATTACCCAGGGCTCCAGGAGGAAGAGTATTTCTACTAGCCATGATAGGCTATTTTTCTAAATTTGTGTGTGTTTCCAAGCATACGTGTGTCCGGGACAAGGAAGTTATCTCATTCATAAAGAGAAACATATTCAGCAGGTTTGGGATACCTTCGGAGATAATATGTAATAACGGCTCCTAGTTCATTAGTAGGAAAACGCAGGATTTCATGACAAGATGGGGAGTCAAGATGGTGACATCTTCACCTGTTCACCCTCAAGCGAATGGACAAACAGAATCCAGCAATAAGATTATCATAAGCAATCTAAAAAGGAGACTGGACCAAAAGAAAGGAAGATGGGCAGAAGAATTACCATTGGTCTTATGGGCTGATAGGATGACATCTAAGAAAGGGGGCATATCGATTATCAACTTTGAATGACCAGATGATCCCAAGAAGCTGGAATGCCATTCACCTCAAAATGTACTTCATTTAAATAATATATGTCTCCTAATATCCTCACAAACCAGGTATGAATATTCGTTTTTGTTGTCTTTTCATTTCTTCTTGTTTTCTTTCATGATTATTTAAAAACAAAATGTCACTAACACGACCTGCGGAGGGGCGTCAACAAAGTAGTCGCCCATCTCTAACATATCTCTGTCTTGTAAGATGTTGACTTACAAAAGTGGGGACATATCAAAGTGCTCAAGTCAAAGTGACAACGAAATCTCCTCCGTTAGAGACTGGCCATCTCTTCTAAAGTTAAGGTACACAATCCCTTCTAAGGTTTAAAGAGTTAATTACCTCTTTCTCCAAAAGTTAGGTTTCTACACCTTCGCCTGGAGCGCACAATATCTCTTTGGTTGAGGTGTGGGGTGGGCCTATATGAGTAAAATTGTATAGCTTACCCATCTCCACTCAATCAAATGATTGATCTTAAGCATGATTCAATTGGTTATGGCATATTCCTGTCATCTTAAGTACATCCGGTTATGACATTCTCATGTCTTCACTCGAAAACAAAAATATGTCATTTTATTATGTCAACATCCTATGATAATACTTTAGCATCAGGGATCAAAGCATGACATGCACAGAAGTTGCTAACAAAAGTTTTTTCTAAACACTAAGATACTAAATACCATTAAGACTACCATAAAACGTTTCCAAATTCAGTTGGCCCGCTCCAACATCCAAACAACATAAAACTAAAAACAAAGTGTTGAACCAACCCAACACTTGAAATAAATTGTCTTCGATCCTTATGGACCAGGAACATACCAAAATAAAATTTTCTTTGGGACTCAGCCCTCGAAATTATCATCAAACAAAACAACTTGAAAAACCAATTTGAATTTTTTCTTCACATAGCTTCTGCTGCAGGTGTTGCCGAGCGAGTTTTGCCTTCCTCATCCTTCTTCTCTCCTTCTTCTTCAACCGTCGTATCCTTAGGGTTAGATGACGCCTCTCCTTCATCCACTTTTTCATCCAACAAATTCTTCAATTTTGCATACTCGCTCTCAACCTTCCAAACCTTAGATTTTCCATCTTTATGTTCTTCCATCATCTTGATTTTGATCTTCAAAATGGCTTTGGCAGCAGCCAACTTCCAGGATTCCCTTACTTCATTTATTTCTTTCTGATAGTCACCCTTAATAAAAGCCAGATTACTAAAAACGCCTTCACTGTCTTCTTCTGTTCCTCTAAAACTTCTTCTCCTAACCAACAACTTCCTTCTTAGCCTGAGCCATATCACTCTTAGCGCTCTTTTTGATTTGCTCATTGATCTTAGCCATATCTTCCACTTGGGACTCCAAACATCCCATTTTCTGTCAAGAAAACACCATAAGTTCCAAATTAGCAAATAATAGAGCTATGGAACAGTTAGAACAGTCTAGTAACATCTTACATTGGTTACTAATCCTAGAAGCTTCTTTTTCACCTCTCCTGCCTTCAAACCTTCAAAAATATCCACATCTACAACTTCGATAGCCTCACTCTCTGCAGCATTCCTCTTCTTTACCCTTGAATCAATGCCAGCACTTTCCCCATTTGGACTTGTTTCTTTGGGACAATTGGTGGCCTAACATCAGACTTAGCAGGAGAAGTACCAACAAGAGCTTCCAAATCATCCAGATCAAGGTCTGAGCCTGAAGCAACTGGCTTTGAAACTGAAGAGAAAGTTTAAGCATTGAGGAAAAGGAAGATTAACATGAATCGAAAGACAGGATAAACTATTCTTACCTGTTGACATTTTGAGAGATGACGACGGCTTGACTTCTTCTTGATTTCCTTCACCACCGAATGCTGTCAAATCATGTTCGCCAGTTACTCGGAGTCTGGAAACTTACCTCTTCGTATTCCACGAAGTGATAAGTTTGGGGGCAATTATTGTGGCCAGATTTTCCACATGTTGACATCCTCAGTTGTTCCTGCATGTCAAGATGATTCCCTGTAAGTTACGCATAATTTATTTTTATGTTTAACTAACCACTCTTTATTTACAGCTATTATAGAGGTATTTTTGGGATCACTATTATCAGCACGTGAACCTCTTCCATCCACGCCAAGGAGACCAAGTCAAAGGACGTTTGAGAGGATAAGAAGATGTGCCGAGATTATAGGGATTTTTGTTATTTTCTTGTTAGTCTTTACTATTAATAGGGGATATGGAGAATCACAAACACACACTCTCACACTCAGATACACATTCTCACACGTACACTGAACACACTCTCGTTGCAATCTCCATAGCTCTCCATCATCTTGTAACCGAGTAATACTTAGTGAATTTTTTGGTAAGGAAGGTGACCTAACCTCCCGAGGTTTTATGCCGGCGAGATCATTTGACTCAAGGGCTTTCCTCGTTATATTGTTGTGTCCTTGATTGTGTTTCTTCATTTTAGCATCTGTTTGTTCCATTTAATCAAATTCCAAAGTCCCCTCCTTATTATTAAATCCATACACTTTCATAAGTCAAGATTCGACATTATTGTTTTTTCTACCAAAACAGGAAGGATGATAAGTCAAGATGGAATTTGTCCCTCAAAAGAGAGATGTTTTGCTTGGGCCTCTCGATGAGTGATAATGATTAAAGTGTATGGCCATACCCCAATGCGATTGGATTATCATTATACTCAAGATCGAGAAAGCATTGAACAAATACAAGTTGACGTAGACCATGACTTGTGTTCAATATAACATCGTGAGACAAAGGGAGAAATGGAAGTGTACCATTGGAAACGTGAACTCTTACGTTATATTAATTGGGTAGACATATTGGCTTGCCAGAGTCCACTTATGTTTTATGAGGGTCGATATGATCGAGCTCATTGCCAACATAATATAATCCTATTGGGTCACACACAACTAGAATAAATTGGTTAAACCAAAGGAAAAAAATTGAGAGTTCCTCATCAGGCATATGTCATCGCGCGATAGAACTTGTCCAAAGGACTCGTCTGGTCCTGCGACAGGATATGTCTGAGGCGGTTTGACAGACAGTTTCCTAATTTGATTAGGAAACAAATACTAATACTAATGTAGTATAAATATGAGGTCTGTGAAACCCTAATAGTCTAGCCGAATTTTCCAAAAGAAAATCACAATAAAAGGTTTCTCAATATTCTCTCTAAGGTTTAAGGATCTAGCAATCATCAAGAATTGTTCTTGGTTCATTCAAAGGTGTGGATACTACTAGAGGGTCTTCGTTCGTACGACAATCAAGGCCTAGAGTTCGAAGTTTTTGATTCAAAATCACATTGATTAATTGTTCGATAGCTCAAGAACGGAAAGCAATTAAGGTTGGTTAATTCTATCTCATAGGAATTCAATTTGATTGTATAGAACGAATCTTAGGGCTCTTGGGTTTTGTGTTATTAGATCATTGACAAGGTTCTTAGAAGATTCCAAATGGAAAATTCTAAAAGAGGAAACTTGCCTATGTTGCATGGTCTATCTCTTAGAAACACTCAAAGTCCTAAGACTAATGATGAGCGAAAGAGAATGAATGGTATTTCATATGCTTCGGCAATTGGGTCTATCATGTATGCTATGTTATGTACTAGACCCGATGTCTCGTGTGCTCTAAGCATGACGAGTAGGTACCAATAGGATCCCGGCGAACCACATTGGATAGCAGTCAAGAATATCCTCAAGTACTTACAAAGAACTAAGGATGTATTCTTGGTCTTTGGAGGAATGGAAGAAGATCTAGTTGTAAAAGGTTACACATATGCTAGCTTCCAAACCGACAAAGATGATTACAGATCGCAGACAGGATTTTTGTTTACGCTGAATGGAGGCACTGTCAGTTGGAAAAGTTCCAAGCAAAGTACCGTCGCTGATTCTACAACCGAAGCTGAGTACATAGCAGTATCTGATGCAGCAAAGGAAGCTGTTTGGATCAAAAAGTTCACTAGTGTCTCACAAGCTAGATATTAATTGGGAGTCTGATATTAGGCCGTGGTCCACGTCAACAAGATAGGCTTCGTCATCGCGTTCTGTATATCTGCTGTCACAAAGTTGCCACGTCATATATGGTCATTGTACCAGAGCAAGCTTGGGTCAGGTCCGAAAGGTCCGGGCTCATCAATACAAATGATCAAAAAATTTGAAATTTTCTCGAACAGTTTTTTTAAAAAATATCATTCATTTTAAGATTATAAGATAGAGATAATATATAGCAATTTTTTTTAAAAACAATGTCATTTATTTTAAGACAAAAATATTACATATTTGTATTTATCATTTTCTAAGTCATAAAAATCAGTTTTTCTTTATTTTTAAACGAAAATAGTTTTTCTCAAGTGATAAGAAAAATGAGTCTTTTAAGCGGACAATTCGGTTCCAAAACAAAGAAAAACGTTCATTAATTATATAAGTATCAATGCATTTGTTAATGATTTCAGTGATATCCCTCATCCCATATCAAAAAAATGTGGGAATTTAGTTTGATATATAGACGAATTATACAATACTACTAAGCATCAAATCATCTATTGGACTTTTGAAAGTCTGTGATGGACTGTGGTTAACTTCAAATGAGGAGATGCTTAGTGGGCCAGGGTATGGTGTCTGCGTATCGTGTTAAAATTCGGGCTCGAGTCATTACAAATGGTATCTGAATATTAAATTAATTTTTTTTTTCTATTCAATGGTGTCATAATTCATTACAACAAGAATCATTGGTTGGTGAGAACTCATGCAGACCTTTTATATTATGAAAAGATATATTTGATGTAGTTTGAGCTAAAATGATACATTCATTCATGTGAATTTTCAGTCATCACTGTGTTTTCTTTAACGCCACATTTTCTTTGATCCCTTCTCTCCGATGCGACATTTTCTTTCATCCCAAGTACAATTTTCAAATCCCAAATATATTCATACCAATTTCAATCTCATTTATTCACAGTAGTTACAACCCTCGACACTAATGACAGTTTAGTGTAGGAAATTCAATATATACAAAATTTCATTCTATATATATATATATATATAGGGTCACGCTCCAATGAGAACCGTTTAAAATGAGAACCGTGAGAACCACTTGTATACACTTGTATATAGTAGATATTTAGCTACTGTATACATATACAATAGACTGTATACATGTACAGTAGATACTTAACTACTGTATACAAGTATATACGTGTGGTTATACACTTGTATACAGTAGATACTTAACTACTGTATACATATACGATGATCGTATATGTATACGGTAGCTAAGTATCTCTCGTAAACAAGTGTATACAAGTGGTTCTCACGGTTCTCAATTTGTTATGTTTCTCATTTGAGCACACACACACACACACACACACACACACACACACATATATATATATATATATATATATATATATATATATATATATATATATATATATATATATATATATATATATATATATATATATATATATATATATATATATATATATATATATATATATATATATATATATATATATACAGAAAAAATAGTCTCAAAATACATAGCTGACCGACCAAAATAAATAAATAAAACAATCAAGCTCTTTACTGTACTTCAAACCACATCCAAATTCACAACATAAACACACCTAATATTCCCACACAATATAAACTCGAACCCTATTACCATCTCGTCACAACACACGAAATTTACAGACTTCATTATTAAGCTTTATATATATAATATATATATATATATATATATATATATATATATATATATATATATATATATATATATATATATATATATATATATATATATATATATTGTTGCCGCAGGAAATGTGCTTATCAATCTTCGTTCACGTGGCAAGACCAATCACCTGACTCCTTGACCTGAAATCAGAACCCACGACTAGCCAGAATTGTCTCTGACTTAGACCCTCGGGCGTGAGAGTAAGTATGGTGTTTCGGAGAGCAAATATTGTAAATGAACAGAGATATTCAAATGACAAAATTGCAGTTACCTCAAAACCGTTGTAGTGGTTGTGTATTTATAGCTGTTTGATGAGGGTGGTATATTTGGTAGGACTGCATGAATCCCGTAATTAGTGGGACAGTTACATGTCTGCAGATCGTGCCCGTGAGTGGCTCCTGATTTGTAGAGAACCAGTTATGAATGAGTGGTGCGCACCTCTCACTTCATTAGGTCGACGCTTACTTGGTAGGTCGAGGTTGCCTGTTGAGATTAGGTCGACCTGACTGACGGGTAGGGCAGGACCGTACTCAAAATAGAGCCTGGATCGTAGAGTCGGACCAAGCTAGGTCGGGACCTTATAGGTTGGATGATGAGCTTAGGTCGACTGATCCTATTGATGGGCCTTGGGCCTAGTAATAGTTGGGCCAAACCCACTGAGAATGTGGAGGCAATAGTAGACGAATGATTGATTGAGGATTGGGCTTTACTCGCTTGGCCCAGCTCGACACTTTTGGTATGTTCAGTGACCCCCAACTTTCTGAGTTGATTTTGTCGACCAGGAAGTTAAAGGAATTCTGGTGAAGCTTGTAACAACTCGCAGGTCGACACTTGAGTTGATGTTTACTCGACTGACAGTGACGTGGCTCAATCCTGGTCATTAACCGTTGAACGGTTGGATCGTTGGAAGCGCCGTATTGGGTAATCATTACCGTTTTGACGTTGGGGAAACCGCCTTGGGAACTGTTTTCCTCATTTAATTAGGAAAATAACTTTTGCATTTTTCTTTTTCCTCCTCAACTTTGGAAAATATAAATACTCAAATCCTTCTCCTTTTCAAACTTTTACTCTCTCCAAACTCTTGTATAAATCTGGTGACGGCAACTGAAATGGAAATTGGATTTATTGGGACCTTCGTCTTCTGCCATAACCCCTCTTTGTTCGAACTGATCAAGGTATTCCTCTTCCCCTTAGCATTCCGTCTTAATTTCTGCTCTTTCTTTGATTTCGCCTTGGCTAGGACTTTTAGCAGTGAACTCGGAGCTTGGTATTGCTATTGTAGTGTCAATCAGAGAGTTTACAAACACTTGAATGGGGCATGGAGAGAGATGATGGTGGAGGAATGTTCTTCAATTTTGACCCGGTGGGGTTTGCGTTCCAACGAGTTAGGGTTACTTGTAGGAGAAAATTTAGGTGCCTTAGAAACGAACGACCTAAGAGTTGTGTCTTTTAATCATTTCCATGAACTTCTTGACCATATAGTTGTGTTCTACGTCCAAGGATCCAACAAATCCTCTTTTCTTAGGAATAAAATAGGATTTCCGGGGGAATCTAGGTCACCCCTTAGTATGTCCACTAGGTCCTTTGAGACCGCGTATAGAACTGATTCCCCTGTTTCCTCTTCTTCTTATACAGATATGGCGACTCAAGAGGGAGCTTCAGCTTCGACCTCCTCCAGTCCCCGCATTGTTAACGCCTTCGAGTCCTCCGTTGTGCCTGGGAGGAACGAAAGGGGATATGTGGCTCCTAGGCCACGTAGAGGGAAACAAAACTTTCCATCCCGGTTTGAAACGATTTACAACTTCTATGAGGTGGATAAAGAAAAGTTTGATGTAGCCATTTATATCAAGAAAGACTTGATGGCCCAATTCGGTGGTACCTATAAGGAGGATTCCACCATAGTTGCCTTCTTCTATGGTCAATTTGAGGCCGGCCTGAGATTGCCCTTTGGATCCCTTCATAAATGAATTCTTGGAATGCATGAATGCTCTACCCCTCCAGCTGGGCGCTAACACTTGTAGGGTTTTGGTTTGTTTTGCTATGATGTGTCGTATTCTGGGGTACGAGCCCTGTATGAAGGTTTTTAGGGAGTTTTTTAGTGTCAAATTCGATAAGGTCGAAGGGATCAGCACTCCCTCCAAGCCAAATTCCCCTAAGTTATTTATCAACCTCCCTGGTAAGGCTAGTGGTTGGAACTCCCATGTGGTGGTGGTGGAGAGCAGGTTAGGATGGGAGTTCCCTTTGCCCAATACTGACTCCAAAGTAATGAGAGAGCAGGATCAGGGAGCCCTACTGGCATGTCGATCTCTGTAAGAGGTTGTTCGAGTTGGCGGCTAAGGGACCCATCAGCTGGGAGGTTTTAGGCACTACCAAGAATAACTTCATCCAGGCTGGGATGATGCTTGGAGATGGGGATGTAGTGCCTATGGTCCCCATTGTAAGGTGCACAATATATCTTGATTGGGTCACCCATGCCTTGGGTAGATTTGAGAAGAAGTGCATACTTTGTCAGAAGACGCCCAATTACTGTAAAGATAATGGGGAGCATGTCGGTGGTAAGAATTTACTCGTCCTTTCATTGTTCGTATGTAGAATTCTTGAGATTGTGCACAAAACTTGCTTGAATTGTGTATGTACCTCTCAACTCGTAAATAATTTACTCATATGCAGATCTTGTAGCTTGTACATATCTAGCTCGTACGTAGAACTTCTAGCTTGTACGAAGAATGTGTTGTTATGACTTTTAGCTCGTAGATAACTTGCTCGTATGTAGAACTAGTAGCTCGTACATAGAACTTTCTTGAATTATCGAGCTAACACTTTATTGCTTTGGTTTTGTGCAATTTTGACTCCTGCTCAAGAAGCTAATATGGGCCGGCTATCGATGTTAGAAAAAGCAAGAGGAGTTGCGGAGCTGCCAATGCTCGGGAGAACCGCGAGGCAAAAGGGGCCAAGTGCAATGAACTTCTGAAGCTGGTTGACCAAGATACTACCCAATACATTCCTGCGGAAGATAATCTCGAGGAGCTGGGGGAGGACCTAGCTGGAGATGATGCCCAAGGGGCTGAGGAGGGCGATGCTACTGAGGTCGATGGGACCGAACAAATTGTGGAGCCGGCACAGGAGGTCATCCGAACTAGATCTCGAGCTCAGGTCAAAGCCAAGTCCAAGGTTAGCTCCCAGGCCAAGTCTCCCATTATAGATGTGGATAAGGAGGAGGAAGAGGATGACGCTCCTCTCAGCAAGAAAATTAGAATTGAAAAATCCAGGTTTGGCCCGTCGTCGGAGCATTTAGGTGCTACTGAGCAAGCGGATGCTGATGCCAGGGGCTCCCGATCTTATCCTATCCAAGTTTCTTATGTCGAGCTGGTTCAAGCTCGAGTGGATGAGTTGAGTGAAGTTACTCCTCTTACTGGGGTGAATTGCTTGGCTAGAGAGTACCCCGAGCTGGAGTACGGTCAGGTGGTGGTAAGGAGAGCAGCTGACCAAGACTTGGTCAAGAAATATACTAATAGAGCCTTGACTACTGAAGTCTGCCATGCTAGGTCCGAGTTGTCTCACTCTGAGGTAACACATGTAATCTTTTTGCATCACAGTCTTTCATTTGTCTAGAACCTTCGACCTAATTTTGATCGATCTAATCTCCTGTCCCTACTCGGCATTTCAGTCCCTTGCAATGATAGAGCTAGCTACCAGCTACTGGAAGGCCGCAGAAGAGCAAGAGAAGCTGGCAAAGTCCATGCTGGCTCGCAAAAATGAGGAGTTGATGAAACTGGAGGAAGACCATGTTAAGTTGAAGGAGGATCATGACAAGTTGAAGGAGGACCATGCTGATCTGGATTCTACGTATGAAACTTTGAAGTTGGTGAAGGACGCTGCATTGAAAGGTAAGGAGGAGGCTTGGAGTGATCTTGGAAAGGTTCGTAAGGAGCTTGCTTCTCTGAAGGAAGATAAGAAGAGAGTTGACCGGGACTTGGAGGTGGCGACAAAAACCATGGAAGAAAACAACTCGATGCTGACTAATCAAATTGAAGATCTAAAGACAGCTCGACAACAGTGGGAAGAGGAGCTGGTTGTTGTTGTGAAGGCCGCCAAGGAAACTGCTAGCAAGGAGGCCGTGAAAGCCTACAAGGATAGCGACGAGCTCCATGATTATGTCACAGAAAAGGCTAAGTCATTCTGGGATGTAGGTCGGAGCCACATGGCTCGACGCATTGTAGTGGATCCCGCCTTCGATATTTCCATTGAGCAATTGGCCAAGTGGGCATCAGAGGATCCATACAATATGGCAGCTCACCAAGGTCACCACCTCGTGCCCTATAATGAGAATGATTTGGCTAACATTGCCAAGTATGACGAGGAAGTAGAAGCAGAGTCGTGGGTCCCTCCTTCAGTCGAGCCTGTTAATTTCGACACTATTTTGGCGGAGCTTGAGGAACCTGATGAGCCGACTTTTGATGGGGATACTCCCCAACATGGATTCTCCGAATCGGGTAAACCCATAGGCCCCCAGCAACAAGAAGAACATGTAGGTGATCAGGCTACGACAAGTTGCCAAGTTGAAGCTGACCCATCCACTTGAATTTTAATTTGAATGGCAGTGTAATGAACAAATCTCAAACAATGTTTTTATTTTTGGTTTGGTAAATATTTATGCCTTGGCCCTGTTTTTGGGAGGCACCTTAACTTATAAATTTTTGTTAGTTCTAGTCTTGGCCCGTTTTAGGGGGACTGAACCTTTATTCAATCGTAGCTAACTTTCTATCGTTTTGAGTTATATGCTTTTGATTCCAGCATGCATGTCGAGCTAGATTTAACAGGACAAATAATTCGCCCTAAGCCTTTTGAAAACGAGATTGACTAAGTCGAGCTCGTTAGTATGAAGTCGACTGAGAGTCGGACTTGTTAAATGAACGAAGCTAATTAAGAATCAAGCTCGTTAGAACGAAGTCGACTAAGAGTCGGACTTATTAAATGAACGAAGCTGATTAAGAATCGAGCTCGTTAGAACGAAGTCGACTAAGAGTCGGACTTGTTAAATGAACGAAGCTGATTAAGAGTCGAGCTCGTTAGAACGAAGTCGACTAAGAGTCGGACTTGTTAAATGAACGAAGCTGATTAAGAATCGAGCTCGTTAGTACGAAGTCGACTAAGAGTCGGACTTGTTAAATGAACGAAGCTGATTAAGAATCGAGCTTGTTAGAACGAGACTGATTAAGAATCGAGTCTGCTGAAATTAATGTAAAGTGCAACAAAATGTTTGGTCGAATAGAACTGCAACTTTTATTGAAGTAGAAGCTTGCTTACATCAAATGGAGAGCTGGTACTATAACAAACTTAAACTTTGAAATGCATTAATCTTTGATGCCGAACTAGAAAGCCGAACTAGAAGTAGTATTTGATGAGATGAGTAGCATGTGAATGAACGCCCTACGAAAAAATATCGAAATCTCTTTTAAAAATGAATATTTTCTTGTTTTTGGGAGTCGCCACGCCGTTTTTAAGGAAAACATTGAAAAACCTTCAGAAATGAGAAAATAGGTCCGGGGGTCAAGTTACGATGTGGAAAGAGAATATGGAGCTCACCCACATCGCCTCTTTCGAGACTTTCAATCAAACAATGGACAATTATAATCATTCAAAGTGTGTGCGATTTATGTCAACAAACAAGGCATGCATATTTGGATTTCATTGATGGCATTGAAACTGGATACAACTTGTGAACCATGAAAGGGGGCCACACCCTTACAAACAATGACTTGCATTACAAGGTGTGAGCCGAGACATTCTCGTCCGTGGATCTCGGATGTCATCCGACATAGGACTTCCTCAGAAGAGGGATGTCGGACGATATAAGTCATCCTGGTCAGATTGCCTCTTACAAAGGGGGTGGTTAAGCCACCAAAGCTAGTTTAACACTAAGACAAGGCTATTTTAGCTAAGGAGGGACACTATTTAGGGTCCAAGACCAATTTGGGGTTGATCGGAGTGAGCAAAGTCAGAGTTGACTTTTAATGATACGGATGTCGTATGACATAGGACATCCAGAGCTGTCTATGTCACACGACAAACCGCCTCCATCGATGGGTTACACCCAAACAGATCTTATGCTTCCCAAAAAGTGATAAATGAGCTAATAACTATTAAACACAGCTTTAGATCACAAAGGGGATCAATCTGCAGGTTGATTCAAGTCACCGAAAGCCAAACAAATTTTCTCGGGAGCTCTATGTCATATGACACAGGACCCCTTGAGGAGTCCCATGTCGTCCGACATAGGTGTCCTATTTCAGTGCCTTCAGCAGACTGATCCCACCTTGCTCTCTACCATAAAACTAAACTATAACATCAACTAAAAGCAGTAGAAAAACCACACTACGTGAGTATTATGGGAGGATCACATGGCTTTAATGACCAAATGTGAATAATCACATGTTTTTGGCCATTATCATGTAGCCATCACTTCCTAACTCAAACACAAGTAAACAAGATGCAAACTTTAATGCAAATAAGGTTACTAAATGTCCAGATCTGAGGTGAGGAGATGTGAATATTGAAGATTCACATCTCCACCACCTTTGTCATGCAAAAATCCCAAATATTCACATATTATTAAATAATGAAAGTATGCAAGGCAAAATGAACAACTATTTAAGATGTAATCGTAGAGAGAGGGAGTTTAGTGACTACCTAGTGTAGTCCACAACGTAAAAGCACCAATAGTATGGTGTTCACCCCTTCAAAACACCAACAAAGGAGATCACTCTTTGGATCTTGGCTTGGATGTGTGTTTATGTGAGGAGGAAGGTGAGTGTGTGTGTGTGAGAGAGAGATCGAGTCTCTATTTTAGCAGAAAGTGACCTTACTTGCCAAAGTCCTCCTTAAACTGATCAGCCAAGCCCTTTATTTATAGGCATGCTGATGGGAGCTCTTATGTCGTACGACATAGGGCGTTAACCGCCTTTGGGTCGCCCTATGTCGGACGACACCGGTCAACTTTATGACAACCTGGGCCACAGGGGAGGTGTGCCCAATGGATCAAATGAATAAATGAATGAATTAGGCCTAAAATGCACTTTAGCAAATAAATGAGCCCAAATTGAATTCATCTCAAGGAAAGCGGACCCAAAAACACGAGTTCGGGTTGGGGTACTCACAGAGCCCCTCGGCGATGTCACTTCCACGGGAAGTGGGGTCGTCGATAAAATAAGAATCCCGAGCCGGAAAACAAACGGCGGGGAAAAGAGATGACCAAGATGGTCGAATGGCTGAACCTTTTATGCAAAGGATTCCTACGTATCCCGTGAGGGAATCAAGCCGAATCGTAGTTCAACAAAGAGGTGTACCCAAGGTTTGACTATTTCTTTGGGGAGTCACCCGAGGAGTTGACTGTTTCTTTGGGGAGTCACCCGAGGATTTGACTGTTTCTTTGGGGAGTCACCCGAGGATTTGACTGTTTCTTTGGGGAGTCACCCCGAGGATTTGACTGTTTCTTTGGGGTGTCACCTGAGGATTTGACTGTTTCTTTGGGGAGTCACCCGAGGATTTGACTGTTTCTTTGGGGAGTCACCTCGAGGATTTGACTGTTTCTTTGGGGAGTCACCCGAGGATTTGACTGTTTCTTTGGGGAGTCACCCCGAGAGAAAAAAATAAAAAAATATTGATGCTTTCGAAAAAGTAATTGACGAGATATGCTTTCATATATGTCTGTGCTTACTCGTAGCTACTGTAAGGACCGAGACTCGTGGCTCGATGATGAAGAGCAGTTGGACTGCCGTGCAAGGGACGGTCTTTATTGATGAGTTGACGTGCAGAAAGGGCTTTCAGTGAAGATGTGCTGGTGCAGCAGGATTTGATGAAGGTGCGCCCGTGGGAATGGATTCTGAACGAAGATCTGCCCATGACAATGGGCTCTTTGAAGAATGCACTATGAGAATGGATTCTGAATGAAGATCTGCCCATGAGAACGGGCTCTTGATAATGATCTTCCCATGAGAACTGCCTATTCGTGTCGCTGAGCTATCGGCTGATGGGGATTATGGCCAGTTCGTCTTCACTCGGCTGGTGACTCCTCGGAGTCATGCCGCGGCCGCCAGAGGGCAGCAGGGGTAGGGTCTGCATACCCGATGCCTCCCCGGTTCTTCGAGTATGAGACCGAGGGTGTCATTCGCGGATCTTCCTTCGACATGTCTGAGACTCATCCCCATTTACGGCTTCCTCATGGGACTACCTTTGTGAGCATTCTTTACTTTTCTGCTTTATTCAAGTCTTTTACTGCATTATTGCCCATATTCACTGCTTCTGACTGTCTTTTTTGTTCCCATTCAACAGGTCCCAGCCAAGACCTATAGGGTAGTGGCCAAGGCGCTCATCGGGGCCTTGAAGATGTTGCGCCAGTTCCAGAAGAGCGCAGAGCATTGGAAGGGGAAATGTAGATCCCAGCCTAGTGATGTCGTGCCTCCCAAGAAGAGGCATAGGCCAACTTTGGCTCCTTCTAGCTCACAGGCGGGCGGTTCGAGTCAGCAGCCCCAGCCAGATGATGATGATAATGAGGACGATCCTTACCAGCCCCCTTTTTCCACAATGCCCGAGTGGCACGGATATTATGGCGAGCCTCAGCCTTGGGCCCTATATGAGGATGATGATGATTCTGATGACGAGATTCATGAGGTGCAGGAAGGCGGTGGCGATGGCCAGGAGTAGAGCGGCTCTGAGGAGCAGGTAGGTAGCGGCCAGGACGATAGCGGCTCTAAGGAGAGCGGGGAGGATTCAGGCGACGACTCCGAGTCGGAGTGATCATGGCGGTCCCCTCTTGTCGTGCTTTTATGACTCTTAGGGATAGAGAGAGAAGATGCATGCACTATTCTATTGCTTTTGGGTTGTAAAACAATTTTTTTTTGCATTTTGTGACTTTACAACTAAAGTATTTGCTTAATCGCATATTTTCTTGTTTATATGCACAAGTCCGTCCCAAGAAAGGCAAAATGATGGCATTTGCTGCGGTTGGGTATTTTTTGATTTTGTATGTATTGGGTGATGTTTATGTATATGTGGGTGTATTGGGTACGCCAAATCCTCTCCCATATGTTTGGTGAGTGAAGGGGAGTGTATATGTATTGTTTTGGATGCTTTTGGACAGGTTTGGACAGGTTTCGAGCAAGCATTGGGTTGCTAAGGGGCTGCTGCAATCGCAGCTATTGCTGGTGTCTGATGGGACTTCCCATGTCGTCCAACACAGGACATCATGGGCTAGCCGCTGTCGTACGACATGGAAAGTCTGGGGGACAGTTTCTTGGGCAACAAGCCTCAGCATCTATAAAAAGGCAGACTCGTAAAGAGCACATTCCAGCAGTCACAGCAGACTCAAAATCGATCTTCCACCTCAAAATTCGCCCCAAGATTCGACTTTTGACCCGAAATGGAGCATTACAATGAGAGATCCAAAATCAAGGAGCGCCAATTTCACTCCGATCTTATCAATCTAACCCACCACCATCACAAAGAACAATCGGGGGTTATCGACCAACGGTATGGGTTGAGATGCCTTTGGGCATTAAATGAATGGGCGGTGTTGTGGGCATTTTGACATGACGACATCTTCAGTTGATCCTGCATAACGAGATGTCCTTACACCGTAAGTATTGTTTTAAATATTTACTTGTCCAATATTTCCTAATATTATTATTCTTATTTTTCAGTAATTAAGAGAGGAATGCGGAAACAACCTTCAAGCACGTTCAACAGACCTTCAAACGGCTAGGGCGACTTGGTCTCACGGAGGTTGAAAAGATAAACCACAATGCCGAGATTGTAGGAACCATATTTGACTCTTTCTTAGTTACTTGTATTTAAGGGGAAATGGAGACGGAAAATGACACTCATGCTCATACGCACACACTTTACACACAAACTCTTGTAATCCTCTCCATTATCTTCCGAAGTTGTAATTGTGATCATTATAGTGGAACCTTTAAGGTTGGAGACCTAACTCCCGGGGTTTTTTCTAAAGAGGTTATCACCTCCAAGGTTTTCCTCGTTAACAAAATCGCGTTGTCATTGTATCGTTTTTCATTTTCTTGTTCCATATAATCGAATTCCATAGTTCCCTCCTTATTATTCAATCCACACACTAAACATAGTTAAGATTCTACTCTATTGTTTTTTCTACCAAAACAATTTGGCGCCCACCGAGGGGCCTCGTGGTTTATCGGTTATTTGAAACATTTCCTAATCGAATTCACTATGTCGCACCCACCAATGTGTCCACCGCCGGCAAAGGTCCCACCGTTGTTCCCACATCGTGGGAGGTAGAACCGGCTTGTTACCACCGCCTCCTCGACCGGATCTCGCCCAACTCAACCTACGAAGACTCCACAAAAGGGGGCGACCTCTTCCAATGCGTATGCCGACATCCTGGAGTATCCTAACCAGAGTTGAATCAAAGGTTGGACCAGCAAGATAACAATTCGAAGGTGTTGACCAATTCCATGATTAAGATGCAGAAAGACCAACAACTCATAGCATCTCGGCTTGAAAACATATCACCATCGGCGCGCAAGAGGTTCTCAACTTTGACAACTCAGGAGGATCTACATTTCGGGAATGAATTCATTCCAATGGGCAATCCTCCTCCGTGACATCTTTCATGATGTCAACATCTTTGCCCGGGACACCCCTTTGACACCATCTTCTCGCAGATTCACTCCATTCATCCCATTTATAGACAAAGACCGCCGTCACGACTACTACGGACAACTCTGGTTTGCTTAATAATCTTTTCAATAATAATAATTTCAATCGTATTCCTATGGGCGACCCTTTTGCAGAAAACCCACTAGCTAAACAGATGCAGGATCTCGAGAGAATTAGTAATGAACGTACTGTGTGACTCCTCCAATTCAACGATAGCAAAACTGCTACAATCCGAGTCTCGGTTTGTCCCAAGCAATTGCAAATGTCGACATACCGAAGCGCTTGATGTACCATCCATGAAGTTGTACGACGGCACCACGGACCCGCAGGAGCACGTGGCACACTTATCAAGAAAAGATGGACATAATCCATATTCCACTTCAATTCCGGGAGGCTTGCTTATGCAGGGATTTGGATCCACCTTATCCGGACCAGCTCTCAAATGGTTGATTAGGCAACCTCTAGGTTCAATTGGTTCATACGCCCAGGCTCATCAACATGTTCTATAACCAATTCTCATGCGCCGACAATTTGAAAGGTTGACAAGTGACCTTTACAATGTAACTCGGCAGCCTAATGAAACCCTAAAGGATTACGTCCACCGGTTCAATAAAGAGGTGCTGGAAATTCCCAATCTTGACATGTCGAGCTTGGCCTACGAAGCATTCAAAATGGGGTTGAAGAAAGATTCGCAAGTATTACCAAGATTTGGTAATGACTCCTTGTAAGCGGTGGAGGAAGTCGGGAAGCGGGGCATTGAGATTCATAAGATCGGAGGAAGATGAGCTGCGGAGATCAAAGTCATCATCCAAGACGTCGACATATGACCATCCCGATAGAAAGACTGAATCGTCCCATCGAAACAACCGTCCCAATCCTTATCCGAGAATTGACACTAGCAAAATTAATTCAATAGACGGTGAGGATGAAGATAATGATAATGTGCCTAACATTTCTGATTATTGTTTTTCCGTTGATATTTCAGTGTACTTTGCGCAATGGGCAACCTGGGAGACAAAGCCGAGATGGCCAAAGAAAACGGACAAAACCACGGGATGGCGTGACAAATCAAAATGGTGTGCTTACCATGAAGACTTTGGGCATGTTATCGAAGACTGCATCGCATTAAGAAAGGAGATCGATTACTTGCTCTCGAAAGGACATCTTAAGGAGCTGTTGGGATCCAGAAAGAAGAAAGCTGAAAGTACGTAAGCTCCTCATGAAGCCGAAAGACCGGTTTCTCCCAAGATCAACAAAGGTGATCAACTTCATTAGTGGAGGCTCGAAATATGTGGAACATCCTATTCTCGCCGCAAAACGACATGCTAAGGAGTCAAAAGATGAAAAGCCAGAGAGACGGCCCAGGGATGTCGATACCTTGCCTGCACTCCAATTGTCTTTGATGAAAGTGATCGTGATAACTTGCTTTGGAACCCCATCATGACGGTGCGGGTCATTTCCTTGCAGATCGCCAACCGTACCATACGACGTATTTATTCGGTAGATGGGGGCAGCTCCGTCAATCTTATTATGTTGGGTACCGCTTAAAGAAATGAACATCCGGAATCGGAGATTGTCAAAAAATCTTGATCTTGGTAGGCTTCAGTGGCGAAGTCAAAGAAACAAAGGGGGAGATAAAGCTTCCAATATACTCAAAGGGCCTCAACACCGTGGAACGGTTTTGTGTAATTGATTGCGCAACATCTTACAATGTAATTCTTGGAAGACCGTGGATTCATGGAATGAAGGCCGTACCCTCCACTTACCATCAATGTGTGAAGTTTCCAACACCTTGGGGTGTCGCTAAGATTTACAAAGTGATCAACGGTGGCCAAGGAATGTTACAAAACTTCAATGAAGGCGTCTACATCTCCAAAACAAGCATAGCAATTACCGAAGAAAGTGCGTGAAGTCACTGGAAGCTAGGGAGGATGATGTGAAAGAAGTATTGTTAGATCCTTCCAACCCGGACATCAAAGTACTTATTGGCACCGACATATCGTCGAGATATAGAGGAGAAGCTTGTGAACCTATTAAGAAGCGAATAAAAAGTTTCGCTTGGAAACATGATGACATGGCATTAGCAAAGATGTCATCACTCACAAACTTAACATAGATCCCGACTTCAAACCAAAGTGCACCGTAAACGTAGAAAGTTTGCGAAACCGAAATCGGATCATCAAGGAGGACGTAGAGCGCTTACTCAAAGCCAACATGATACGAGAGGTCGATTATCCAAGATGGTTGGCAAATGTGGTTGTGGTAGAGAAGAGAAACGGGGAAATGGCGAGTGTGCGTCGACTTCACCGAGCTTAAATAAGGCCTGCCCAAAAGATCCTTTCCCTTTGCCGCACATAGATTCATTAGTTGATGCCACCTCGGGTCACGAACTCCTCACATTCATGGACGCGTCCTCGGGATTTCAACAAATTCGGATGGAACCATCTCGACCAAGAAGACACCGCCTTCATAACCCCTCGTATTTATTGTTATATTGCCATGCCTTTTGGACTAAAAATGCAGTGCAACGTATCAAAGGCTCGTCAACAAGATGTTTAAGGATCAGATTGGGGACACAATGGAGGTATACATCGACGACATGGTTGTTAAGTCTAAGAAGGCCGAGGACCACATTAGCTTAATCTCTCTCAAGCCTTTGACATCTTGGATTGTTTCAATATGAAACTTAATCGCCTAAATGCAACTTCGGAATGAAAGCCGGCATGTTTTTGGGCTATATGGTCACTAAAAGAGGCATTGAAGCCGCCCCAACAAATACGCGCCATTCTCAACCCGTCATCACCTCGATACCGTCAAGGACGTCCAAAGACTAACAGGAAAAATTGCCGCACTATCTAGATTCATTTCAAAATCCTCGATCCGATGCAAACCTTTCTACGACATCTTAAGAAAGAACAAAAAGTTTCAATGGGAGGACCAACATGAAAAAGCTTTTCAGAACTCAAAACTTACTTGTCGACACCTCCCTTATTGGCCAAACCTCGAGATAGAAGAACATCTTTACATCTACCTAGCAGTATCAGAAGGCGCTCGTAAGTGCGATCTTGATAACCGTAACGAGATGGCAATCGGCAACCCATCTACTATATAAGTAAGACACTCTTAGAATCTTTGAGACCGAGGTATTCTCATTTACAAAAATTAATTTTAGCTTTGATAACCGCCCTTGACATTAAATTAAGGCGCTATTTTGAAACACATACTATTATTGTATGCACTAACTATCCTATTAAGAATGTCATGAGAAAACCAGAGATGTCGTCGAATGGCGAAATGGTCTAATACAGCTTAAGCACATACGACATCAAGTACGAGCCTAGAACCGCAATAAAATCTCGAAGCCTGGCAGATTTTGTGGCCGATTTCACCCAACCCTACAACAAGAGGTGGAATTGGAAGTACAAAGCAACTTCAAGATGATGACATTCTAAAAATTTGGACTCTCTACACGGATCGGTGCTTCCAGGCGCGAGAGGTACGGTCTTGGAGTTGTACTAAAATCGCCACAAGGGGACATAATACCACAATCTATCGATTGCGAAACTTCAAGGCTAACCATAACAATGGAAGCCAGGAAGGTACGAGGCGACTCCTATCGCCGGAGTTTATGACAACAGCCCCGAAGACTTAGATGTCAAGCATATCCCAGGGTGTTCAATGGATTCCATTACTAATTGATTGCTAATCAAAACAATGGGTCCTACGTCGCGAAAAATGCTAAAAATGACGACATATTTGGAAATTGTAAAAATTATTTCGGCCAAATTCAAAACATTTTCCTTGGAACAAATCCCGCGAGAAGAAAATTCTCAAGCCGATGCTTTGGCAAAATTTGGGTTCGGCCTTCAAAAGCTTCTCACAAAACCAATATCCCAATCGTGCATGTTGACATCCCGAAGAATTGACAATCTCGAGATGTTCGTCCTAGATGTTGACAGTACCTTCCTCTCCCGCATCAACCTCTGGACAGCCCCTATTATCAAGTATCTCTTAGATGAATACGATCCAGGTTTGAGGAGAAGAATGCGAGAGCCTTCGTGGTAAGAGTATCTAAATATGTACTTATTGATAATCTCTTGTTTAGAAAATCACGCTATGGTCACTACTTAAGGTGTCTAGAAAGCCAGTGATAGAGCCCATCCAGGTTCTCAAGGAGCCGCATGAAGTGAGATTGTGGAAATACATACCGGGGCGGAAGTTTACATACTTTTAAAGCTCTAAGGTTGGGCTATTTCTGGCCACACAATGAGAAAAGACGCCATTGACTACGCAAAGAAATGCGATTCTGTCCCGGCGGCATGGGGACATCACACGGCACCACGACGGGCGAATTGGACTACATCCTATCCCGTCACCTTGGGCCGTTTATGGTTTGGGAATGAGACATTGTAGGAAAAACTTCCCGTAGCACCGTGGGGACGAGTATTTCTTTTGGCCATGACAGGACTACTTTTCTAAGTGGATAGAGGTGAGGCATATGTGCAAGATTCGTGATAAAGAAGTAATATCTTTTATCAAAAGGAACATATTTAGCCGATTACTTGGAATTTAATTCGAGGAAATAATTTGTGACAACGGCTCTCGGTTCATCGACAAGAGGACCCAAGATTTCTTGACTGACTTGGGGTGTTAAGATGGTAACGTCTTCGCCTGTTCACCCTCGAAGCCAATGGACGAGCAGAGTCTAGCAAGCAAAATAATCGGCAAGCAACTTAAAAAAGAGACTAAACCCCAGGTAAAAGGACGTTGGGCGTAAGAATTGCCAATGGTCCTATGGGGCGACAGGACGACATCCAAGAATGCTACCGGTCAAACCCCTATTCACTTGTATTTGGAACTGAATCGTTATTCCAGCAGAAGTCCTTGTACCTTGACGGCAAGATACAGCTTGCTGACATCCGAAAATAATAGGAAGACATCTTGATACATTCCCTCGGATACTGTGGACGCAGCTAAGGGATATGGCCAAAGTTCGCATGGCAAAGCATATCAGCAAAGGGTAGCCCGATCATACAATAAAAACGTCGGTGGTCGAGAAAGGTTTCAAGTAGGAGACTTAGTCCTACTCTAAAGGCATTCCAAAATACCAAGGAGTCCAGTGCAGGGCAAAGCTCGCCCCAAAATGGGAGGGACCCTACTTGATAGATGCACGAAGCCGGAAAAGGAGGAACATATCGCCTTGCAACCTTGGATGGCCAAATGATACCCCGAAGTTGGAACGCCATTCATCTCAAAAGGTATTACATTTAAATATGACTTCC
>JAFEMH010003626.1:0-255473 GCA_022495995.1 Adenophora triphylla var. japonica | reverse complement strand
GCTAGAAAAATCTCGTGTCCCATACTCGAGCGGAAAGGCTTGGCGGGTAGTTCGGCAAGGAGGACGTCCCACACGACGTTCATAGATTCGGGCCGAGTACGTCGGTGTTTGCTTGACTTTTATCATGAAAACCTCCTCGCCGGCGAGGCAGGAATGGGTTTGCGGGAATGCGACAAATGCGTGATTGAGGATCGGGGACTTGTGTGCTGTATCACGGTGGTGTTCGGCATTTCCTTCAGATGCGCCTCGAGTGTTGGAAATAGCAATTGAATTTGATGAATCGAACTTCTTGAGTCCGCTCGCTTGAGTGTGTCGACATAGTTGGCATTGCTTTGGATTCCCGAAGGATCTTGGCGAGACTTGCCTCTTGAAGGATGTAGCCCGGTGTTTGGCTGCAGGCGTTCTTGGCTATTGTTTCGGCTTCGTTCCACTATGAGAAGCTGTCACCCCTTATGACTTAGGTCTCCTACTTAGGGTTGATGAATTTGACGCATTGGTGGAGAGTGGAGGCTATGGCTTTCATGTGATGCAACGAGGCGCCCTAGTAGAGTGTGAACTCGGAGGGGATATCCATTCACATGGAACCGCGGGCACCATTTGGGTTTCGTACGAGTTCGGAGTCTTTGTCCCCGGAATGGGGACGAGACGAACCGTCGTAGGCTTTGACTTGGTCAGGGTAGATGGGATCACGCGCCTTTCATTTATGCGGAGGGCCCTCATCATCTTTGAGGGGAAGGACATTTACCGATGATCCATTGTCCGCTAATACCCAGGGAGTGACATGGTGTTGAGCCGAATAGTGATGTGCAAGCTTCATTGTGTTGGGAGACATCTCTTGGCAAATCTTCATCGCGAAGGTGATCATACTCCCATATAGGTGAGGATCATAGATTTGGTCCTTGTCTCGGGATGGAGAGTCATCAAGTCGGTCACTTCGTGCCTTTTTCTTGCGAGGCGAGTCTTTGCGAAGCCCTGGGTTATGCTTGATGCCTTTTGTGGCGGTTGCCATCTCCGGTCAACATGTTGATTGAGTGGGAGCGCCCAGGCCAGCGTCGGTTTTTCTTCATCGGTGGATACTCGGGAGAGCTGGACAAAGGCGAACCTTGGGCGACCAGGGGGTTGGACTTCCGTTACGCGGTACTGCAGTATCCGAAGGTCTCAATTCCGTCGTTGGCAAGGTTTTACTGCTCTTTTACCCCTTTTTGCTTTGGGGAAGGCGGGCGGACTAGAGTACATAATAATCAAATCCCCGAGATGGCTCCCGAGCGTTCCCTTGTTATCACCGGCCTCGAATCTCTCCTTCAATTTTCTTTGGGAGGAAATTTTCTTTTTCTTAGGAGGACGGTCCTCGTGTATCCAATCTGATAGTCCCTTTCAAGGCGGTCGGGACAGTCACAAATATCCCACGAATGTGTTCCACGGGCGGTGGCGGATTTGGGACCTCGAGGTTGGCCCGGTCTTTGGAATGACTTTGAGTGGGCTGGTCGAGGGGGATCTGTCTTCAGGCTCGTACAGGTAGCGAGTGATTGGACTCCGCCGGATAATAAGAGATATTGAGGTCCGGGAACGGGCATAAATTTGTCCTTAAAGGTAGCCCCGGTCAGGTTGGGATATTGTTAAGGTCCCAAGTGGCGTGTGGCCTCTTCAATCCGGGCTGCATGCATTGCAGCGTTCTTCCGGGGCTTTGATGGCTGACCATATTTCTTCGGCTTGTTCCACGATTTTCATCACTCGGGCTGATATTTGTGGGATCATCACCTTGAGAGGGGACAGCGACGGTATACGAACTCTTTCGTCCACGGCTAGCTGTTTGGGGGCCGGTTGCCACTGTAAGTCGGCGGGCGGGAGTCCCGGCGGTGGAAACATAGGAATCTTGGGGTAGCATCTTGGTGTATCAGGAATTTGTTAAGAAGAGGAGGAGAACCCTTTTACGTCTTTGCGGTAAAAAAGTGCCATCGGAATTGAGGACCCGATAGTCAAACCGTGACTTGCGACTTACCCCAGGTAGGTCATCCAATTTGAGCCTCATGCCGAAGTCTCATTTGCTCTACCAAGCTGGATCCAATGCGGTACACGAGGGATTACGGAGGGGACGGAGACAACGTTATCCCCATCATTACCGGGCGATGCGAGACATTACGAAACCGGAGTCGGAACAAATGGCGAAGGCGACGATGCGCTTGACTCTTCCCAACTGATCAAACGGTGACCCGGTGCCGAAACCAAGCTTTGTGCGGAGGCTGCGGGGAAAGGACACGAAGGTTCGGATGTGCAGGAATGGAAGGAGGGTAGGTGTTTGGGCTTTTGGCTCATACGACTTATGCGGTTATTTGTTCACGTTTACTTAAAACATGTTTTATTAACCTAATCGGTTGGAAAAGATTGCTCTTCTTTTCGCAAACTACTCACGATTCTGGATCGGTGGGCCCCGTCGCTACGTCTATAAGCCCCTCGTATTCCACGTATTTCGACCTCCCGGGGTGGGCGGCCCAGGGCGAGGGTCCTATAGGGCAAGCGGGTCCCACCGGCCAAAGAAAAATGATCCTAGAAGTCGGCGGGTAATCGAGTCTTAACGAGCATTCGATGTAAATTACGGACAAAGGCGACGTCGAAAGTCAAGATCGTGTCCAGGAGCTCGACGAAAAGTCGGCATGATTTGGGCGATAAGCGTCCACGATTGACCTTGACTTGTCGTCGGTTAAGCCGTAATTAGGCATGGAATAGTCATTAATCCTTGATGACTCGGTGTCAATCTTTGGGAGTCGGTGTATAATTTGTGCCGATCGAGCCGAAGTCAAGGCGCCGGTCAATATCTTGGTCAAAGTGCGGCGGAAAACCGGCGGAACTTCGGCGGATTAGCGGCGATTAGGGACCCGAGAGATATTGAGTCGGTATGCCGACAAAGGCTTGAAAGGAAAGGTCTATACACGGACGGGGCATGACACGAGACCCGGACTAAAAACCAGCGGGTCTCGGACAAAGTGTGTCACGGACAAGTGCATGGTCGGCACGAGGCTCCGTGGGATGTTTGGGTAATCTTTGTGCTCATCCGAGGCGTAATAAGACCAAACGGACCGCGACAAGAATTTCCCAGGGTTAAGGGCGTAGTGTGCGGTGTACGGTCACGTGCGCGTAGTGTCTGTGATCCTATATTCTTTTACGAGTAAAATAGAAATTTTTTATGTGTCTTAAAAAATATGATGCATGATTTTTTTGGAAATTTTCTTTTTTTTTTTTGAAAATCTTTTTTTTTTTTGAATTTTTTTATGAGCACATGAGCACGTAAGCATGAAAATTCCGACAGGTTAGGGACATTATTCCGACGGATCAACATTTTGACTTTCTCCGAGGCGGCCAAAACAACATGAAAGCTGTGCAAAAATTAAAACACACACAAAAATGATTTTCAAAGCCGGGACGGAAGCTTGACCCTCAAAAGCTTTTTTTTTGAAACGGTGATACCGGTGCGTTGGGATTGTTAGACCACAATTTATCCCCGACTCGTGTTAGGAGGCGATAGCAGGGAAATTTAGTGGTTTCCACCAATATACCGAATACCATTTTTATTAAAGCGATTTCCCAGTAGTCGCCGCTTTGTAACGATGTGTGTTGCCTTTTTCGCGGGAAAAATTCGATTTTGCGTTTCTTTGAAAAACCAAATAAAACCGGAAAACGGAATTCGCCACGCCATTTTTAATTTTGAAGGGCAAAACTTTGAAAAAAGCCCGAGATCAGAGATTTAGGTTCGGAGGTCATGTTACGCGTCGGGAAGGACGTTAGTGTGCACCGACGCGCCTCGTAAAAACGAGTCTTCCAAGCTGAAAATCATTTGTGTGTGTGTGTGTGTGTGTGTTTTGGCCAAAATAAGTTGAAACTGGAAAAAGTAAAAATTGGGATGTCTTTTAAGACTTTAAACTGATCCCATGATTTTTGGAAGAATTTTTGGATTGAGATTTGGTACTCAAAAAACCTTTTGAAGTTGAGAAGTCACTTCTGCCAGAAGAAAATGGCAGCAGACACCTGATTTTGAAATGGATTCAAGGGTCCTAAAACTTCATAATCTGGATGAACTCAGAGAATGAAAGTTTCTCTAGACTCCTTGAATAAACTTTGTGTGAAAAGAAATTTCCATTTTGGAGAAGATTTGAGGGTCAAAACCTTCTGGAAACCTCAGATATGAGATCTGGATTCCCAGAAGCTGATGAACTAGCCTCTGAAAGAAAAATTGAAAAGAGGAGTTTTACTCACCCAAAAATAAGGTAAAAATATGTCTGGAAAGCTCTGGATGTTGGCTACAAAAAGTGTTTTGTAGTCAACACCAAATTCAAGTTCATCTGTGTCAAAAATTAATACCATGGACTGAGGTCTGAGAAAATTGCTACTGGACAGCAACTTCTCAAGAAGAAAATATGATTTTAAGGGGGTTTTGCATCCATGCTTGTCCCCATTTCCCTAGGTTTTGGTTAGTGATCACTAGACATTTTAGTGGTGAATCAACTATACCAAACCATCCTTGGGAGTACATTAGGACTAAGCATTTCATTTGCTTGGGGAGGATTTTACCCTTTGAAATCAAGATTTAGTGCTTGAAAATGGTTTTCTAGGGTTTTGAAAGTGCATTTTTGCAAGTAAGAAAGAAAAGCTTTGAAAATAATGTTGATCTTTGTAGAAGATCATCCATGGAAGATGGTCTTCCATGGTGATCTTCTTAGATCCTAGAGAAAGGAGATGAAAGAACTACATTTTGTAGTTTGAAGATGCATCGTGGATGAGGTTTAGGGTTAGGAAGAAGAGGGTTTACCAATCTTCCTTGTGTTCTTGAGTGTTTGGCTTGAGTGTATGAGTGTTTAGGGCTTTAATATGAGGAGTGAGTGGATGAGTATGAGTTGGGAAAGATTGGAAAGAAAAAGGTGACAATTCTTGAGAATTCTCACTTTGTTTTCTCTCTATATTTCTTGAGAACTTCGTTGCTATGTGTGTTCTTCCTCCTTATTTACGTATTTGGAGGGCTCAATTTATAGCCCTCCTGAAAATGCAAAGGTATCCGCGCGGACAAGGTCGATAGGCGTGCACTGTTCATTAATTACAGCTCCAGCCTTAGACAGGAAGAATAAAAATTCAAAAAAACCAAATTAACAGCCAGTTTTTGTGTTTCCAGCCTTTCTATTTATGGTTTTATTCTTTTGTTTTGCTTTTTAAGATGCTTTTCTTGGTTTAACTTCATTTGGCAATGCCCATTCTACCCTCCCTTTGTTAGAAATGTTAGGATAGTTAGGAATTGTTAGAAATGTTATAACTTTCGTTAATTTTATAACGAAAATTCTAACAAGCTCAAATTGGAGCACTTACACAATCGCGCACCTCTCGTATCCGGGTTATTTCACTAGGTCCGTCTAAGCCGCTTATGCATCGATTTGTTCACTGACCGCCTATTTCTCCCGATTTGGTGTTATTCGCGGCGGGTGAGTGTCGCCTAGCGCCTAGACGCCGCCTAGGCGGCCGCCTAGGCCGCGTTTCAGAACACTACCTTTAACTCTCTTTGTAGATCTCACATATTCTCTCTCGCTAATTTCTCTAGCGCCACAATATTCTATGTTATCAATTCTATTTATACATGAACAAACCTAAACTCACAAGGATTCCAATTCCTTCTCCAATAAGTAATCTGCTTCCTGAACAAGAAAAAAATTCTAGTGCCAAAAGAGACCACGCCAAAATAGGAAACTAATCAAGACGAGAATTCGGCTGACCCAGGCTGTGCGCAGCGGCGTCCATGATATCCTTGTCGCCAAATGCAACAACTATCATCGTCGACCGGAGATCCGACCCGCTCCGTGTTTGCCTATGATTAGACGATGGCCATAATTTTGTTGGCGCTTTCACCTCTTTTTCTTGCAAAGATCAATCCTCATCCAACTAGGGTTTGTATCTATCCCAACAATCTCCCACGGAGATAAATCACAAGTGACTTCCACCATCAAATTCCCACCCAATAATGACTTCCACATATTGTGACCACTCCATTTGACTTTTGCCAAAAGTCATATCACGAGCTTGATAAAACCCACAAATGAGCTGGTTGAACCGAGCGTAAGTCTTCGGCATGCCCATCAGAATCTCTTGCCTCAAGTCTTCACTTACTGAAAGTGATCCTTCTTGCAAATATATTTGCTCGTTATGTCCCTTGTTTCGATCGATGAACTCCTATGTGAACTACATGCATTCACAACCTTGGTATTGTATGTATACCAAGGTAACCATCACAACTCAGTTCTTGATAACAGCTCATGTTGTCCAAGTTGTTCCCGCTATTGTGCTAGCCTTCACATCCAACTTTCTACCAACATAATGTTCATGAGATTTCTCTCACCATGTAAATCTCGCTCCTTGCCATATGTCAGTTGGGATACGCCCGGAGTTCCACGATGAACCTTTGTATATGGTGTACAATCACATTGCCTTCAAGCTACCAAGTTAGCTCTTTGCAATCCTCCGTGACCACAATCGAAGCGACCACCAACCTTAATTTATATGGTTGCTCATAGAATCTAAGTCTTCTATTCCTTCTCTGAATGTCCCTGTAAATCACTCAATGCAACACAGTCAAATCCACAATCTTGACTCGCCCAAATTAAAGTTCCATATCCTTCTGCTTGCTACCACTTTAATGTAACGATGCTTCCAAATCAAAATATCAACGAACTACTTGACTACTCTTCTTTAAGATCAATGCACTCTAAACATGATTTACACACGATACGCATAACTATGCAATCCATACAGATTAAGGTCTAGAAATTTGAATCTTGTCTCTTTATTTTCATATCTCTGGATCCCAGTTGCCCAAATTTGATTTTTATCAAATTTCCATGTCGATCCATCTCAACCCATCATCGGTGCTCCCACCAAATCATCAATAAAACAATTCACCTAGATTCTGAGCCACAGAAACAACCGGATTCTACAACCCTTGATCTCGAATCCATTGTCCTTCCGTGATTATGCCTTCTGACCTATTCTAAATACATGCGGTTCCAAATCCATTTGGATTTATGAAACCTTTATCCTATTTGCTCTAAGTAACATAAAACCAAGCGAATTTCTGCAGCCCCTAATTTTTGATCCATGTTCCTGTAGCCCACGTCTAATCAATTAAGAGCGACCACGATCTACGAACCGAAGCTCTGATACCAGTTGTTGTGGAATAGGTGGTCTCCGAACAATTCTTGTTCCATACCAAGAGTACAAGGAAGATATAACATGCATGAAACATCCATATGAAAAGTAATAAAAGAAGAAAACACGCAATTTGTTCACCCAGTTCATCCATTCGAACTACATCTAGGGGCACTAACAAAACAACATATTCACTAATATCGTCGTTTGTTGTGTTACAAATAAAACCCATGATCTCTTTAAGAGTCATCCCCTATATCTATGAAAACACGCCACCCATCCTTACAACCACTAGACAAAATTTAGGTAATCCATAGAATGCCCCTAAGGGCACCCTCAAATACCTACCAACGTCTTTGACTCTCTTTGTCGATCTCACATATTTTCTCTTGCTAATTTTCCTAGCACCACAAAATTCTAGATTATCACTTATATTTACACATGAACAACAAACCTAAACCCACAAGAATTTCAATTCCTTCTCCAAAAAGTAATCAGCCTATAATAGAATTTTATTGCCAAAAGAGACTACACCAAAATAGGAAACCAAATCAAGACATAATTAGGCCAGACCAAGTTGTTGCATAACGCACGTCCGTGCTATCCTTGTCATACGACAACTATTGTCGTCTGTCAGGATCCGACCGGTCCACTACATGATTTTTTTTGTTTTAACGTTTTTACCTATTTTCCTTGTAACCTCACTTCTAGTTCTATTAGGTTTGTATCCGTCCAAACATAATGTAGATAAATCTTACATAAAAAACTAAAGATGTTTTACCGTGCAACACATCACATCTTTAATCTTTATATCTTTTCACTCCGTCCTATTCATTCGACTTAGGACGTTTTGTCATTTCTGCCCCACCAGGCTTAGGACGGCCTGCAAAATGGAAAGTTTATATTACTTTTATATTAAATGGGATCGAAACATTCATACTCACAACAAATAATCAATCACTATTTATCCCACTCATTCTCTCTCCTCCTATTTAATTTTTCATATTTCACAATACAATCCATTCATTCTTTCTCACTATTATTATAATAGTATTCGCTTAATCTCAGTGTCGAAAGTGAATGTGCCAAGTCGGACGGGACGGAGGAGTATATATATATATATATATATATATATATATATATATATATATATATATATATATATATATATATATAATGGCTCAATTGCAAATCACTTTTCTCACCAAAACCCCCATTAGCCAAAATATTATCCAGATGCATATTCCTTAATAATCCAGCTCATGCAAAATAAATGCAGCATTAATTATTTAATTAAATTTGTTAAGCATGATATGCATTTATAAACAGATAATTCAAGTCATTTAATTTAAACATTCAGGCAATAAATGATTACTACTTTATAAAATATTTAGGAATAAAACAATTAATAATGTGGCTTAAAAAAAACTAAACACATATACATTTACATAAAAAAAATGAATATGATTAATGAAAATTTCATAACCAAAATCACAGATGTGGAACAAAATCAAACCAAACTTAAAGTAAATCTAACCCAAATCGAATACCATAGACAGAAAAACATCACAAAAATTATAACCTTGAAAATTGCAATCTAAAATTGTAAAAAATTGATATATACATTAGCTTTCACAAATTTTAGAAGAAATCAAAAATCCTAATTTGAATCTCGAAATATATATGCAACTGCAATAAATGAGTTTATTTCTTACAAAAAAAAACATGAAATAATTAGCATGAAATAAGTTTTGAAACTTAAAATTTTCCAAATAAATAAATAATTTAGAAAATATCTAAATTGAAGACTCAGAATGATATAGAAATTGTTATTGATTGATATCAATAACCTTAACTAAAACCCCACAACACGAATATTTCATTAGAAACCAATAAATGTTTACGGTGATTTGATTTCGTCATTTAAATTGTTGCACATGTAGAGGGGTTTATGATACTAATAGGAACTGGTGTATAACATTTGAGATTGGTGATTTATGCGGTGAAATTTATGAGAGAAAGAGAAAATGGAGAATAAAAATTTCATAATATACGCTAGAGAGAGAGAGAAAAAGAGAGGAGCCAAATAGCCTTAGCTCAATCGGCATCTCATATCCCTTTCAATACGGTTAGGAGTTTCAAAACACAAAAAATACGTTTTTAACACTTACTTTGTTACTCTTGTAATAAATTAACTCATTCATTAATAAAAAAAAACTCAATTTAAAAAAAAAATAGAAAGAGAGAGTAGCATTGAGGATGGTTTAGGATTAGGGTTGTGATATGTAGAGTTTTTGGCTTCAACATATATTGGTTTCACATATTACTTACTGGGCTTCTTAACATAAATACATAGTCAATTTGTTTCTTAAAAAATTATAATATTTGAGTTGTTATTATAAAAAATGCATTTTTTTTCTAAATTTAAGGAAAACCCATTTTTACACTGACAATTAATAATACTTGCACTGGCACTCTTTACACTTGCAATTTTTTATACTAACACTGGCACTTTTTTACCCTAAACTGACATTTTTTTATAGTGTCACTTAATAATACATGCATGGCAATTTTCACACTTTGTCATTTGTTTACACTAATACTGACAATTTTTAACACTAACACTGGCACTTAATAATACATACATGTTGTGGGTAAATTCAGGATTGCTACATCTTGACAGGGTGCCAGCATGTCGTCATCTTCAAACCCGTGTACAAGGTGAAATTTACTTAGATAATTAATTCATTATTTAATTATTTATGTTATATATTTAATTACATGTACAAAAGAACGTGGAAAAAACATATTCCATGGATCCATTTCAACGATTGAGAGACCAAGTCAAGATAGAGATAACAAGGCCGAAGTTCTAGGGAAGTTTGTTAGGGTTTATGTTATCTTCAGTTATTTTCTCTATTTAAAAGCTCATGGCTGGAACACTAGGCATGCATTACACACACACAGTTCACAAACACATTGTAATCCGCCATAGCTTCAAACTTTGTAACTCAAAAAGATCAATACTATTGTTTGGGAAGGTAGGTGCTCATAATCACCTCCTGAGGTTTTGTGCCGGCGAGATAGTTATCTCAAGGGTTTTCCTCGTTACATGATCGAGCCATCTTAGTTTCATTGTTACACCGGTTATATTCCATTGCACCTTCCTCAACTTTATTTCGAATTTCTTTACTATTGACTATTTTTTTACCAAAACAGTTTGGCGCCCACCGTGGGGCCATTGTTTTTTTAATCGGTTTAAAATCCTTACGTTTCTACCATGTCTACCCAACCTATGACTTCCGCCGTCAGCAAAACCATTCCTATCCCTAGCAGTACGAATTCCCAAACTAGTAGCAGGCCAACAATCGGAGGCCAAGAAACATTGCCTCCTCCTCCGCCTGTGAATTCTTGCAAGAAGCAGATGTCTCCATCTCCTGATCTTGAGATCAAAAGCATGCTTGTTCAGATGAAGAATCAGCTGGATCGCCAACAGAATAGCACCTCCTTGATAGCTGAAAGCTTGATAAAGGTGCAAAAAGAACAAAAGTTGCTCTCCAAAAGAATGGATGCTGTCTCTCCTTACCGTCCTAGAGTCCTTAATTTCAACATTGGGGACTGCTCTCAAACTTTCAATGAATTCCTTCCGATGGCATCATCTGTAAGGATGTCGTCATCACCAATCCTGACGTCTTCTCCCCCCATAACGACTTATGTGGCGATGTCGACACCCTTAGCCACCAGTGCCTACAGGATGACTTTTCCAAAAGGACCCATCTTCACTAATAGCACCGTCCTGACGTCCTCTGCAGATAATGCTAACCCTTTTGTTAATTTCAATACTAGTTCTGCCTTAGATAATACTGCTCGCGCTACTAACCCTTTTGCAGGTACCTACATTGCATATCAGCTTCAGGAGTTGAGAGACATGATCATGAACGTGCCAGGTGTCACCCCGCCTATCCAGCAGGTCTCCCCAACATGTTACAATCAGTCTCGCTTTACTCCAGCAATTGCGCATGTCGACATCCCGAAAGGATTTAGCGTTCCTTCCATGAAATTGTATGATGGAAGTTCTGATCTTGAGGAGCATGTCGCCCACTACCAAGAAAGATGGAGATCGTTTGCATTCTGCACCAGTTTCGTGAGGCTTATTTGTGTCGAGGGTTTGGTTCGACGTTGGTAGGATCAGCGTTGAAGTGGCTGATCCATCAACCTCCTAGTTCTATTGGGTCGTTTGCTCAACATGTCAACCTGTTCAACAATCAATTCTTTTGCAGCCGACAATTTGAGAAGCTCACCAGTGATCTTTACCGTATCACCCAGCAGCCCGCCGAAGCCTTAAAGGACTATGTTAATAGGTTTAATAAAGAAGTTTTGGAGATCCCCAACCTGGACATGGCGACAGATGCGGAAGCTTTCAAAATGGGCTTGAAGAAGGATTCCCCTTACTATGAAGATTTGGTGATGAACCCGTGCAAGAAGATGGAAGATATTCGAAACCGAGCTTTAAGATTTATCAGGCTGGAAGAGGACAAGGTGCAGCAGTCCAAGCATCCTGACAAGGCTTCATCATATAACCATCCTGACAGGAAGATAGAGTCGTCTCACCAAAGACAGAGCAGATCTAGACCATACCACAAAAATGACCATAACAAAGTCAATTATGTGGAAGATGATGGAGATGATGACGATTTTGAATCTCCTAAAATTTCTGATTACTGTTTTTCTGTTGATATTTCAGGTATCCTGTGTGCAATGAGTAATCTTGGAGATAAAGTGAGGTGGCCTCGAAAGACTGAAAAGCCGTCCGGCTGGAGGGATAAATCCAAGTGGTGTGCTTATCACGAGGATTTTGGACATCTTACCAAAGATTGCATCGC
This sequence comes from Adenophora triphylla var. japonica, assembly GCA_022495995.1. NCBI lineage: Eukaryota > Viridiplantae > Streptophyta > Magnoliopsida > Asterales > Campanulaceae > Adenophora > Adenophora triphylla. The sequence goes on along the minus strand of JAFEMH010003626.1, from coordinate 243,414 downwards.
CTTGAGGAAAGAGATTAGTTACCTGTTGTCTAAGGGACATCTTAAAGAGCTCCTTGGGAACCGCAAGACCAAGACGGAGAACAAAGAACTCGTTGCAACCAGACCGCCATCTCCTCTACCGGTAACGAAAGTAGTTAATGTTATTAGTGGTGGTTCTGATATTTGTGGTACTTCTTATTCTGCAGCTAAGAGATTTTGCCAAGCAAGCTAAGGATGAGAAGCTCGAGAGATCCTCAAAGATGTCGCAGCTCACATCCCAAGATGTCATCTCCTTCGAAGAAAGTGATAGGGACAATGTTATGGATCCTCATCATGACGCCTTGGTCATTGCACTCCAGATCGCCAATTGCATAGTCAGACGTATCCTAGTAGATGGAGGCAGTTTTGTAAACCTTATTATGCTAGATGCCTTGAAATAAATGAAGATCACTGAAGAAAGCATCGTAAAAAGAACATTCGTGCTCGTGGGCTTCAGTGGAGAAACCAAAAGCACAGTGGGTGAGATTACACTTTCAGTTTATGTCGAAGGTATCAACTCCATGGAGAGATTCTGCGTGATTGATAGTGCAACATGCTACAATGTGATTTTGGGAAGACCTTAATGAAGGCAGTGCCATCCACCTATCACCAATGTGTCAAGATGCCGACACCCTGGGGAGTTGTTAAGGTTTACAGGGATCAGCAGTCAGCTAAAGAATGTTATATGACCTCCATGAAGGCATCGAAATCTCCCAAGATGGCATAGCAATTATAGAGAAAAGCCCATGAGGTTGTGGAGGCGAAGGAGCATGACGTGAAAGAGATACTCTTAGACCCCTTAAACCCAGATCTCAAGGTGCTGATTGGTCAAGATGTTCCAGCAGAAATCGAAGAAGATCTTGTCAATCTCTTGAAAAACAGGATTAAAAGCTTTGCCTGGAAGCATGAAGATATGACAGGCATCAGCAAAGATGTCATCACCCACAAACTCAACATTGATCCATCCTTCAGACCAATTCACCAAAAAAGACGGAAGTTCGCGCAGGAGGGGAACCTAATCATTCAAGAAGAAGTAGACAGATTGGTCAAAGCTAAGATGATCAGAGAGGTCGAATACCCAAGATAGTTAGCAAATGTGGTGGTGGTAGAGAAGAAGAACGGCAAATGGAGAGTTTGTGTCAATTTCACAGACTTAAACAAAGCTTGTCCAAAGATCCTTTCCCCTTGCCACACATTGATACTTTGGTAGATGCTACTTCTGGACATGAAGTGTTGACTTTCTTAGATGCATCTTCAGGATTCCAGCAAATCCAGATGGAGCCATCCAACCAAGAGGACACCGCCTTCATCACCCCAACAAGTATTTATTGTTATATTGCAATGCCTTTTGGACTAAGAAATGCAGGTGCTACATACCAGAGGCTGGTCAACATGATGTTCAAAGAGCAGATTGGGGACACCATGGAAGTATACATCGATGATATGGTGATAAAGTCAAAGAAGGCTGAAGATCATGTTCGGGATCTTACTCAAGCATTTGACATCCTGGACAAATTCAACATGAAGCTAAACCCAGCAAAGTGCAATTTTGGCATGAAGTCCGGTAAATTCTTGGGCTACATGGTGACGCAAAGAGGGATAGAGGCAAGCCCGGAGTAAATAAGAGCCATCATCAATCTAATATCACCCAAATCCATCAAAGATGTTCAAAGATTGACGAGGAAAGTGGCAGCATTGAATCGATTCATCTCAAATTCCTCAAACAGATGCAAGCCGTTCTATGACATCTTGAAGAAAAATTCCAGGTTCGAGTGGACTGAAAAGCATGAACAAGCCTTTCAAGATTTAAAGTTGTACCTGTCTACGCCTCCCATACTCTCAAAACCTCAAGAAGGTGAGCCATTATGTGTTTACTTAGATGTCTCCGAAACCGCAGTTAGTGCCGTCCTGGTCCGTGATCAAGATGGCATCCAGCAACCGATATATTATGTAAGTAAAACACTGCTCGATGTGGAAACTAGGTATTCACACCTTGAAAAATTAATATTAGCTTTAATTTCTGCTTCAATTAAGTTAAGGCATTATTTTGAAACTTATATCATTGTCATTCGTACTAACTATCCGATAAAAAGTGTAATGAGAAAACCAGAAATGTCAGGAAGGATGGCCAAATGGTCCGTTCAACTAAGCACTTATGACATCAAGTATGAGCCTAGAATAGCAATAAAATCACAAGCACTTGCAGACTTTGTGGCAGACTTTAGTCCAAGCATGCAACCGGAAGTAGAACTTGAAGTCCAACAACTCCAAGATGGGGACATCCTGCGAAAGTGGACTCTATTCACAGATGGTGCTTCTAATATGAGGGGCACAGGGCTAGGTGTAGTCGCCACAAGGGGACATCATACCCCAGGCCATTAGTTCTGATTTTAAAGCCACCAATAATGAAGCAGAATACAAAGCCTTAATCGTGGGCCTAACTGTGGCTCTAGACATGAACATTAAAGAAATACAGGTATATAATGATTCATTGTTACTTGTCAATCATTTTAACGGTTCCTATGCAGCAAAAAATGGCAAGATGACAGCTTATTTGGGCATTGTGAAAATTCTGGCAAGCAAATTTCAAATTTTCTCCTTTGAACAAATACCCCGAGAGGAGAACTCTCAAGCAGATGCATTGGCCAATCTTGGATCAGCTTTCAAGAGCTTATCTCAGACCAATATACAAATCATACATGTTGACATCCCTGCAGTAGAAAGGTTAGAACTTTTCTGCACAGATGACGACATCCCAGATAATCAGATAGAGACATCTTGGACGACGCCAATAATTAAATATCTTCAAGATGTCACCATCCCTAATGAAGAAAAGAATGCAAGAGCATTCAGGGTAAGGATTTCAAGATTCGTATTAATAGATAATGTGTTGTTTAAGAAATCGTTTGCAGGTCCATATTTGAGATGTCTCGAAGCTGACAAAGCCAATGAAGTTCTAAGAGAATTGCATGAAGGACTATGTGGTAACCATTCTAGGGACAGAATCCTATATACGAAGGCTCTAAGAATGGGATACTACTGGCCAACAATGCGTCAAGATGCTGCCATCTTCGCCAAGAAATGTGATTCCTGCCAGAGGCATAGCGACATCTTGCATCAGCCCGCAGAATTACTTCATCCAATCCTCTCCCCTTGGCCATTCATGAGGTGGGGTGTTAAGATGGTGACATCCTCACCAGTGCATCCTCAAGCTAATGGCCAGGTAGAATCAAGTAATAAAATAATCATTAATAACCTAAAGAAGAGGCTAGATCAAAAGAAAGGAAGATAGGCGGAAGAGCTTCCATTTGTCCTTTGGGCAGATAGAACCACACCAAAGAACGCAACAGGCCAGACCCCTTACTCCTTAGTATTTGGAGCAGAAGCAGTCATCTCGGCAGAAGTCGTCGTTCCTACTGCCAGATTCAAGATGTTGACACCTGAGCAGAATGATGACAACCTAAGTCATGATCTAGATACCATTGATGAGCTAAGGGATTTAGCCAAGATCAGAATAGCAGCATATCAACAAAAGATTGCTAGATTCTACAACAAAAATGTTAGATTACGGAAGTTCCAAGTCGGTGATCTAGTCCTACGAAAGGTGTTTCAGAATACAAGAGAGGCCAATGCTGGAAAGATGGCTCCCAAATGGGAAGGGCCATACTTAGTTGATGCCGAAGCAGGTAAAGGCTCATATTGGCTGTCAACCCTGGAGGGAGCAAGGATTCCCCGAAGCTGGAATGCCATTCACCTCAAATCCTACTTTATGTAAGTGTCCATAATCACGTTACAATGCAAATAAAACCAAGGTACGATCTTTTACCGTTCTATTTTCAATAAAAGTACCTTTTTTCGTTTTGTTTATTTTTTGAATGATTACTCACTTAAGCATCGGAGGGGCGTTAGCTAAGCTAACGCCCACCCCTAACATGTTTCTGTTTTACAAGGAAACAAGAAGCATTTGAATAAAACTCCTTAAGATGTTAACATCCTTCCAAGAAGTTAACATCCTAAATCAGGTACGACCGCTTTCTTACTTTCTGTTTAAAAAATATTTTTATGAAGTTCTAGCACTTATATACTTTCTTTTATCAAATAAAATATGATATCAGAAAAGATGTCGAAATCTCTCATTATCTCGTTATTTTGCAAGGAGTCTTCAATTCATTTCAATCCTCGTGAAAACAACCGTTTTGAGACTGGCCATCTCACCTCCGTTTAAGGTACTTAATCCCTTCAAAGGTTTAAAGAAATTACTTTCTTTCATCTCATTAAGGTTTAAATACCTCGCCTGGAGTGCACGATGTCAACCTTGATTGAGGTGTGTGGTGGGCCCGTACGTTTAATATGTACGAATTACCCATCTCCACTCGATCAATGAGTTTTGACCCTAAGAATTTATCAATATGGTTGTGGCATATTCATGCCACCTAAGAACAAATGGTTATTGACATTCACATGTCAATCAAAGTAATTGCAAATGATTTCTACATCCACTCGCAAGTTGTCACTATCTACGAAAAGGTTAGCATGCCAACCTCCTAATTTCATTTTTCAAAAGGATGCTTGAGCAAAAGTTTTTCATCAAAACCCAAGCCAAAGTTTTACCCTACGAAAAGCATAAAAGTGTTGGACCAACCCAACACTTGAAAAGCAAATTGTCTTGGCCCTTATGGACCGATTACAAACCAAAATATTTAAACATTGTCTTTGGGACGCAGCCCATTTTCAAATCAAAAGTTTTTCAAAACCGAAAGAACCATTTTCTTTTTTCCTTCACGGGGTGGCTACTGCCGCAGATGTTGTCGCTGCTCCTTCCTCTAGGATATCATCATCCTTAGCAGCTGAAGATCCTTCTCCTGCTTCCTCTCCCTTGGCATCCAAGGCCTTCAAGAGTGAACGTTGTTGCTCAACATCCCACTCTGTATGCTTCCCAGCATGAAACTCTTCCATCATTTGAACTTTTATTTCTATCATGCTTCGGGCAGTGGAGGCCATCATGTTCTTCCTCACATCTTCAATCTCCTGCAACTGGGTGTCTTGAATGGAAGACATGCCTTTCATCAAGCTCTCAACCTCATTCTGAAGATCCTCTATTCTCTTAGCCGAAGCTTCCTTCTGTTTCTTGTTCTGTATTGCCTCCAGCACCAAATTCCTGTTCCTTTCCTCAAGACTACCCATTCTTATTTTAGCCGCATCAACACCTTGCAAAAGACAAATTTGATCAAAATCTGAGATGCGTTATTCAAAAAAAAAACAAAATTCCTTTGAAACTCTGTTTTTTCAAAAAACTTACCACTGCTGCTCTAGCAAGCGCCTCCTCTACATCAGCCAAACCTGTTTCGTTGATGTTTATCACTTCCTTAGAACTACCCTTCCTCTTCTTCACCCTTGCTCCTACAGATGGTGCCTCCATCTCTTTCTTAGGCACTGATAAATGTTGGCTAGCCTGGGTTTGCCCAACAAAATCCTGAAGGTCCTTTAGGAAAAAAGCAGCCGTGGACTTAGAAACTGTCAAAAACAGAAGGCATGTTATCAGAAGAAAGCAAAATCCAGATACAAAAAGACAAAATTTTAAGATCTTACCCGTGGACATCTCTGTAGATGGTGGTATTTCATGTTCTTCAGAAATGGCTATTGCTTCAAATGGCTTGAAGGATCGCTCCTCCTCTGAAAACTCCAATAATCTCCTCACTTTCCCAATTATCTCGGCAGATGGTGGGAAGAGCTTCGCCCAGTCAATAGCTGCAAAAACAAACAAAGAAATTATAACAAGTAAGTGCGGGAAATAAAGAAAAATTGAAGTTTGAAAGAGGGATACCTTCCCTGTTCCATTCAGTTGCCAAGAAATCTCCTTCCTCCAAGGAATCTTTCTCAACAAAAATGTATTTTGATTTTCAACCCCTATCATTCACTGTTACTTTAAAAAACAGAGGTTTCATGCCAGACCTGGTTTTAAGAAGATATCTTGTAGAGCCAAAGGTTTGGAGCTCGTATACAAAGGCTAACTCTCTCAAACCTATGTCTAACCCAAATTCACGGTTCACCCGCAGAACACAAGAAAAAATCCTTCAAACCATGGGCATCAGTTGGACGAAAGCCAAGTTTATTTTTCTAAAAAACTCAGTTATTAATGCAGTGAAAGGATACGAGAAACCTAGAGTGAAGGGATATTCATAGAAAGAGACCCATTGCGGAAAAACGAAATCAGCCCTAAGAAATACATCAAAAGACCTAAAGATGGTGGAATCCGGGAAGCATCGTCGATCCTTGACAGATTCGATGAGCTCGTTGTTAAAAACACAGATTTCTTCGTCTGGTTTTGCTAACAAGCCTTCGCAAGAAAAATCCCCATCCTCGTTCAAATTCAGAGGGTTTTTCGCAGGCTTGCCCTTTCTTGACTTGACCATTTTTCAAAAAAGCAAAAAAGGGGGGGAAAGAGAGAGGGAAAGATTTTACCTTGAGAAGAAATCACCGCCGTGCAGAAGATGGATGAAAACGATTGAAAAAGTGGAGAAGAAAGTGAAAGGAACTCGGTTAAAAACCCTAGATCCTTGGTAGTTACGCTAATTAAGTGGGATTAATCTCCTCAACTGCCACGTCTCCTCCGAATTAATTAACCGCCCAAGCTTCTAGAAGAAAGTAGAAAAATCGTCCTTTTAAATTCATTTAAAGACAGTTTTTGGGGACAATTGTTGTGGGTAAATTCAGGATTGCTACATCTTGACAGGGTGCCAGCATTTCGTCATCTTCAAACCCGTGGACAAGTTGAAATTTACTTAGATAATTAATTCATTATTTAATTATTTCTGTTATATATTTAATTACAGGTATAAAAGAACGTGGGAAAAACATATTCCATGGACCCATTTCAACGGTTGAGAGACCAAGTCAAGATAGAGATAACAAGGCCGAAATTCTAGGGAAGTTTGTTAGGGTTTATGTTATCTTCAGTTATTTTCTCTATTTAAAAGCTCATGGCTGGAACACTAGGCACGCATTACACACACACAGTTCATAAACACATTGTAATCCGCCATAGCTTCAAACTTTGTAACTCAAAAAGATCAATACTATTGTTTGGGAAGGTAGGTGCTCATAATCACCTCCCGAGGTTTTGTGCCGGCGAGATAGTTATCTCAAGGGTTTTCCTAGTTACATGATCGAGCCATCTTAGTTTCATTGTTACACCGGTTATATTCCATTGCACCTTCCTCAACTTTATTTCAAATTTCTTTACTATTGACTGTTTTTTACCAAAACAATATACTGACACTATTTACACTGGTCTGTCACTCTTTACACTGACACTTTGTTACGGTAACACGGCACTTTGTTACAGTAACACTAACACTTTTTTACACTAACACCGACACTTATTAATATATGCACTGACACTCTTACACTGGCAATTTATTACACAAACACTGGTACTTTTTTTACACTGGCAATGTTTACACTGACACTTTGTTACTATAACACTGGCACTAGCGGAGGAATCAAAACACGTTTTTTCTAATCTTAAGAAAAAACGCGTTTTTTATAAAATTTTGGCATAATGTTTTTACAAAAACATTATATTTGTAATTAATAGTTAATTATTAAATTCATTTATATAACCTAAAATAATTTTTTAATTATAATATTCCTTGTAAATTTTAAAATTAAATAGTTTTTTTCGTAAATATATATCGTAATAGATTTGTAAGATTTTTTTTATATTTTTGTGTTAACAGTCCTTGTCTTAACAACTAATGTATAATTTTTATCATTAGCATATAATTTTTTTACATAGATAATTAATTAAAATTTTAAATTTATTTAAAATAATTTTATGCACATACGTTTAACGTACGGGTACGGGTGTAACACTAGTTCTTTATAGTGTCATAGTATACAACACTTTAAACATTTTGTGAATAGATTCCGACATTAATTACTCAACTCAATATTTTTCCATGTTATACAATACCATTAGGTGGTTAGGAATTTAAAAAAGATAATACGGAGATTCACTGTTATTCAGATCAATATTTTCCCTAATTACAGCACACTAGTTCAAAAACAATTTTAACTCTTAACTTTGCACCTAAAGATGGCCATTTCTGCTGATTTCCCTACATCGGACTCGAACTGCTTTTCATTTGAACTGACCTCTTACGATGCATGCAAACCAGTGAGGTAGTTCAGCATTGTGGAGATGAACTAGACCATGGACCCTTTTTAATCAGATAGGCCTACCCTTTGGAACAATTTGATCCTTGAGCCACATATAAACTGGAACCAGTATATAATAAGTTGCTGCCATTGCTCCAAGAATCAACCGCAACAGAAACACCAATGGATTCACTGGCTCCATCACATCCTCTGCCTTTGGGCCAAGCTGCATCAGTTCAAAAATCTCTGAGAGTTCATGTATCAGACCTATAACAAGCTCATGAAACTATAGCTTTTTACCTGCAAAGGAGAGTCCCCTGAAGCGGGCTTTACACCAGTAACAGAGCAACCCATGATCAAACCATGACGTCTAACACCACGATACCATTTTGGGCCTATTCTCTTTAGCTGAACATCTTTGAAACCAGCATTTTTGAACCATTCAATATACTCTTCTTCCTTTGGGAAGAGCATCCATACATCTGCGAAAAAGCGAGATAACCAAAAGGTTGGGTATACAGGGCCAATTATGCAGGCTTTTCCGCCTATTCTTAGAACTCTGTATGCTTCCTTAATACCACGCTGAGGATCTGGCCAATACTCAATACTGGATACAACAATCATAGGCATTACATTAGATACGATCCCAAAAAGATTGTCCCATTTTCATTCTTAGTTTGTCCAGAAAGAAAGTCCCATTTCTATAGCTGACAACTGTTATAGTGCGATTTTAAGAAGATACAAGCAAGTAAAACATCAAACATAAAAAGTATAACTTGTCAAATATGACAATTCTTTCAAAAATAATCATACTCCCTCCATCCCACTCCCACCCGACTTAGGATTTTTGGTCATTTAAATAAAAAATAATAATCCTAATAAAAATTTAAAAATTGTTATTGAAAAGTCACCTTCAAAACATATGAATATACAAGAAGTTGATTTTCAAATCGTGGACTTTAAACGTGGAACGGATGGATTAGGATTATAGATAAACTGTATATTTGCAAACAGAAGATTGGTATGATAAAGTTAGAGGAAGAAGAAGACTACCTTCCGGCGGAGATATATCGATCAGCATAATCAGTAGGGAAAGGAAGATCTTCAGCATCACCTTCAATGATTTTGCACTCCTTGAGAGGCTCTTTCTCCTTAGCTTTAGCAAGCTGGTGAGGCGACTGATCAAGAATGGTGACATTCTTAGCATCAACATGTTTGACAATTCCAAGAGTAGTAAAGCCGGTCCCACCACCCACATCAACCACTCTCAATTTCCTGCTATAAAGATCAGCAGGCTCAAGGGCATCATCCCTCATATCCTCAGTCCAATGTCCAGGGTTTATCACATGGTCATACACAATTGACAAGAACCTGTAGAACCAAAATGCCTCTTGCTTGTGTTGTATAAACCTAGGTTGAGAAACAGGCCTAGATGATGATGGTGAGGAGGAGGATAATGTGCATTTGGGTGTCAATCTTTGGGATTTCTTGAAGATTCTTGGGAAAGAAAGTTGACCTAATTTGGGGAAGGGTTTGCCATGGAAATCTAGGACAAGAAAAGATGACCCAGAGAAGAGTTTGAGGGTTTTAGGTGGGTATAGAAATGAAGAAGCCATGAACTGAAAGAATTCAGCAGAATGTAGAATTGCTGTGCTAAAAATGAAGAGAGAGAGAGAGAGAGAGAGAGAGAAGTTTCTGGTTCTGCTAAAGAAGTGATAACTACCACAAGCTGGGAAAGCCAAGAAAGTTGAAGGCTTGAGGATAAATGGATCACAAGTATTTTGGACAATGAAGACAAAACAACTACTCCCTCCGTGTCCCAGTCCAATAGATAGAGACCAAAATTTTGGACACACGAATTAAGAAAAAGAAAGAGAGATAAAAAGTGAAAAAAAATATTATGAGTATGAAAAATTAAATATGAAAGAAAATAAGTGGGATAAATAGTGATTTGATTGGTGTTGTGAGTATAAAAGTAAAATAGGAGAGATAATGAGTGAGAAAAATAGTAAAGATTTCCTTTCATTTTGGACAGTCTACATTCGGCTGGGACAGACCAAAAAGAAAAGAAGCCTATATTGGGCTGGGGCGGAGGGAGTATGTTAATTGGCGAAGCCAAAATTTTTGGAAAGTGGTCAAATTTGCTTTAGATTAGGCACAAGTATATGACAATTATTGAAGCAAAATTTTATGGTCAAAAAATTTATGGAGTGAATATTTGAGTCAAAATTAATGGGGTCAAAAACTAATAAAATGAACATTTTTAGTAGTAAAATAACATTTACTAAATTTGATTGTACAAAAAATAATGATAACTTCCAAAATTGAATGGGTCAAGTGACCCCTTTCAAACTTTCAAACCAAGGTGGCTTTGCCGGTACATACGTGTTATTAGAAAATCTATCCCACATATACTAATAACTAAATATGAGCTGGCATATAAACTTAGGGTTAATTCTATTAAATAAGCTTGCGACAAGTTCTTGGTACTGCTCCAATTTAATCAAGCTTTGGTTGGGTTTCTACAGAATGATTTTTCTTATGAAGGTTTCGTTGCCTTGTCCATCTGATCTCTACATGGACTCTTGGTTCCTATCATGACACGGATTGTGACTGACAAAGTTAACTACTCCCTCCGTCCCATCGAGTGTACACTTATTTTCTTTTTGGTCCGTTCCAGTCGAGTGTGAACTACCAAAAATGAAAAAGGTTTTAATATTTTATATTCTCCATATCTCACCCATTCATTAACTTCACTCATTCTCCATCATACAATTTATTCAACCAATCTACTATTAACTCCACTCATTCTCTCTTCATTTTCTACCACACATTTTCATTATCTTAAGAGTATTTTTTAGTTTGCGTGCCCAAAATATAGGTACACACTTGGGAGGACGGAGGGAGTATATAAAATAAAATGTCTTTATTCTCATAATGTATCATAATGTATATATTTCCATCAATTTCCATACTATGTGGCTGGAAAACATACCAGTTTTCTTATACTCGTAAATTCTACTCCATGTTAGCACTGGTGTAACGACCCAAATTTCATACATAATAATAATACTTAATGTAATAATAGAATAGCCTCCAACGGCTACTAAAATCATAATTCAAAATACTAACCACTATTTGAAATAAACTTAAATGCTGAAAACGGTAACAATCTCTACGGCTAGTACAAACCACTAGCTCAAAAATACTTAATGTTCTAAAATAATTATTTGAACTCCAAAAGCCGCTAATCCATCAAACACGCAGCCAATCTACTTCAATCATTTATTACCAGGGAGGGGAAAGAATATGAAAGGGTGAGCGAACAAAGCTCAGTAAGTTCATACGGGGTCTCTTCGATTTTTAAGAAGAGACGATCGAAACGAACGGAGTTTAACAATATATCAATGAACGGATAACATGTACAATAAATAGATTAGGTACTGAGAATGCCAAATAAAGATACTTTTTCAAATAACGAGTAGTGACACTTTTACAAATAACAGATAGAAACTTTACACACACTTGTCCGTCAATTCCAAGTACTTTTGCACCTTTCATCTAGGCGACTCTGACACACCTTTTCAGGTAATCGTTGAATAAGGTTCTCTCACGCTATTATCGAAGCGCCCCCTTATTCTGATGCATCATAATAATCACATCTATAGAATTTAGATCACTTACTTTTATAGTGAGGTCATTTCAATCTGTTTAGATCAATTTATTTAACTTTGAGACCATTTCAATCTGTTTAGGCCTTAGGTCATTTCAATTTAACGACCCCAAACATAAAAAGTCCTTAGGTCATTTCAATGTAACGACCTCAAACATAAAAAGTCCTTAACAATTGGACAATTTAACATCATATACATATAGTGTTCATGGTACGAGAACACATAAGTCAATTTCAATTTACTTAGATACACATTGAACAAAACGCATCAATGGTAAGATATTCCAAGAACGTTCATAACGAGGGAATACAAATGAATAACTACCGGCCACTTGGTAGTATACAAATCATCAATAGAAAATCCTATAACAAGGGAAAGATACATTCAAATACTTAAAGAACGTAATCCCTTACTTTAAACGCTTGCGTTCCCTTGCAATGATTTTCGGCACGAATCTACAATCATGCAAATAACATTTCTTAGGGTAAAGGTAGTTCCTATTTACTTTAATTACCCAACTTTAATCATCTTGTTAGCCTATAACTTATTTCTCTTCAACTCTTTTTAAGGTTAACTAGTACCCTTTTTAGGTTTCTCAAAATACCCTTAGGGTTTCTAGGTTTCTAAATCCCTTTTAAATCTCTTTAATCTAACTTACACACACTAATTACACCTTTCTCAGCACATACAAACACACACTAACCCTAACACACACACGACATACTACAGCCACACACACGGCTGTACCCACCCATACACACACTGTTTACACACGACAGACACACTTCACACACACTCACAGCACACACGCTGCACACACTCAACACACACACTCGGCATACACTTCCCACACATACACGGCACACATAAAACACACACCAAACCCTAGTTTCGATTCTTCCATTCTTAGTATGTAATACCTTAGGTTTAACTCCTTTGATTACATACACAAACCTTAATCAATATTAGGTTTTCAATTAATCAATGATCCGATCAAAATAATGTCCTTAGATTAATTCTTCATTAATCAACAATATTCATAATAAAAGCTCCAATCAAATCTCAAGAGTTTCTAGGATTTTCTAGGCTTTAACTTTAAGAACAATAATTATTAGATGGAACGAAACTTACTTGGTTGCTTTTGTTAGTCTCAAATATGCCCATGCCCAGCTTTGCCTTCTTCCTTCCTTCTTCAGCCACGGTTAAATCTCCCCCTCACACGGTTTCTCTTTCTCTCTCGACGGTTTGCAAGTGCCGCCTCCCTCTCTCTAATTTTCTTTGTTTATTAAAAATATTAGTAACCCTAGGTTTAGAAAATATGTATTTATATTATTAGGTTTCTAAATCCTAGGCTAATTAGGTAGCCCCAAGCCCAATGAAACAAGTCCACAAAATTCTAGTCCCATAATAACTCAAGCCCACTACTATAAGCCCACAACTTGAACCCATTTAATACAAGTGATAACAATTTTTTTTAAAGGAACAATTAAATAAATAAAATTCTTTATTAATTAAAAGGATCAAATTAATTAATAAAATAAAAAAAGGAAATTTCGGGTTATTACATTCTTACCCCCTTAAAAGGGTTTGGTCCTCCAAACCAAACGCACTCACTCAGAAAACAGGGTGGGATATACGACTCTGCCATCTCGCTCTCGAGCTTCCATGTTGCTTCTCTTTCCATGTGGTTGCTCCATTGCACTTTCACATAAGGAATGATACGCTTCCTCAATACTTGATCCTTCTGGTCCACAATTTTCACCGATTGTTCGTCGTAACTCAATTTGGCACGAAATCTCATCTGCCTATACTCAATCACATGACTCGGGTCGGAGATGTACTTTCCCAACATCAAGACATGAACACATTATGCACTCCAGCAAGTACAGGTGGTAAGGCCAACTTATAAGTCACCAACCCTACTCGCTCCAAAATCTCGAACGGTCCTACGTACCTCGGGCTTAACTTCCCATGAATACCAAATCTCATTACCCCCTTCGTCGACGAAATCTTCAAGAACACACGATCTCCCAACTGGAACTCTAAATCTCGTCGGCGGCGGTCTGCATACGACTTTTGTCTACTCTGAGCGGTCAATAGCCATTTTCTTATCTGTTGCACTTCATCTGCGGTCACTTGCACAATTTCTGGTCCTGTCAGCTTTCTTTCACCAACTTCATCCCAATAAGTAGGTGATCTACATTTCTTTCCATACAAGGCTTCATAAGGTGCCATACCAATGTTAGCGTGATAGCTATTGTTGTAAGCAAATTCTACCAACGGCAAGTGCTCGTCCCAAAGCCCTTGCCAATCTAGTGATGTGGCCTGTTGGGATTGGAGTCCTAAACTATGAGGAAAAAGGAGTTTAAGTCGGAGGAGTTGCTGAAATCAAGAAGAAAAATCGGGGAGGACTTTCTGGGGTGATGGGCGACCGCCCAGGGGGTGTTGGGCGACCGCCCAGGAGAACAGAAGGTTGGGCTCGTGGAATTTTTGGCTTGGGCGACCGCCCATGGTGCCTTGGGCGACCGCCCACGCGTCGGGTGGAAAATTCTGCAGCTGATTTGTTTTCTATTTTAATTAGAACTCTTCTTAATATTGATTTAGGGTTTCCTTGTATTACTATATAAGCATAGTGATGGCCTAGAACAGATTTGTGAGTTGTGTAACAACATATTAGAATACATATTGGCTTGGCAATTGCCCCCGGACGTAGTTCACGAGTTGGTGAATGAACCGGGTAAACAACTCTTGTGTTCTTGTGTGTGTTTCTTGTGATATTGTGTGTGTGGGTGTGTTGATTTCCTTATCTTGATTGCAACGGAGTATCACCAATTTCACAACAACTGGTATCAGAGCTTTGGTTCGGAGGATTCAAAATCTTTTCATTAGTTGATTATTTTTTGAATCGCGTTCTTGGGGATTTTGGTGAAGCAGTCAAGATGAAGAACTCAATCGAGAAATTCAACGGTGTGAATTTCACGTTTTGGAAGACAAGGATTGAAGACTACCTTTATTGTAAGGATCTTCATGGACCCTTGAAGGCGAAGCCCGAAGACATGTCACAAGGGGATTGGGAGACGTTGGATCGGAAGGCGTTAGGAGCGGTAAGGAGTGCCCTAACCGACGACGTTGCACGAAACGCTATGGAGGCCAAGACAACGGTGGAGTTGCTACAAACGCTGTCAGACATGTATGAGAAGCCGTCGAATATCAATAAGGTGCATTTGATAAAGAGGTTTGCGAATGCGAAGATGTCGAGAGGGCAGCGGCAAGTCATATCGGCAATTTCAAAGGTATGGTGGACCAATTGAAAAGTGTTGATATTACTTTCTCTGATGAAGTGCTAGCTTGTTTTCTACTAAAGTCATTGCCTGATAGTTGGGAGGTTACTGTCACAACGATTAGTACGTCGAAAACAGCATTGGTGTATACGGAGGTTAGAGATCTCATCCTTCAAGAGGAGTTGTGAAGGAAAGAGAAAAGGGGAGAATCTTCCGTAGATGGGGCTGCACTTAGGGTGGAGAGAAAAAGGGGAGGACCGAAAAAGGAGAAAAAGGTCAAGTGCTACAATTGTGGTGAATTGGGGCATATCAGTTATGAATGTCCGGGAAAAGATGGTGGTGCACACGTGGTGGATGATGGTGGAGATGTATTAATCCTAGGAGAGGAGCAGTCGGGTGAAGATTGGGTGTTGGATTCTGGAGCTTCTTGTCATGCTAGTGGGGATGCAGAATCAATGAGGCGGTACAAACTGGAGATTTTAGGGTTCTCTATCTTGGTGATGGTCAACCATTGAAGATCAAAGGTAAGGGGGATGTGATGATGAAGACACCTAATGGGGCTGTTTTACAACTACACGATGTGATGCATGTTTCGGATTTGAGGAGGAGGGTGATTTATGTGGGACAACTTGACAGTGAAGGGTATGGTGTTTCTTTCATTGGTGGGTCTTGGGAAGTCACAAAAGGGGCTAAGGTGTTGGCTCGTGGGGTTAAGGGGAAAATGTTGTACTCTACCTACAATGTCGATGTTCGTTCCGGTGGGAGCAAGAGGCTAAAGAACCGGCCTGTTGGTGTGAAAAGGGGAGACATCAAGAAACGGTATGTTGGGGGGGACTCAAAGTTGATCAACGTGGTGTGGAAGTCCAAGTGCCCTAACAGAGAGCGGATTCAGACCAAGAACAGACGATGCAAGAAACAAGGTGTGTCCAAGTTTCAAGGGGAAGCATTGCGAGGAAGGTGGGTCTGGAGGGAGAAGGCGAAGTTGGACTTGCGGGGAGAAATCAAGGTAGAAGCTGATTTGGGGAGGCAAGAACGATCTAATACGGAGAGGTTGAAACGTCGCTTGATTTCAACTCGTCTTAGTACTTGAGGAGAGGAGAGGTAGTGTCAAGCCAATATGGATGAGGGGGAAATGTGTTCGAAGGTCATTACTCCGTGGTGGGAGTTGATGGGTGTTTCTATGCTTGTTAGTTTAGTCTCCGGTGGGAGATTGTTGGGATTGGAGTCCTAAACTATGAGGAAAAAGGAGTCTAAGTCGGAGGAGTTGCTGAAATCAAGAAGGAAAATCGGGGAGGACTTTCTGGGGTGATGGGCGACCGCCCAGGGGGGTGTTGGGCGACCGCCCAGGAGAACAGAAGGTTTCTCGTGGAATTTTTGGCTTGGGCGACCGCCCATGGTGCCTTAGGCGACCGCCCACGCGTCGGGTGGAAAATTCTGCAGCTGATTTGTTTCCTATTTTAATTAAAACTCTTCTTAATATTGATTTAGGGTTTCCTTGTATTACTATATAAGCATAGTGATGGCCTAGAACAGATTTGTGAGTTGTGTAGCAACATATTAGAATACATATTGGCTTAGCAATTGCCCCCGGACGTAGTTCACGAGTTGGTGAATGAACCGGGTAAACAACTCTTGTGTTCTTGTGTGTGTTTCTTGTGATATTGTGTGTGTGGGTGTGTTGATTTCCTTATCTTGATTGCAACGGAGTATCACCAATTTCACAACATGGCCCTCCACATATCCTCAAGTGTCTGGATCGTCCTTTCTGACTGTCTGTCTGTCTGCGGTTGAAAGCTGTACTCATTGCCAATTCGGTACCCAAAGCTTGTTGTAGACTCTTCCAAAACTTTGACGTAAACCTCGCATCCCGATCGGATACTATCGATACTGGTATTCCATGCAATCTCATTATCTCATCCACGTATAACTTAGCTAACTTTTCCAACGAGTCTGTCACCTTAATTGTCACGAAATAGGCCGACTTCATAAGTCTGTCCATTATAACCCAAATCGCGTTATGACTCTTCAGCTTTTTCGGTAGTCCCACTACTAAATCCATTTCTATATTCTCTCACTCCCATTTCGGAATTGGTAACGATTGTAATAATCCTGTCGGTTTCTGGTGTTCACTCTTCACTTGTTGACATACCCAACATCTCGATACAACTCTGCCACATCTCCCTTCATATAATTTCTACCAAAATGATTCCCTTAAGTTCTTATACGTCTTCGTACTCTCAGAATGTATAGAAAACTTTTGACAGTGCACTTCCTGCCGAATCTCTCTTCTTATATCCTTGTCGCTAGGTACCCAAATTCTCGATTGATACCTAAAATCCCTTTGTCTTATACGAAAATATTTTACCTTTCCTTTTGCCATACTCTAATGTATCCTCACGGCTCTTCATCTATTCCTTGTGCTTCCTTGATTCCATCCAGGAGTGTTGGCTGAACACTCAACTGAGCCAAATACCCCTTTTAACTCTCACTTCTATACTTGAAACCTCAATGCTATTCCATGTACTTACCTCCTTAGAAATCAAGTCGCTAAGGTTCCTCGATTCTTCGTACTCAAAGCATCAACCACCTTGTTGGCTTTCCCTGGGTGATACAAATTGAACGATCAAAATCCTTAAGCAACTTAAGCCATCTCCTTTGTCTCACGTTAAGCTCCTTCTGGGTGAAAATATACTTAAGATTCTAATGAATGATATAAATCTGACAAGTTACCCCATACAAGTAATGTCTCCAAATCTTTAAAGCAAAAACGGTTGCTAACTCTAAATCATAGGTCGGGTAATTTTTTTCTCATGGTTCTTCAATTGTCTTGACGCATAAGCTATAACCTTATCATTCTGCATCAACATGCAACCTAATAATTTCAATGAGTTATCCCTATATATCTTAATTTCGTCCGATCCTGATGGTACAGTAAGAACCTGTGCAGACACAAATCGACTCTTCAGCCCTTGAAATTTCTTTTCACTTTCTTCTGACCAAACGAACTTTGCTTCTTTATGTGTTAACCTCGTTAACGATCCCGATAACTTCGAACATCCTTCCACGAATCTCCTATAGTATCCTGCTGTAACCCCAAGAAACTTCTTATCTCACTAACTGAGGTTGGTCTCTCCCAATATACTATAGCTTCTATCTTTGTTGGGTCTACTTCAATTCCTTCCTTAGACACTACATGTCCCAAGAATGTCACTTTCTCAAGCCAAAACTCGCACTTCTTGAATTTAGTGTACAACCTCTGTTCCCTCAAAATCTGTAGAACTAACCTCAATGTTCCTCCTTAGTCTTATAATACACCAAGATGTCATCAATAAATACAATTACACATTCACCAAAAAAAAATCCTGAAATATCTTATTCATTAATTTCATGAATGTTGCTGACGCATTCGTCAACCTAAATGGCATAACCAAAATTCATAGTGACCGTACCTTGCCATAAAGGCCGTCTCCACAACATCCTCGTTCTTTACTCTCAACTGATGATATTCCGATCTCAAATCTATCTTCGAGAACTAACACGTTCCCCAAAGTTGTTCGAATAAGTCATCCCAAAGTGAAACACTCGGTCTTATCAAACCCTTATCCAATAACTCTTGCAGTTGTTCCTTTAGTCCTTAAGTTCAGTCGGCTCCATTATGTACGGTGCCTTAGATATAGGTGCAGTCTCTGGTACTAAATCTATGGAAAATTCTACCTCCCTTTCTGGTGGTATTCCCGGTAAATCTTCTGGAAACACACCCTTAAATCTCTGATCACTGAAAGAGACTCTATACTTACTCCTTTCTCCAATATAGGCCAAGAATCCTTCACATCCTTTTCTCAACATCTTTCGAGCCTTCATTCCCGAAATAAGACCCGTTCGGATTCTCGATTCCGAGCCTTGAAAATAAAACTCTTCTCCAGATAGCAATCTGAATTGTACTTCTTTCTTAAAATAATCTACCTTGGCATGGTAAACAGCTAACAAATCCATCCCTAGGATAATGTCAAATTCATTCATTTCTAATTCAATGAAATCAAGCTCAAGTTCTCTATCTCCTATTCTCAAGGGACACATCTTATAAACATACGAAATAGGTATCAACTCTCTAGTCGGAGTATCTATCACAAGAGGTATTTCTAACGCCTCAGATTTCAAATTCATTTTCTTCTCTTTGTATCGATACTCATTAGTCTTGTGCCTCCCTTCGCACACTTCACATTTTTTTTCAGATCCTTGACCATGAAACTCGCTTTTGATCCCAACTCTTCGATTGTTAAAGTTCTTACTTGGGTACTTACTTACGACACCATCTTCTTTACGATACTTATCAGTACTACGAATACAAGGCACTATTACTCACGCCTATACTAGCAATACTTAAATGTTTAATACTTTTATACTATAAACATATGCTGCCTCAACAGACTAAACATTTAATTAAGTAATAGGTCAATTCACTAGACCCTTGGTCTTTTCAATAGACTGGCATTACTCTCATAAGTCGTTTCATCAGACTTATTGGTCGTTTCAACAGACCAACAATATTAATACTCATACTTGAATTAGGACGTCTCAACAGACTAAAACATTCAATTCATAGGTCATTTCATTCGACCAAAAATTAATCACACTTGGCCGTTCATTCAGCCGATTATCATACACTTTTGGTCAATTCACCAGACCACACTTTCATGTTCCAATTTAATACACATAATTAACATTTAGGAGCACAATCACACAATATAAATCAAATGCAACTAAACTTTATTTCGTAAATACATCTGAAGGGAAAGCAATCGTTTCATACGTTCTTTCTACCAGAACAAGAATAACTCTTACTACTAACTACTCTTCTTTCTAGAATTAAAACTATACAATTCTTCCTTCCACTTCCAATTTCACCTTCTTCCTAAAACTTCCTTTAGGTTTTCCACTAGACATTTCCTCTTCCTTATCATCTTCAATTATGATTGGGGTAGTTCCACTGCCCTCAATGTTAATATCTACTTCCCCAATTTCATTTTCAGCTACCAAACCTTCCATATTTGGTGCTCTACTTCCTACAAGTGTTGTCGGTTCATACTCTCTAGCTCTAGCTTCCTTCAAAGCTTTCAGCTCATGGTACCGTTGATAAGCTTCTTCTCTAGTTTCATGGTAATACTTCTCATTTAGGTTCATAGTCGCTTTTACTTCTTCCAATTCCCTGCTAGTGTCCAGTCAAGCTTTCCTATCTCGCATCCACTTCCTTACTGTAAGGTTCACTTTTGCCTTTATCAACTCATCTTGAGCATCTCTACTCCTTGCAACAAACAGAGTGCATACTTTCATCACTTTATTGGATCTTTCTTCTCAGTTTTCAGGAATTTCTAAGCCTCACAATCCTTGACACATACCCCTTGATAGTCTTTTTCACTCGGGGACTTACGCCTCAATTTCATCCTCAAAGCTTTACCACATTCAGCCATATCATACTTATGCGTTCATACTTAATTAAGATTCTCTATCTTTCCTCAATAAGGTTTCATCGTGCTTATTAAGGCTAATCCTTTGCCTTTTCACAAGATCCTAAAATAGAAGTTTCCAAAAATAGAAAGTTTTTTAACATAGAAAGCTTCCAAACTTAGAAGGTTTCCTGAAATAGAAGGTTTTCATAAATAGTAGGTTCCTAGAATAGCAACTCCCAGTTATAGAAGGTTTCCAACTATAGAAGGTTTCCTAACATAGCAACTTCTCAAAATGCTAACTTTCCAATTACAATCTCTTAATTTCCACAATTTCATAGTTAGACTCTTTAAGAAATTTTACCCTAAAATTTTCCGTCCCAAATACTTTCTAGGTAGGTCCAATTATACTCAAGTACTACTTCTTCTAATATGCTTAATGCTCTAAAAGTCTCCCATGTGATCTAAAACCAGACTCTGATACCAACTGTAACGACCCCAAATTCCATACATAATAATAATACTTAATTTAATAATAGAATAGCCTCCAATGGCTACTAAAATCATAATTCAAAATACAAACCACTATTTGAAATAAACTTAAATGCTGAAAACGATAACAATCTCTACGGCTAGTACAAACCACTAGCTCAAAAATACTTAATGTTCTAAAATAATTATTTGAACTCCAAAAGCCGCTAATCCATCAAACACGCAGCCAATCCACTCCAATCATTTATTACCTGAGAGGGGAAAGAATATGAAAGGGTGAGCGAACAAAGCTCAGTAAGTTCATACGGGGTCTCTTCGGTTTCTAAGAAGAGACGACCGGAACGAACGGAGTTTAACAATATATCAATGAACGGATAACATGTACAATAAATAGATTAGGTACTGAGAATGCCAAATAAAGATACTTTTTCAAATAGCGAGTAGTGACACTTTTACAAATAACAGATAGAAACTTTACACACACTTGTCCATCAATTTCAAGTACTTTTGCACCTTTTATCTAGGCGACTTCGACACACCTTTTCAGGCAATCGTTGAATAAGGTTCTCTCACGCTATTATCAAAGCACCCCCTTATTCTGATGCATCATGATAATCACATCTATAGAATTTAGATCACTACCTTCTATAGTGAGGTCATTTCAATCTGTTTAGACCAATTTATTTAACTTTGAGATCATTTCAATCTGTTTAGGCCTTAGGTCATTTCAATGTAACGACCCCAAACATAAAAAGTCCTTAGGTCATTTCAATGTAACGACCCCAAACATAAAAAGTCCTTAACAATTGGACAATTTAACATCATATACATATAGTGTTCATGGTACGAGAACACATAAGTCAATTTCAATTTACATAGATACACATTGAACAAAACGCATCAATGGTAAGATATTCCAAGAACGTTCATAACGAGGGAATACAAATGAATAACTACCGGCCACTTGGTAGTATACAAATCATCAATAGGGAATCCTATAACAAGGGAAAGATACATTCAAATACTTAAAGAACGTAATCCCTTACCTTAAACGCTTGCGTTCCCTTGCAATGATTTTCGGCACGAATCTACAATCATGCAGATAACATTTCTTAGGGTAAAAGTAATTCCTATTTACTTTAATTACCCAACTTTAATCATCTTGTTAGCTTATGACTTATTTCTCTTCAACTCTTCTAAAGGTTAACTAGTACCACTACAAGAAACAGGCTTATTTACGGCGGTTAAAATCCGCCGTAAATAATACGCGCCCCGCCGTATATAGTATTTACGGCGGACTAGCCGCCGTAAATAGATCCCCGTATAAATTATCGCCGTATATACTATACCGCGGGGAACCGCCGTATATACTATATACGGCGGATATACCACCGCCGTATATAAATGGAATACATACGTATAAAATGGCGTATTTGAGTGATCTTTATACGGCGGAATGTGTAACCGCCGTAAATAAGAGACGAGTCGTCCTCTCCGTGACGAGTCGTCCCGGTTGCACCCCACCGGGTTCCTCGTCCAAACGAGTCGTCCATGGGACTTTTATACGGCGGTCACTATATCCGCCGTAAATAACTAAAGAGGGACGACTCGTCCAACATGGCACGAGTCGTCCCATTTACACCCCCTACTGGTTCCCTCGTCCCCCCTTTGGGCACGAGTCGTCCCTAGGTTTATACGGCGGATTTGGTCACCGCCGTAAATAATCCTATTTTTTTTTTTTTCTGACTTTGTATAATTCATTTTCCCCAAAAATACGTTCACAAAAACCAAATTCAACCCGTACACACACAATATAACAAAAATACACAAATGCAATCAATATTTACAATCTACATATTAACACAATTAATGTTGAATGTATCCATACATAATAACCATTATACAAAAAAGTTGTTAGTTGTTGAATGTATCCAAAATATACAATGTCTAAAATCCACGAACACCTATTCATTACCGTCATTTCCACGTCGTTCCATCCAACGTTTCAATTCATCAATTTGTTGTTGTAACTTAAGGCGTTCATCCTCATTTTTCGGCGTTCCTCCTCAAGTTGTCTTTCAAAATCTGCTTTGACCCCGCCACCGCCTCCGCATTCTGTTGCACGAGAAGGTTGGGATTTACCAAACACCTTAGTCTTGTTCGGACCGCCTCCCATACATCGAACTCTCCCATGGTCATCAGAGCCAAACATACCAACAAAAACATCTTCACGCGCCGCGGGAGAGTCCTCTGGCAGGCTCCTGTTGCATCATTAAGCGTTTCTTTGTAACAAAAACAACATGTTCAATATAAATGTTTTAACTTTAATTAATATTATGAAAATGAAGTTAGAAATGAAAAAATATTCTATAGAATAACAAAACTGAAACAGAAAAGGTTGAAACTTTAACTTACAATCATTTGAGTGGTGGCTTGATCTGCGGGTGTTTTGCCCGTGCGCGTATGTATGAAAACGCTTACGCGATCAGTTGGTAATCCCTTGTCGCCTCTCTACAATTTATAATAGAATCATTTGACAAAAAAAAAATATTTATATACGATACAAAAAGAAACATTAATTGAATTGACAGCTGAGAACTAAATTGAACGATGACAAACCTCTTTGATGACTTTGGGATGGGACGTTTTCCGGTCCTATTCGAGCACGATTGTTTTTCTCGATTCAATTTATTTGTTTCTGATATTTCCTGGAAAAAAAAAAAGATAATATTAGTATTAATTTGACTACTTATATAAGACATTCACGATAATAGATTGAGATTAATTTGAAATATACCCGAGCCTTGGGCGTACCCCACATCGCAACAAGTGCAGCCCATTGATCCGCAACGCACCCACGGGGTGGGTGAGCCAATGCGTCTTCGTCAGATTGATACATCTTATAATGCTGTTTCAACTGAGTAATAATATTCATAACTGAGTCAATATTCATAACAAAGTCATAACTGAGTAATATTCATAACTATATAATACTTATTATATGCTTGTCTCACATTGTATTTCCAAGTCACGCCACGCTTTAGCGAGAGAAAGAGCAATAACCGGGAAATACTCCGGAGGAGCATTTGTATTTTCCTATATACACAATTCAACAAAGAAAAAAAAATCAATTGTTAGAGAAGCATAAGACTTTTGACTACGTACTAGAGATATATGTAAGAAATATGGATTACAACTTACCAGAACGTCATTCCATACGTTATGTATGCACTCGTGATTCATCTGAGACCACTCATTAGTTAATGGGAAATGTTCCCCATTTTTAGCAAAAATTTCTATTCGAGTAGCTAATTGTGCCATTTCCCCACCAATTTGGTTGACCATAATTATTCCATATTATGATCAACCTCTCTTTACCCCATTTGGCGGTTGGTTTTGCCAACCCTCTTCCTTTAGGGTTAGAGCCACGACACAGTAATAAATTTTTCCTTGGAGGCATATCTCGTCATATGACAATTCAATTATAGCACAAGAATTGGATAAACCAAGTAAAGGACCCAAAAAAACAATCTTATAATATATGTATAAGACCTATAAATTTATTATAGGTCTTATGTATCATGTATAAGACCATATATTGGTCTTATAAATGGCCTTATAGAATAACAATGCTTCCAATATACAATTGTAATACTACAAGGTAGATATAGAAATATGAACATTGACAAAACAGCAACAACAACAAAACAAGAAGAACAACAACAAAACAAAGAAGAACAACAATAACAAAACAAAGGCAACAACAACAACAAAGAAGAACAACAAAACAAAGAAGAATAACAACAAAACAAAGAAGCAACAACAACAACAAAACAAAGCAATAACAACAAAACAAAGAAGAAGAACAACTTTTCTTTTTTTTTCATTTTTTTAAAGAAAAATGATACCGGTACGTGGGATTGTTAGACCACAATTTATCCCAAGCCCCGGGTTAGGGAGCGATACAGGAAGGTTAATGGTTTCCACCTATATACCAAGTATCGTTTTCATTAAAAGTATAAAGTATAACAGAGCTCATTGAAGTTGACATTCAACACTTATTCTAAATGAACCAAGAAATTAGAAATAATGCATCTGGAGTTTTATGTAAGAATGAATATCATTAAAATAGAGAAAATTCATGGAGAGAATAATACATTCACCAAAGGAGATGAAAAATCAGAAAGTGGAAATACATAATAAAAAAAGAAGCATCAAAAAGCCAGAAGACAAACTCTACTCAAATCCCAAGTCAAACATTTATCTGATTTCCCATAAAGCAGCACTAGCTATAACCCAAACAGGGAGGGGGGGGGAGAGATAATCCAATCCCTCTAAAATGGAAACAAGCTGAGGTCCCGAAAGTCCACAGGGTTCTTCACACAAACCACAATACCACAAACACAAGCCATCCTAAAGTTGCAAGAAGAAAGTTCTCAATGGAAGAAAGACACACCCATTACCCTCAACAAGTGCCAAACAGCAAACACCATAAATTCCACACCATTGGACAGGGATGAAAGAGGTACTCACGAGTCTCGCTATCTCTGTCTATCATACACAAACACCACCACCAGAAAGACCCTTGCCAAGCTATAGTTTCTTTTTATGATATTCACATTCAGCCAATTGAGCATGAAGTATAAAAAAATGGATCCCAAGATTTGACAGCAGTTGATTTAACTTGAGTGTATTAAAGGAAATGCACATAAAGTATAAAAAAAAATGTATCAGAAAAGAAGACAATATTAGAAAAAGAACCAACATCAGGAGTCCACCCAACATGATTAAAAATAAGAACTTTGAGAGAAATGGGGGGTTGCTTCTACAGCAACAAAATACATTTTCTTCAGCAAATGAGAAGAAACCAAAACATGATTAGTATTGTTGCAAAGAGAAACACATCCCCTCCAAAACTAGCTACAATCTTTTAGTCCCAAATGATTTTTGGCCCAAAAATATCATGGTTCAATATACGGGGGCTCCGCGGGTTGTGGACACATTTGTTATATGTCACATTTAACAAAAACAAATACCAAATCGGTGGGGAAGCGGGGCGGGGGAACAACAACAACAACCACAAGGAACAACAACAACAACACTATAGGGCAAGCCTTGCTTGATACGGAAAAGTATAAAATAGTACGGGGGGCTCCGCGGGTTGTGGACACATTTGTTATATGTCACATTTAACAAAAAACAAATACCAAATCGGTGGGGAAGCGGGCGGGGGAACAACAACAACAACCACAAGGAACAACAACAACAACACTATAGGGCAAGCCTTGCTTGATACGGAAAAAGTATAAAATAGTACGGGGGGCTCCCGCGGGTTGTGGACACATTTGTTATATGTCACATTTAACAAAAAACAAATACCAAATCGGTGGGGAAGCGGGGCAGGGGGAACAACAACAACAACCACAAGGAACAACAACAACAACACTATAGGGCAAGCCTTGCTTGATACAGAAAAAGTATAAAATAGTACGGGGGGGGGGGGCTCCGCAGTACCAAATCGGTGGGGAAGCGAGGCGGGGACATCCCAAAGTAAAAGGAGTACCTGGACAAGCTAGCCGGATGACGGAGGTAGAAAGTAAGGCTGGCTGTGACAAGATCTGTAGGAAATAAGAGTTTGATCAAAAGAAGCAGAACAAATACATATTACAATTAACAATATTAATATTCAATCCAACCATACAAAATAACAAGTTTGATTGAAATATGAAACATAAGTAATAACATTGTCTTAGTAATAGTAAGCAAATAAGATCTAAACAAATACATATTACAATTAACAATATTAATATTCAACCATACAAAATAACAAGTTTGATTGAAACATGAAACATTAATAATAACATCACAATAATAACATCACTGATGAGAGCCGGAGGTTTGTCCCTGATAGTAGGTCTGACGGGAAGAACGCCTCTGTGCACGAGCAGTGGCTCTCGAATGCATCATAGTCAAATAATCCTCTGAAAGGATTAAATCCGTCAGATGCTAATCCCAATCTAACATTTCGAATTTCACTTGAAAATAATGGATAACGTTCATCGAATTTCTTCCACGCACGAGAGTCTGCAGGATGCCTCAGCACACCATCGTCTATTCTTTTCTCGGCATGCCATCTCATGAGTGTCGCGGTCTTAGATGACCAATACAACCTTTGCAACCTTGGCTTTAAGGGAAAATACCATACTTTCTTCATCGCTACCTGCTTGGGAAGTTTATTCTTGCCACTTGTTTCCGCACCTTCACCGCTACCCCCTTCTTCTTGTTGCTTATATCTAGAGGCTCCACAAATTTCACATTTAGTAAGTTTTTCAGTTTCATTTCGAAACAACATACAATGATTAATGCACGCGTCCCACGTTTTATAACTAAAACCCAAATCCGCAGTCATCTTGTACGCCTCACGATAGGAACTTGGCACTTTCGCCGGCGAGGCAATGCCCTAATGAAAATTTTTAATAAAGAAG
Organism: Adenophora triphylla var. japonica; assembly: GCA_022495995.1. Classification (NCBI taxonomy): domain Eukaryota; kingdom Viridiplantae; phylum Streptophyta; class Magnoliopsida; order Asterales; family Campanulaceae; genus Adenophora; species Adenophora triphylla. Next base: position 215,860 of record JAFEMH010003626.1, on the reverse strand, counting down.
TAAATCCCTTATCTGGCCACTCGATAATTAGCCTTCCAGTGCATAAGTTCTACAATAAATGAGAGTACTGTAAACTTATCACACCCTTCCCACAAGGCTTGATCAGCATCTCTCAAAAGTCTAAGAAACTTTGCGGTGAATGCATCTGATTGTACGATTTCTTCAATTCCTGGCTGGTTACTATCCGGCATACCCATCCCTTCATGTACCATTCGCCTCATACAATCTTGCACGCCCAATTCAATTTCAATGCCATCTTCAGTTGTCCTATCATTATTATCATTCTTACGCGCCGAAATGTACCCTTCCGTGCCTAATCCAATTCTTGTAATCTTTTTGAAATCCCATTGCAATACAATGTGATCTCACGGTTGCACGGTCTTCTTGGTAACGATTTGCGCATTTTTTACAAGGACAATATATTTCTTTAACACCAACAGACTTTTTTGAGAATGCAAAATCGAGAAAGTTGTCAACCCCAGACAAATACTCATTTGAAATTCGATTATCCAAATCAATCCAACTTTTGTCCATATATGACTTGACTTGATATTTTTAACGTTAAAATACAACCTATATATAAGACCGAGAGACACAAAGTTTAGAATAAAAATAAACTCATAAACAAACATAGTCTAAATATGTACAACTTTTGGCTCGATATAGATAATATACATTGTTGGAGCCTAGCCTATTAGTCGAACTTGGGCCCATGATATAGTATAACCCTATGACAACATTCATTCGTTCTCTCTCACAAGCCCCCCTAATTGAGAAGCTAATTTAAGGAACTAGGTTGATGTGCAAAAGAATATGCACATGCAACAAAAGATTTGAAACTATTTTTAGGAACTAGGTTGAAGTGCGCAACATTATTTTTTGAAGTGCGCAACACCAACATATGGACTAATAGATTGAGATTACGGGCACACTAGAGTTAAGGGAATTTACAAGGTTTGCCTTCAAACAAGAAGTCCACGACTAGGTATTGTCTATTTGTTGGAGGCAACTTAGTATCTTAGTAAAGCAAGAAGGAATCATTGGTATCAAGATTCATGATCATGTACTAAGGCAAGAAGGAATCATTGGTATCAATATTATTTACATTTACATTACAAAATACTATAAACCAAAACAATGTAGAATCAGCATTCAACTTTTTGAGACTTTTTGACCATTAATTTTCTACTCATTAGCTTGGTCTCCTTTTTACTCTATTAATTTTCTACTCATTGTTTACTTGAATTTACTTTCATGAAATTACACTAAAAGTATAAGGGAAATGACAAATTGGGGTCCAATGTTTGGTTTTCTTTTTTTTGTTTTTTTATAGACTATATAGACAGTGTTCAACACCATTTCAAAGTTCAAGCACTTCATTCGACCAAGTAAATGTGATCAACTCCAATCAAAACATGACTAATAAAGGTAGCAAGATGAATGCAGCAATACAATGGTTCATCCAATAAGAATCCAATATCTAATACTAGCCTCTAATACAAAATTGATAAATCCCTCTTAAGTATTATTAAAGCTTAATGTCCAAAGCCACCATCTATTTGACAAGCACAAATCACATGCATAATAATTTAAATTTATATTTCATAAAATAGCACACTTCCGCAACAACTGCCTATAACACATGAAGAGCATAGAAATTGAAAAAAACGCAACAAGAACAACAAAAATCAAAAATTAAAAGTAAATACGTATACCTACCTGTTGATTTGGTCGCCGGCGGTCGGAAAATCGTGCCCTAGGTAGCTATGGAGGAGAGAAAGCTTCGGCTTCTACTAGAGGAGAGAAAGAGAGGCCGAGATACGTAGATCGAAGAAATCAACGCTCAACCACACCAAGAACAACAAAAATCAAAAATTAAAAGTAAATACGTATACCTACCTGTTGATTTGGTCGCCGGCGGTCGGAAAATCGTGCCCTAGGTAGCTATGGAGGAGAGAAAGCTTGGCTTCTACTTGATTACCGCGGAACCGAATAGGGAAATTTGGTTTCCCGGTATTTAACAACATTTACGGCGGACGCGTATAACCCGCCGAGAATAAGTAACTATATACGGCGGACGCGTACAAACCGCCGAGAATAAGTACCTATATACGGCGGCTATATACATACCGCCGTATAAAACTTCGACCTCGTATACGTACATGCCAAATGTACGTACATTACCTATTTACGGCGGACTTAGCCGCCGTATATATTTATTATATACGGCGGATGTTCAAACCGCCGTATACATATAATATTAACGGCGGACGCGTGTCCACCGCCGTATATGGGCGCCGTAAATAACATAGTTTCTTGTAGTGTACCCTTTTTAGGTTTCTCAAAATACCCTTAGAGTTTCTAGGTTTTTAAACCCTTTTTAAATCTCTTTAATCTAACTTACACAAACTAATTACACCTTTCTCAGCACACACAAACATACACTAACCCTAACACACACGGCACACTACAGCCACACACACGGCTGTACCCACCCACACACACACTGTTTACACACGGCACACTCACAGCACACACTCACAAAGACACACACCTGCACACACTCAACACACACACCCGGCATACACTTCCCACACATACACGGCACACATAAAACACACACCAAACCCTAATTTCGATTCTTCCATTCTTAACATGTAATACCTTAGGTTTAACTCCTTTGATTACATACCCAAACCTTAATCAATATTAGGTTTTAAATTAATCAATGATCCGATCAATATAATGTCCTTAGATTAATTCTTCATTAATCAACAATATTCATAATAAAAATCTCAATCGAATCTCAAGAGTTTCTAGGATTTTCTAGGCTTTAAATTTAAGAACAATAATTATTAATTATTAGACGAAACTAAACTTACTTGGTTGCTTTTGTTAGTCTCAAATATGCCATGCCCAGCTTTACCTTCTTCTTTCCTTCTTCAGCCACTGTTGAATCTCCCCCTCACACGGTTTCTCTTTCTCTCTCGCAGTTTGCAAGTGCCGCCTCCCTCTCTCTAATTTTCTTCGTTTATTAAAATTATTGGTAACCCTAGCTTTAGAAAATATGTATTTATATTATTAGGTTTCTAAATCCTAGGCTAATTAGGTAGCCCCAAGCCCAATGAAACAAGTCCACAAAATTCTAGTCTCATAATAACTCAAGCCCACTACTATAAGCCCACAACTTGAATCCATTTAATACAAGTGATAACAATTTTTTTTTTAAAGGAATAATTAAATAAATAAAAGCCTTTATTAATGAAAAGGATCAAATTAATTAATAAAATTAAAAAAAAAAAGGAAATTTCGGGTTATTACAACTGGCTTTTGAATTTCGACACAAGAATGATAGATATATTTCTCTAAAGGTAGAATAACAAGGTTTCGGAACCAGTATAAGATTGTAAGGGGTCTAGTCTGCAAACTTAACTGCAACAAAGCTCGCCCTTTTTCTCTAAATGTGGAATACAAATGGGAAAAAAAAAACTCAGCTTTATTCATTACAAATATACGGCTTAAACTAAGCATTTGGTAATATAAACAGGCGTCATCACAATCATTCACCTCGTTCAGATGGCTTCTTGACTTCTCGAAGTGAGACTGAATTTTCAAAGCAATGGTAAAAACCAAAATGTGGAAATCTCTCGTACCATGTATCTTGCTGCTCGTGAGTGTCCCAGTGTTCTCCACTGCTGCTCTTTCCGTATTTGTGCACCCATCCTGAACCATTGTGACCTTCACCCCATGTTCGGTTCCATCTTTCTCCGTGCTTCCCTTCCCACCATGACTCTCCCTGTTTTACGCCATGTCCATTTGGATCAAAGTTTTCGTCCCATTTATCTCCCCATTTTGTCCACCCATCGCCTTCGGACCGTTCTGCCCATTTGTCAGTGTATTTAATGCTGCCACCTTGACCATCATACTTCTCACCCCATCTATCAAACGAGAGAAAAACTTTATATTTTAAGAGGAAACTTTTTATCCAGAGTTGGGCGGGTTGTACAATCAATCAATAAAATACAAATTAATACACTCTTTGCTTCCGGATTGGGTTCATCCCTCCAACGACGGAATCACTCGATTCCCGGGATAACTTTCTACCTAATTGTTTTCTATCTATTTCTATTGATAGATATATCTAGGGAGAATTCACTTTGAAGCGAAGTGAATATTCCCTAGGTATACATGTCTCGCTATTTTATTTCACAATGGAATCAATTTAAAACAGACCTAAAGTGAGTGATTTATCAATAGGTAATGTTGCACCAATACCCAACCAAAGGGCCACAGTACCAATCAAAAAGACGGTTGTCGCTACTGGACGACGAAATGGGTTTTGGAATTTATTAACATTCTCTAAAAAGGGTATTGTTAATAATCCCGCAGGTACGATAACCATTAAAAGAACACCCAATAATTTATTAGGCACTTTACCAGAAGTTCCAACAAGAAATATGAAGTCACTATGAACAAAACAAAAAAAAAGAGGCCAAAAGCAACAATTTTCATGTTGACGGGGTGACTTAATGATGATGTCAAAGAGCTCTAACTCAAGCGGCATCAATATACATTCTACATAAAAAGTAGTGGTTCAATCCCCACCAATGGTGGATTTCACTCTTCAAGAGTCACTATTGGTATCAATGGCGGAGCCAAAAAAAATTTAAAAAGGGGGGCAAAAATATTTTCATTAAGTGAAAGGGTACAAAAAAAAAATAGTGCATTTTTTTCTTCACACGTAGGGGGGCAAGTTTAAATAAATTGCACTAGAACCCCCAATTCTTAAAATAGTTAGTAAAAAATTAAAATTAAAGGGGGGGGGGGGCAATTGCCCCCCATTCTTAAGTTGTCGCTCCGCCAATGATTGGAATAGATTAAGTTATCAATAAATTATAACCCCATTTTTTTTTTAAAAGGAAAAAAAAAAGACTTAATGATGCTTTTAGTACAACACCTGTGAAGCAGTTAATATATGAATGACCGGTGTAAAAGTTAGATGACTAGAACCTTATACACTGACGTTATATTCTGGACTATGAAATTTGCGAGGGAGAAGGTATAATTTAACCTTCAATGAAACAGAGATCTTAAGATTGAACTTCATGTGAATTTAAGTTAGTTACCTTTCGTGCCAAACATGAGCATGACCAGCATCAAGAGGTGTGTTTGGGTCAATACTGCACCACTTGTGGGCCCATTTATCGGCTTGACCAGCACCATAGTGTTCACTCCATTGCTCGTGCCACTCACCCCCATTACCATTCCTTCCCCATTTATCAGCAGTTTTCTCAATATGCAGATTCCCATCAATCTGCATGCAAAAGAAACCCATAATCAAGTAAATTTTTAACCATTTAAACATAAATAATGGTCTAATCTCTGAATTAACAATGTGACCTGCAATTAACCAACCTATATGGGCCACGGTCAAATCATAGATGACCTAAGCAGAGACTGTATCTGCTGTGTAAAGAGGAGTACTATCAAACATTATGTTAAATAGAAACTGAATTGTGTATTGTGGTAGAATTTTCCACAGGTACTGTAATTACAAAGCGTAAATAATAAAATGAAGGCTGTCTAGAACTTAGTTATCTGGAGAAACACATAAATGAAAGAAATGAGTAGATGAGTTGATGAGTGGCCAACTTCCAAGTGCAAGAAACAATTGATCAGGATTATTTGGCTGCGAGCCTCTAACTGTCCCAGTAACCAATTTACGCAATCAAACACTCACTATTTGATAATGGTGCTTTACAAAGAGGAAATAGTTTTCCAGCTATACATGTTCTACTAAACCAATCAGATATCGTTAACTTGGGTGAATTTAGCAGCAGAATTGTACCAATGCTTATGTCCAAATCAGGAAGTACCCCATATAATATTGTCGTTAAATATTACTCCCTCCGTCCCTAAATGAATGTCCAAATTTCATTTTGAGGGACATTCTGAAAATGTCCACTCATTATATAATTTAATGGCAAAGACGCATAAACAATAGTGTTATTCACTTCCTAAACATTTAGTTTTGTGAGTATAAATTAACTAGTGAAACGGTAAAAAAAAAAACATTAGGGACAAAGTTTTTTCCAAAAATGACATTCATTTTGAGACAAAAATTTCTTGAAAATGGACATTCATTTAGGGACAAATGTGTAGTATTTTTTTTTTTATAGGATTAAATATTACACCATGGAACTAAATACGCACCAAGCTTTTCTGAAGTTTGGTGTGAGTGAGTTTGTGTGTGTGTGTGTGGGGGGGGGGGGGCAGTTAAGCCAAATTAAACTAGAACTACCGGTATTAGACTCAAAAACCTGTATGACATACAATAAGCCTAACATAATCTCCATGTAATACTAAACCATAAATGTACAAGTACCTGGCTCATAGATTCTTTCCAGAACTCACGCCAAACATTTCCTGAAGCATCACGTCCGGATTTCTCCGAACCAAGCTCTTTGGAATCAAATTCATCAGAAGCTTCCCAATACTTATCTTCCCATTTCACAGCTTTGTCAACACTAACACCCCTGGTCAATGTCCACATGCAAACTACTCCATCCGGTCTAGTTTTCGTTTCCGTCTCTTTCCACCACATAGATCCATCACGAAATATTCCTTGGGATGACGCATCTTGCACCTCACCAAGAGCATGAGCTGCTTCTGCTGCATTTGTTGAAAATACATCACCAAGTTTACTTTTCTCTGCCAATTGGGGTGAGCTAGAATCATCCACCTTTTCGACCTCCATGAGTGACTGAAGTGGTGGAAGAGGAGGTTCATGATTATTTGCAGTTCTACTTTCAAATGGGAGTGCCAAATAATCTACATATCGTTCTAATTCCTTAACAAGGATGGCCTGATTGGCTGATGGAGAAGTTTGTCCAGCTGATTTCAAGTCGGACCCACTGTTGACTGTATCGTCACTATCAGGAGGTGTCCAGGACCAGAAGTTTGGACCTGGGGTTCCAATAGCTCCAATTTCTGACTGTGACAGGAAAATGCTCGTGTCACCTGATCATTTAAAAGCATTATGAGGTCCTGACCAGTTTGAATTAGTGACTCATAAGTTCTCTAGAAGTTAGTAAACTGCAATTATAGATTTGGGCAACACTTTACAGATTGGTGATTTCAGTCGAAATTGAATTCGTCAAAGCAGTAGGGATAAAACTTGGTAAGAAGTCGCTAGTTACTGCTAATACATTTCTATTTCCCTTCAGAGAAAGTACAAGTCTTCTACTACATTATACCTTCTCCCATTTTCAAGGGTTTTTTCTGCAATCAGATTGAACATAAAACAGCAGATTCGTTTACTCTAGGCCTTAACATTTCACCATAAAGTCCAAAGATGCAAGAACCCAATGTGAGGAAAGCCAACACAGATATCCAAATTGCCATCTAAAAGTGTAGAAGCTCATTAGAATGACAATTCATGGACATCTTTTACTTCACCTTACGCGAATGTGTCTCATATTCTGCTGAATCATATATCACATGAGATTTTCATTTATTTCTTGATATAAAAACCATGGTGAATATTCAACAATACTTGGCAATGCAAAACAGAAGATGGCTTTTCATATGAACTACAAGGACAGTGATTGCTATCCCATCATGCTCATCCTAAGCTAGGGAAGAATCATAAACAATCGAGCCTTTATAAGAGCAAGATCGCTCTGTGGTGTAGCATATTGGTCAATAATTGGCATCACATCTAAAACAGAGAATTGCAATTAGGTAATTAGTCCGTTCCTGGAAACGCAAAGAAAAGTAGTTGGCGAACACACATCCAACTTAGCATGTTTATTAGAAAATGTCTATTTTTGGACTCAAACCGTTTCATGTGCTCACAGCCCAAGCACTTCATCTTTGGCAGTAACTCGTGTACCATGCATCATGGATAGTATGAATAACAAAACATAAACCTCCACTTCTATCTAAACATACATACTTATAAAATAGATCCACATTACCAAGTCTGGATCGTTCACTAAACTGTATGCATAGGAAAATATAAAATAAGGATATATTGGGCATTGGGGTATAAACTACAAGCCCCCGTAAATAGTGATAACATTATGTATCTGTGTTTCTATTGCCAGGATACTCGTAAATGAAAATGGAAGTCATTATTTCCACACATACCTTATTCTGAAAACTGTTATCATATGGCACTCATATCACCAACTAAAAATAGAAAGAAAAAAAAAAAAAAAAAAAGCAATTTGTTCAAAATCAGCATTGTTTATGAACAGAAACAATCACATTCCTACATTTTCAAAATTGAAACTATCCAATTGTGCAAGAATATGGACATAAATTCGAATTCACAAAATCTGAATTACCTCCTCGCTGAACCCCAACACCCCCTTCAACTTCAATATTCTGAGTCTCCAAAGGCCCAAAATCAACATCATCCGCCTTATTCACCGGGGGCGGATTCTCACTAAGAAGCGCGCGAGCAGCGGCAATAGCAGCAGCAGCCCTGTCAATGACCTGCATTCTCTGCACTCTATCTCTCTCCTCCTTATCAACTTCCAGAAGCTTCTGAAACTCACTACTCTTCCTCTCCAACACCTCCGGGGTTTCTCCAGTTTCCACCTCATCATCCGCTCCGGCCACTTTCTCAGCAATTTTCTGAAACTGGATCGCCTTTCTCTCCCGATCCACCGCCTTCTTCCACATGTCAAGGTATGAGCCTCCCTCTCCATTCAAAACCCTAGCTTCCGTAATTCTGAGTTTACCTCTGTTGAATAATTTCAAGTTTCCCGGTGACTCGACGGTGAATATGAGACGTGGGTGATGCATAGGTGGCGTGAAGGCGGCGCGTGAGGTGGCGCGTGTGTAAGTGTAGAATAGTGACGCCATTGGTGGAGTGGACGGGAGAGAATGGCGGTGGATTTGAAAATTGATTAACAAATTTATTGAGGTGTAATTTTAATTTGTAAATATGTTCCTTGTCTGTCTGCAAAGGGGAATTTTCTTGAAATGAAAGAAAGGTTTCGATTCGATGCTGGTTGTAATGTAACTGATTTTTATATTTTTATTATTCACCCATTTATTAAAGTGAAAAATACATTCACGTGGCAGCTTCTTTGTTTGTGATTCATGTTGTTCGCAGAGATGTGCCGACATGGAAAGCAAACCGGCTCGTGCATGAGTAGGTCCGCTTTCTCCCTAACTACGAAGAAACGCGTTTTTAATAGCCAGAAGCTATACGTTTGATAATCAGAAGAAAATTTACGGATATCGATGCCGAAAGGGTTACGGATATCAGGAAGTTTTGGAACGGATATCAGGAAGTCTTTGGGCGGATATCTAGAAAAATAGATTTGAAGTCAAATTCAAGGCCGAGGCAGAAATTGCTTATTGAAGGTTTACGGATATCAGAAAGCAGCGAATGTATATCAGAAACCAATCGAATGAATATCAGAAACATTTTGAAAGTTTACGGATATCATTGAAGGTTTACGAATATCACTTTCATAAAACTTACGGATATCCTTTCGAAGGGTTACGGATATCAGGAACCTTTGAGACTGATATCCAGAAGTAACCATGGAACAAGGTCATGGCCAATACAAAAAGTTTCTGAATATCCTTTCAAAAGGTTCTGGATATCCGTAACCCGTTTCTCCATAACTTATGGAGAAACGTTTCTCCCTAGATTTTACGCTCGTGCATTATCCCCGACCCCGATGAGTTCGATCCCTTTCATTCATTGCCTTCTTACTACGTGAGATATCATAAAATAAAAAAGGAGCAAAATATTAAAAACTCTGTAAATATGTACTATCGTTAGTTATGATTAAATTAAAATAAATTATTGTTTTGCAATTCGATTACAATTTACATTTGTCTCGACCCAATATAAGCCATACAGCTCGTTCCTGATCCCTATATCTTTTATTTTAGAAATTTTAATTGATGTAATAATATTTTATTACATGTTTTTATTTTGATACATCCCATTGTAAAAGTCTTATTCCTAAAATTGCATATTGTCCTTATAATTTTTGTATAATTACATTAAAAAACAATACTTAATTAACTTACTTCTAGCCTACTAGAATTATAAATGGTGTTTAGAACATTTATGTCTCCAATTCAATTGTTTACTTATTTCTTAAATATTTTTTAATAAAGTTCAAATTCAAGTAACACTTTTTACTCCCAACAGAGGTAGTAATAATCAGATTTTAAGCTCACAATTTTGATTAACCAACCCACATTAAGTTTTAAAATCCTATAACCCGAATTATCCTTATTTTTCTAGGATAAATTGATTTCATAAAATATGTGTCAGAATATTTTTAATGATGTTCATGGAGGTAATTCAAGAAAATATTTTTTAAAAAAAATGAGAAAGTGATAACGCCACATATTTTGGGGTCTCACTAATAACAGAGTAACTGGCTTTGTATGAACTTAATACCTAGATGATAACACAAATAATGAGTACCGTTAGAGATCAAGTCGGGGTTGATACCGGCTCATGCCCTCGGGTGTGATATTAAGATTTCTGAGGTATGATAACTGAGAATAAGACTTGAAATGTATTAGTGTGTTTGTGTGCTAAAGTTTAGATAATGTGACTTACCTTTCCAAAAGTACAAGCGAGAGTATTTATTGTAGGAGAGATATCACAGCCCTTGGAGATATTTGTCTTGACATAGGACACGTTTACGCGCCTGATTGGATAATACAATAATGGGAAGAGTACCGTAGATGATGTCTCTAATTGGACTAGGATAAGGGGGCGGGCGACAGTGGGTGCGGCGCCTCAACGCGCTTGATGGGCGTCAGGCCTGTCAACTGATGTCGAAGATCGTACGTAATCTTACTCTACAAGCTTGATGGGAATCGGGAGTCTGGTATGAGATCACGGTTCGGAGATAACTCCGTCTAAAAATGCCACGTCATTTAGTTCATGACCAAAGCGATCTAGGACACGATCTGGAGGGTACGAACTCATCGGGAAAGAAAGGATGAATTAAGGGGCCTTTAGTTATTCAAACCATAAAAGCTAGCAGAGGATGCATATAAGAATATATAGCCGTGATTGTGAAGATATATAAAGGCAGTACAAAAGAAAAAGGTAGCAAAAGGAAGGATATAGTCTACAAGGCTTGCTTGTCTGTCTTATATTCGAATACAGAACTTTGTTAGATTGTAATATAGTTGTCTTCAACAACAACGACACTATCTCATCTCAGTGGCTCAAAGACTCTCACCTATAGTGAAGTAGGAGAGTTCGGATGTATGCAACCTTGTCTTTGTGCTAAAACACAGAGAGATTGATTACGAATGACTCATGATACGTCGAAAATTACATGAACTGTATTTTCTGGACAAAGTAATTCCAAAATCAACACCGAATTGTAGAAATCCACACTCTTTCATTTCACTTTAACATATAAACAAAGAGCACGTGCTTACATTTTCCAGCTAAAAATTCCAGAAACAAATGCACCAATTGCTGAAAACACATTAAAAGCAGCCACACAAATGCAAAAGCAGGAAACTTTATTCACCAAACTGAAAAAAAAAAAAAAAAAAAAAAAAAAAAAAAAAATTGGTTTATCAAACTGAACCACGAACACGCCAATAATTAAGCATATGCATCAGGGTTTTGGAGGAGGTAGCCTTCCACAACTTTGTATACCCCCTTTACCCTTTCCCTGTTTTCCTTAACATCTTCTTCCTTGATTTCAAACTCGGCCTTAGGGTAACAAGTTGTTGTCATTACTACTTTAGAGCTAAAACTTCCGCCGTCTTCTGAACCCTCAAACTTGATCTCGTAAGTTACCTTCTCCATCTTGCTCAATACCTCATCTCCAGCTGACTCAATCAAACTGTACTTGTACGTGTACGTCTCCTCATTAAGCTCATCAACATGGTACTTCAGAAAGTTTACGTCTGTTTTTAACAAAAAATAACAGTTTTATCAAAATCATTTTAGTTAAGAGAAGTTAAAATGTTGGGATGCCTTGAATGGCGCACTACGCGAACAAAGTTTGAAAATCTTAGTGAGCCATGTATATCTGTAAGCTGGAATATGCATTCCGCCTCCATAATAAAATATGTCTCCTCATTCTGCTCGTGATCGTAGCTAACGCATCGTTAGTGAACCACGTAAATATGTGTTCTTTATTTTACGTTTACTGTTTCCTGTTTGTCTTTCCTGATCCGGTATAAGCTAAAATTAGTAAATTTGTTGTAAGTTTGAAGAGCTTACCTCCAACAAGGTTGACCTGCTCGATGGTTCCAAAACCTCCATCACCCTTGATATCAATGCTGGAGAAAACCTGTGGCAAGAGTTTTGGGATCAAGTTGTGGGAGTCAGTAATGAGCGCCTTGAACAACCGTGCTGGTGGGATTGAGGAAGTGTTCTCATCTGTGAATGTAAAGGCGGCCATGATCAGCTAGAGAGCTTTGGAAATGAGCAAACAAATAAGCACTTTCTTGGAAGAGTATGACCAATCAATAACAGTCGGGGGGGTAATTTATAGATACTTCCTCTCCGTCCCAAACAAAAACAGTAATGTTTCACTTTTCATATTTTGGTTCGTCAAAAAAATTACCCCATTCATAAAAATACATAATTAATAATATTTGTGATTGGCAGATTAGGCTGGAATAGTATAGTCAGATAATGCTTGTATAATAGTAATAGATGTTTATATTAATTCTGGACTATTGTCTTATTTGGTGTCTGTGGAAGAATGTGATCAAATCGGTTAAAGCGTTCCTTTCTAAAAGAAATATTTTCTCTTGATATTCCAGAAACAGAATGAAAAAAACAAAAGAGTGTTGATTTTCTAATTGTAACGATTCTCTCAAACAAAAGGAAGAAGAAAAGAATACCATTGTCAAGATCAAGATGAAGGTGAGCAAAATCTGGATATGGTTCTTTAATATATACTCCCTCCGTCCATTTATATGGTTCACACTTTCTATTTTGGGCGTCCATTTACATGGTTCACACTTTGTTTCTTTCCTAAAATGGAAACTTTATGTTATTAAAATATTAACCCTACCCCACTATAATTTACTATTCCCTCCACTCATTCTCTATATTAATTATTTTAATACTCACAACACCATTATAATTTACTATTCCCTTCACTCATTCTCTCTCCTATTTTACTTTCACACTCACAACACTTTCAATATAATAATTCCTCCTTAATCAACGTGTAAACAGTAACTGTGAACATTGTAAATGGACGGAGGGAGTATATATATATATTTTTTAAATGAGTTTATTTTATTAATGATAGATCAATAAAATGTCATGAACAGAATAAAAATGACGAGTTAGGTCCAGCGAGTAAAGTCCACTCATTTATCTATTATTGTCACCACGTTCTCAGTGGGTTAGGCCCAAATTATTACTGGGCCCAAGGCCCATCAACATGATCAGTCGGCCTAAGCTCATTGTCCGACCTACGAGGTCCCGACCTAGCTTGGTCCGACTCTACGATCCATATGCTATTCGGGTATGGTCGGCCACACCCGTGATCAGTCGACTGGGCCCGACAGGCGACCTCGACCTACATCGTTACGTCGACCTACAGAGTCCTGGCGTACCTACAATTCTTTGCGTGACGAGACTCCCTACAAATCAGGAGTTATTTATGGATAAGATCTCTAAATACATATATGTTTCACAAATCATGGAATTTCATGCAATCCTACCACAAATACAACTCTCATCAACAACTATAAATACAAGGCAACATCAACCGTTCCAAGATAATTGCTCTTTGTTATTTTAAATACATCTGTTCATTATAATATTTGAGCTCTCATACACCATACTTACTCTCACGCCCGAGGGTCTTCGCCGGAGACCATTCCAGCTAGTCGTGGGTTCTGTGTTTCAGGTCAAGGAGCCAAGTGATTGGTCTTGTCACATGAACGAAGATTGATAATCACGATTCTTGCAGCATCAGTTTGGTTCCATTGCCGGGAATCGTGCGTGCTTGACCTCGAAAATCTTTACAACCCACAATCATGGTGACTGCGGATGGACATGTTTCTGATGCCTCATACGAACCCAACGAGGGAAATACTAATGCTAATGCTGGAGACCGGAACGTCAATATGCCTCCTCCTCCTCCGCCTCGTAATCACGCTAGGGCGATGTGTTCTAATAGTATTGCTGATGGGAGGGGTTTGCCAGATGGTAGGAGGGAGAAGCGACCTATGCCGACCAAGGAGTACAACCTCCTCCAAGGCGTCCCCAAGCAGGGCAAATGGCTGCAGGCGAGAGATCGGGTTCCTCAACCGATCCCCTTAGCAAAAAGGAGATGCTTTTGGAGCGAGCTAGAATACCGACGGAGCTAATAGCAATGGAGGAGGAGACAGAGCAGGCCGACAGAAGGTCAGAGAGGGCAGCCCCCTCCCAGGTTTCTAACAGGCAGCCCGAGAGAAGCGTTAGGCAAGGAGGAAGTGCCCAACAGAATGGCGAGCGACAGATTGTACCTCATATTCGCACCCACATACCAGTTCCACCTGACGACTTGAGAAGTCATCTCAATACAAACAGAGAGCAGGAGGCGGAGTCGGGCGAGGAGGCAAAGGGAAGCCGAGAGGAACAAGCCTAGGTCGCCTGCCAGGACGGAGAGGTCGCAGTCTCACAGAGAAAGGAATGGGCGCAGGTCGCCAGTCAGAAAAAATGGGCACATGTCGCCAATCAGAGTGGATAGGCGCAGGTCGCCAGTCAGAGAGGAAAGACGCAGGTCGCCAGTTAATTCAGTGAGGTCGCCCTCTCACAGGGATAGAAGGAGCAGAGAGATTACTCCCCCTAGGAGTGACAGGCACAGAGCCAACTCGAGGAGGGAACCTCACCGTGAGGAAAGGCAAAGATCCAACGACGTCTCCCATGCTAGGGACGACAGGCCAGATGCCCGGGAATGGCTACAGTGGAAGAAAAAGTTTGAGCAATGGGAGGCTAATAAGAAAGAGGATGCTGGAAAGGGCAAACGAAACGATTTTGCTCTTCGTCCCTTGTCCAAGGAGTTGCTCGACCGTCGACCTCCTCAAGGTTTCAGATTGCCCGTCCTGAAAAAATATTCGGGTGCAACCAATGCCATGAGTCATATATAGCATTTGGAGGCTACTATGTGCTTTGACTCCAACGAGGACGACATGATGTGTAAGGCACTCACATGCACTCTCACCGGGGAAGCTCTTACTTGGTTTAATGGCTTGGCACCATGCATCTCGACGTGGTATTATATAAGGAAGAAATTTTTGGATCGCTTCTCGACAGCTGGAGCTCGAAAGATGACAGTCACCGACTTGAATAACTTGGTACAGGGAAAGACCGAAAGCTCGATGAGCTATTATACCAAATTCAAGGAGATGGTCGACAAGATTGAGGAGGACCTTACGGACAGGGAGGTAATCAATTGTTTCAAAAATGGGATAGCATCTGCAGATTTAGACTACGAGCTGACAGTCCGGACTGTGACTATCCGACAAGAACTGTTTGAGAAGGCCTACAATGTAGCGCTGGCTGAAGAGAGAAAGGAGAAGAAGAGTGGGAAAGGCCCCAGTGAGGTCGGCGATGCGACAAGAAGGACTCAGCCAAAATGGGGGTAATAACAAGAATGGTAAGAACAGAACTAGGGCGACTGAGAAGGTGCCCGAAGCTTTCACTCCTTTAAAAGTGGGTCGAACTGAGATCCTCAACACTGTCGAGCTAGGCCCACCTGCCCCTATGAACCCAACAAATAAGTTCAGAAGGGATAACAGCAAGTACTGCGACTATCATAAAGATACGGGTCACACTACGGAAGATTGTATGAGCTTGAAACACATCATTCAAAAGTGGGTCGACAATGGAAGGCTCGACATGTATGTGAAAAGGCCTCAGCCAGGCGGTGGTGAGCGAGCTGCTGGTGGACCACAAGAGCCAAGGCAGCCTAGGTTGAATTTGGGCGTTATTACTGAGCAAGCTAGCATTACCGCCCTGAAACACAAGATAATCCAGCTCAACAAGGCTCCTCACGTGCCCCCTAGAAGCTACATCAGAGACAAGATGATCAGCTTTTATCCGGACGAGCTGGCAACTAATGCAGCTGCCAGAGAGCAAGTTCTCGTTATCCCATGATTAATTGATGGGTGTACGACGAGCGGGAGCCTGCAAGGATATTCTGTTTTACAAGACGTTCAAGGAGATGGGACTCTCAAAGGAGCAGCTCGAACGTTATGATGGTAGATTGGAAGGCTTCACCAACCACAGGGTCGATGCCAAGGGACAGATCGAGTTGGATGTCGACATAGGACAACATCCTTAGAGGGTCGTCTCCAAGGTAAAATTTATTGTCATTGATGTGAATAGTGATTATGCTGCTATTTTAGGTATACCTAGTTAGGTCGCACTTGGAATGGTGGCCTCAATCCCCCATCAACGAGTTAAGTTCCCCACACTAGCTGGAGTCGGCTTTGTACGAAGCACAGCCCGAGAATATCTTGACCACGTCCTTCGAACGGGGAAGAAGAGGGAATTGGAAATTGAAACTACTGAGGGGTACTTGAAGATGTCAAAATCAGTCACCACAACTTCTCGACTATCTACGATCACCTGCGTGGAAGATTCGACCTATCGCTCACATGACGAGGTCATGACTGAGTGGACACATCACTCCGAAATCACCATGGTCGATTCAGACGCAATTATGTTCGACCAAGTCTTCATAGGCGAGTTATGCCTCCAGATCGACAATAACTCGGGGGACACCACCAGTGAGATCGCAGCTAAGCAAGATGACATGATCATTGAAGAAGCTCCACACTTGGGGGCCGAAGAAAGATAGAGGGTTCGAGAGATCATTATCGAGACCCTGCAATTTAGAGATGGTCCGGAGCTGGAAGCTGTGGACGAGCTGGAAGTAGTAATGACAAACCCTCCTTATCCCGAGCAAAAAATTCAGATTGGAAAGCAGTTGTCAGCTGAGGAAAGAGCAGAGATCGTCGAGCTACTTAAGGAGAGCAATGATGTCTTTGCTTGGCGAGTAGAGGATATGAAGGGGATCAAGGAAGAGGTCGCTATCCACAGGTTGGAGATTAACCCGACCATGAAGTACAAAGCACAGAAACTGAGAAGCTTCGCTCGTGACAAAGAAGAGGCAATAAAACTTGAGGTACAAAATCTTTTGAGTTCAGGTATTATCAAGGAAGCTACACATACCACCTGGCTAGCTAATGTGGTCATGGTAAAGAAATCTAATGGCAAGTGGAGGATGTGTGTCAACTTCACCAACTTAAATCTGGCCAGCTCCAAAGATAGCTACCCCCTGCCTCGTATTGACAAGCTCGTCGACTCTATAGCTGGGCACACCACTCTAAGTTTCCTCGATGCCTATTCAGGTTATCATCAGATCAAGATACACGAGGATGATGTTGTGAAAAACGGCTTTTCAAGCTGCTGGGGGTATTTACTGCTACAACATGATGTTGGTTCGGGTTCAAGAATGCACGAGCGACCTACCAAAGGATGGTGAACAAGGTCTTTGCTTCACAAATTGGCTGAAACATGGAGGCCTACGTCGACGATATGGTCATCAAAACAAAGGTCAGACGTCACGTGGTCGACCTAAAGGAAACGTTCGCCAATTTACGAGCAAACGACATGAAGCTTAACCCGAGCAAATGTGTATTTGGAATAGCAGCTGGCAAATTCCTTGGTTTTATGGTGTCACAACGAGGAATTGAGGCAAATCCTGAGAAGATTAAGGCTTTGGTCGACATGCAAGAGCCCACAAGTATCAAGGAGATGCAGCGACTTAATGGTAGGGTGGCAGCCCTAGGTCGCTTTATAGCCAAGTCGACGAAAAGCTCTCTCCCCTTCTTCAAATCATTGAGGGGGACGAAGAATTTTGAGTGGACGGCCGAATGTCATTCGTCGTTCCAACAGCTTAAGGAGTACCTCGCTACTCCACCTTTATTGAGCAGCCCGACTGTTGGGGAAACTTTGTTCGTATATTTATCTGTGGGCGACCAATCTGTGGCTGCTGTTCTAGTTCGAGTGGAAGAGGGGCTTCAGAAGCCCGTGTATTATGTTAGCAAGGTGTTATCTGATGTTGAAGGCAGATACTACAATGCGGAAAAAGTTGCATATGCCTTGGTCGTAGCCTCCAGAAATCTACGAGCTTATTTTCTAGCTCACCCTATTGTTGTGCTCACTAATGCACCCCTGAGAAAGATCCTACATAAGCCGGAAAGTTCAGGTCGCTTACTCAACTGGTCAATTGCTCTCACAGAATTCGACATCGAGTATCGACCTCGAAAGGCATTGAAGGCTCAAGCCTTGGCAGATTTCTTGGTCGAGGTGACGTTCACCAAGGAAGATAGCGAGGTGCAAGCTCAGAAGGAGAAATTTAAGGGAAAGGAGCCAGAGGCTCAAGCCGTTACTAACTTACCTGACGATTGCTGGAAAGTGTACTCAGATGGGTCGGCAACGAAGAGTGTTAGTGGAGCTGGGATTATGTTGATCGAGCCAGAATCAGGGACAATCTACGAGGAAGCATTGAGGTTCAAGTTCGAAGCCTCTAACAACCAGGCAGAGTACGAAGCTTTGGTCGCAGCCATAGAATACGCCAAATGTTTTGGGGCGACCAAGATTATGGCATATTGTGATTCCCAGCTGATAGTCAACCAGGTCAGAGGAGAGTACGAGGTGTTGAATCTTACTTTAATCAAATAATGAGACATGGTGAAAGAACTGATAAAAGACTTGGAGTTCTGGGAAATTCAGAGGATTGGTAGAGAGGACAACGAATTGGCCGACCTACTCTCGAAGCTGGCTAGTTCAGATGAACCACATGAGGAACCAATCTCCTACCTCAAGCATCCAGCGTATGAAAGGGTTCAATTTCAGTGCGTAGAAGATACGTTGAGAAATTGGGTTTACGACAAGTGCTGGATCGAGGAAATGAGAGCATACTGGAGACGGGTGAGCTCCACGAGGACGAAGCAGCTCGAGCCATCAAGAAGAAGGCTCTGAGATACGTTATTCAAGGAGACATGCTATTCAGGAGGTCATATACTAAGCCATTGTTGAGATGCATTCACCTCCAAGAAATCACTCAATTAATGCACGAGGTGTATAATGGGGTTTGTGGCGGACACTCGGGGGCCAGAACTTTGGCTGACAAGTTGATCACATTAGGTTATTACTGGCCACACATGAGAGCTGACGCTCACGACTTCGTTCAGCAATGCGACCAGTGTCAAAGATTTGTTAACCTACCTTATTTGCCTATGACTGAGCATACTCCGATGATCGCTACTTTGCCATTTGATATGTGGGGCGTCGATTTGATTGGACCCTTCCCACCCGCCCGTGGAAACTGCAAGTATGTGATTGTTGCTATAGATTATTTTACGAAGTGGGTCGAAGCAAAGCCACTAGCTCGAATTACAGAGGAAAACGCCATCAACTTCATTCATGACTTCATTTGGTGCCGTTTTGGGATACCACGAGCTATTGTGTCGGACAACGGGCTACAATTTTCATGGGCCTTCGAAGAAGAAATGAATTGAGTAGGGGTCAAGCATTGGCAATCATCTGTAGCTTATCCTCAAGGCAACGGGCAAGCCGAAGCTGCGAACAAGCTCGTCCTATCGGCACTCAAAACGGGTTTGGTTGGTCGACGTAGCAACTGGTTGGACGAACTCCCCCTTGCTCTTTGGGCAGTTCGCACAACCATTCGGGGGCCTACGGAGGAAGCCCCATTCGCTCTTACATATGGATCAAAGGCCAGAGCACCGGCCGAGTTACGATTTCCTACTGCCAGAGTAGTTTTCTTCGACCAAGAGCAGAACGATACCAACAGATTGATCGACTTGGATTTGATTGTCGAGAAGCGAGATACGGCTTATCTGCGAATGGTCAACTACAAACAGAGGACCAAGAGTTATCATGACAAGAAGGTAAAGACAAGATCCTTCCAAGTAGGCGACCACGTGCTAAGGAAAATCGAGGCAACGGGAAGGAGAACTCAGCAGAACAAGTTATCTCCCAACTGGGAAGGTCCCTACATTGTCACTCGTATTATAAAGGAAGGAACTTACATGATCGCCCATCCAGGTGGTGAGGAATTAAAGCACCCGTGGCATGCTACCCACTTTATCAAATATTACTTCTAGTTCAGTTTTTCAGCTTTAAAGTTAGTTCAGTTTTCAAGTTTGAGTTTGTTATAGTTCTAGCTCTCCATTTTCGATGTAAGCATGTTTCTACGTCAATAAAAGTTGCAGTTCTATTCAACATTGTGTTACATTTTTACATCGATTCTAATAAGCCCGACTCCTAATCAAACCGTAGGTATAAAGCATCCGGATGATAGACGAAGTCAAATCATACGTCTGCGGGTAGGGAGAATAATATTATTAATATAAATCATCAATTACAAGTTCTAATTTAATGCGCAAAATTTTTAACTGTGCAAACCGTAGGTATAAAACATCCGAATGAGAAAATTGAATTGCACCAAACAAACTAGAAAATCTATAAAATCCAAAAAAATCACTAGTTTGAGATAATAGAATTATTGATTGTCTATCACACTAGATATCACGAAAAACGATAGACAAAATAATAGTATTTATACTGCATAATTCCTTTAACGAGGAACGGTGGGAGTTCAAAACCTTGGTCAACTTTACCCTAAACCAGATACAAAAGGATTGCATAAATCCTTGTTGAAAAAGATCACAAATCAGGCGGCTAAGAATAAACCCAACTGCACGGCCCACTTGGCCACCTGGCCCACATGCTGCTCGGCCACAAGCTGGCGAGCTCCCTTGGACATTGCCCAAACACCTGGCCCGGTCACAGATTCTATGGCGCCAGCCTTAAGTGCTGGCCACAATTCCTGGCAGACAATTTATGTCTTGGCCTTATTGTTTTTTAGGTGGCCACCTCGGGTGCAATTCTTCCTCGTCCCGTTGTCCCTTGTCACAATTCAACTGGGCATTCCTCCCCTCCCGTTGTCCCTTATCATAATTCAACTTGACATTTCAACTGTGCATTACTCTAAATTGGATTCAAATTCTTTTTTGTCTTTCGTATTCGACTCATATCAATTTTCAATTTATTTTTGAACTTTTTTGTCAACTGAAATTTAAAGGTACAAATTCTAACAAAATTCGTTAAAAATTAGAACGCATAGCTCACATGAGCGGTCAGTTGTAGTGCAGGTCACTCTCCAAAGAGCGAGAGTAGTGTACGCTAGTGCATACCAAGCGAGGGTGTGAAAAGAGGGCTGGACACTAGAAAGAAAAGAGAAAAGAAAGGGATTTGCGAGAAAAGTTTTGGGAAGGGGAGAAAGACAAAAATCCAAACACAGAAAGAAAATGATGAGAAAAAAGTATAATAATAAACCCAAAGAAAGAAAGCAAAGGCCAAAAAAAGCAGCACCCTTTTCAATTCCTATTCCTCACACCACAACCCAAGAGACAACACCCCCAAAAAGCTCTCTTTTTGTTTCCCACCTCAAATTGAAAGAGATCCCACAGATTTCTCTCTGTTCTTGAACCCAGCAATGAATTAAGTTTATGTGTGTGTTTGTGTGTGTGTGTGTGTGTGAGAGAGAGAGAGAGAGAGAGAGAGAGAGAGAGAGAGAGAGAGAGAGTACATTTACTGTGGTAATGTGGATTCTTTTAACTTATTTGTGATTGTGATTTGCTTCTAGGGTTTTTGCTAGTGTACCCTTTTGCATTTACAAGTTTTTTTTTTTTTTTGTGTGTGTGAATTGGTCTATGGAAAGAGAGATGTCCCAATCGGAATCAGGGGAGTCGGAGCTGTTGCGATCGGTGGCGGATACTCGTGGCAAGCATCGAATTTCCGCTGAATTGAAACGCCTTGAGCAGGAATCCAGGTTCTTGGAGGTTTGGAATTATTTTTTCTCTTTAATTTTCAGAAATTGGATGTTGTAGTATTTTTTTTATGTGCTCTCTGTTTAATTGATTTTACTGCTTCAGAAATGAATAAATTATTTGATAGCTTGTTATTCAAAAGTGGATTATTTTAGTTCGGTGTGGGTTTTGTAAATTAAGTTGAAGAAAGTTGATGTTTTATATATGATCTTTTAATTGGAAAAAAAGCTGCATATTCTTTTTTTTTTTTTTTTTTTTTTTGCATTCTTTTAAATTTAATTTTTTGACTGATTGATATGCACGTTTGGGTGAACTTCCATGAGCTAAGGCACGGAGATGGGAATGCAGATGAAACTGCTTTAGGATCTTAGTTTATGATTTGCCAGCCAGGTCCGAATGCTAGGCTGTTTTCTGTATGCTGTTGCAAAATCTGCTACTTGAGCACTTGCAGCTGAAAATTAGTATACCACAGATCTCTGATTTTCGAGTAATACAAGCGAGACTGATGTATTACTTGTAAAACATGAAGTGCATGCTACTTGTATGCGTGCGTGTGCGAGTACTTAAAAGAGATGGATATCAGTTTCATGATAATGCTATGTTTGTTGCTCGTAACATGCCAGGTGTAATGACATAATTTTCAAATATATTAAAAGGCAAAATTTGATATCAGCATTTTCGACAATTTATCACGAACCATTGACATTATTAGAAGGTGTGTATGAACCTGAACGAGTAATCGTGAAAAAGGTAGGAGAACAAAAATTTATTGATCTAATGACACAACTTTTCAGAACTCTATCTTTGACTTTTGTAGTGTGTACTTCCATATAGTTCTTCTGCGCACTTTTTGGAGGATATCTTCTCCTCTAATGTTTTTGCTTACTTTTCTGCTAGACGTTTTAGGAAAATTATCCTGTTGAAGTGGAAAAATCTGCCTTTGGCTGATAGGGAGGTCTTCAAGGTTAAGAAACATAAATCAGCTCTTTTCGTATATTAGACTGTGTGCCAGATTTAGACCATATGCTCGATTGAGCAGTCATGTTTCTTTTATTTTGATGTTTGATTAAACCATCTTCAAAGCAGCTACCAAATCTCTAATGCTTTTCTTGTTTTCTCTTCTCTGTCCATTCAGAAACTTTATGTGCTTTTGTACGAGTTAAAATACACTAGTTTTAGCACTTCGGAGTTCGGACCTCATTATAGGTCTAGGTAAGACACAAAGTTGCATAAATTTGTCAACTGAGTTTGGTCAAAGTCTATGAAGAACTAATAACAATAGTGAGTACAACGAATACCTCATTAGGGATTAGTCCAAATTGCGCTTTGCGGAAGACTTTATGCTTGTGATACGAACCCACGAACTTGTGCCTGCAATCACCATATTTCTCTCGTCGAGCTGATACCACAAAGTCAGGCATCTAGCTATGATTTCACACTCATCATACAAGGCTCTCGATGGTAGCCTAGAGACAGTAATTTGGCTGAGATCTATATGGTACGTTATTGTCTATATTTTAGTCTACAAAAACCTAAAATATATAGTTAGATTAGAGCATAGAGTTACAGTCCCATATGGATTGTATCTCATCATCTTATCCAACAACTAGTCTTATCTCATATTTGAATGTATCATTATGGGACTAAAAGACTCAGAGTCCAACAGTTTGATAATTTGTTTGGCGTAGATACCAAAAATAATATATTCAACCCTGAATACTGCCTGTTTATGCTTATGGTAACATTACTATACTCATCCTTAAGAGCGTCCATTTTCTCACCTGGACTGAAAAGGTTAGTAGGTTTTGATATGTTCTGGAGCATTGTATCTGACAATAGAGCATTTGATATCTTCTGGAATATGGACAATTAAGTCTGAACCACTTATTAGGTCAGCTATCTAGATACAGAATAACATATTCTCCTATTCCCCATGTCCCTAAATGAATGTCAATTTTCAAGATATTTTTGTCCCAAAATTAATGTCATTTTTGGAAAAAAACTCTGTCCCTAAATGTTTTTTTACCGAAATTTTTTCACTAGCTATTTTATACTCGGAAAATTAAATGTTTAGGAAGTGAATAACAAGATTATCTATGCATCTTTGCCATTAAATTATATAAAGAGTGGACATTTTCAGAATATCTCTCAAAGTGAAATTTAGACATTTAATTAGGGACGGAGGGAGTACATTTTTAGTTGAATTTAACGGATGAACAACTATTATCTTGGTGATTGGTTTTCTATGTATCTGGTAGTATATAGTCTTTTTTTGTTCAAAATAGAAACAAAGAGACAGTATCACTTTTGATTTTTCCTTTATTATTCCAATCCTGCCATCCAAGAATAAGCTTGCCCCATTTTACTGTGCTTGAGCTTGGCGAGAGTATCCTTATTCCAAGTTGTTTGCTTGTGGAGGGGAAATCCTCTTTTAAGGTCCTTTATATCGTTCGTGACAAAACACTTTCAAACTGACTTAGGTCTAGGGACAGTGGATAATGTCCCTCTCATACTTACAAAAATCATCGGGTGCTTATTTGGTTTGTGGATCATTACGAGATATGCTAATGCTATGACAAATTAAGTATCTAAAGTGCCACATTAATTTCACTGTGTATCCATTTAAAAAAGTACTGATAGAAGAATCAATATGGAAAAGGAAATTAATGTCTTTTTGAATCAAGTAATTCAATTGAAGGATTCCTGTTATTCAACATTCAAAAGATTTTTCTAGAGTCGGTAATTTCCTCAAGTAGTTCAAACTTTACTTTTATTCCGTAAGTTCAATTGTACGTGATGTACGGTCGTCGTGAAGGGTGGTTTTGGATACATCAATTATATTTTTTATTTCTAAGAACGGTATTGCATTTATTTGCCTCGTCATTTGGTCATATTCATTATTTGTTTCAGGACATCATTTTCTCCTACTGATATCATGCAGGAAGAGCTGGAACAGCTTGAGAGAATGGAGGCCGCCTCAGCTGCCTGTAGGGAGTGAGTATGAGATATAAATTTGTTTTAACTATCTTTCATATTAATATTGCTGATAAGTTTCTAATTGTATTTCATGTGTTCGTTAGATTGTTAAGTAACATGGAAACAAAGCCGGATCCACTACTTCCAATGTAACATTCCTCTTTCTAATTTCTCCATATCTTGTAAGAGTGTTGCTTTCACACCCGTAAAAATTTATGAGTATACCCGTTTTCATGCATTAAAATCTTGTACCGTAAAATATTGTAAGCATACATACGGTATACTTGAATATTTTACGGGTGTGAATAGCAACACTCTTTTTGTAGTTACTTTCTTCCTTGATTAGTGTACTAAAGTTTTTGTCTATTTGTTTTGATGATAGAACAAATGGCCCCACAAATACAACATGGGATAGATGGTTCGAAGGACCCCAAGATAAGTCGGGTTGCAGATGCTGGATTCTATGATCTCTTCTTACAAATTCCATAAGAGCATTCATTGACAAGGTCTGAAGTAGAGTGATTTTTACCCCCCACATTGCAGATATTATAGAGCAACACCATATTCGTAGCAAGTGCTGAAATGAACTTCTCCATTGTGCAGAAAGATGACAATTATTTCCTTCTAGTTGAATCAAAACTGATAGACCTGATACAGTCTTCTTTTTATTTAATTTTCGCCCTTTTAATGTCAGCAGATGATAGATGAAAAGTAACGATGTGCAGAAATAATATTTTTCCAATTCCATTTCTAAATATTTAAACGGACTTGCTAAAGTGTTGCTGTGTATTTAGAAGTGTTAATGTGTGTGTAAATAAGCGTCGGTGTTTGTGTTTAGAAGTATGGTCTTTAGAAACTGCCAGTATTAAAAATGCAGTACACTATCAAGAAACTTTTAAGCCAAATGAACATAAAGCATTTCAGTCAAATGAACTTAAAGCACATCTGTATTAGCAATATTATGTGTCAAATCATACACAAGATCTGTTCATGGAAAAGTCAATCAAAACAAGAATATAAAACCTCACACCAAGATCAATAGACTCCCCTGGATAAAGAAAGTCGCAGCACCTCCCTATGTTGGTGCTTTTCCAGTAACATGTTGAGCAATCCAACCTAAACCATCATACAGCCCTTCCCCCGTGATTGCACAGCAGGCTTGAATGTGCCAATCATGGTTCTTGATGCTGTGAAGAGAAAGGGCATCGGTTATTTCAGCAGGGGTCATGGCGTCTTTGAGGTCCTGTTTATTTGCAAAGACGAGAATAACTGAACTTTGAAGATCTTCGTGTGGTAGCAGCCTGAAAAGCTCGTCTTTCATTATAGAGATCCTGGCTCTATCTGTGCTGTCTATCACGGCTATAATGGCATGAGTTCCACGATAATATGTAGCCCATGATGTTCTCAGTCTGTCTTGCCCTCCGAGGTCCCACACCTGATATAAATTACGGAGTATTTAATTAATAAACCAATTTAATCAGACTAAAACTGTGAGATAAGATACAATCAAACAAGAATGATAATACAAGTCAAGCGGCAGATGTAAAGGCAAAAATAAGGTGCCTCAAGCTGAATGTTAGAAAGCGTTGGATCAATAGGAGCTCCTGCCGAGTTCACTGTCCAAGAACACTTGGAAATAAAGCTTCCAGGCACTATACCCCAGTGTAATCATCATCAGAACATTACTCATTTTGTGCCCAGTCATTGAGCCCCAGCAGAAAGCATGAAACAACAAAAGAAGTTCGCTTTTCAGGTGGCAACAGCATGCTGGGAAGTGGGAATTGGGTATATCAGAGGCACAAACCAATTATTGGCTTCTTGCTTTACAAAGCTTCACTCATTTCTCGTTTTAATATGCTTTGATCCAAGTTCCCTTTTATATCCAAGGCAAAGCAAAACAAATTTCAGATTGCACAAAGAAAACTTGTTGCTATTAAGAACTTATACTTCGATATGTTGGTCTTCCCAATAACATACAACAAAAGTTTACCATAATGATCAACCATGTCTAAAAGCTAACCAAGGCCCAAGACCATTTTCTATTACACCTAAATAACCAGATATTACTGGAAGAAACCCTAACGATCAAAAGTTTTAGGGTACACTTACCTACTGCAGAAGATATCAGCCATTAATTTATTATTACCGCAAATTAGACATTTCATTAATTCATCAAACTGACTTCTCCAATTGAGTGATAAAAAAGGCGTCCCAACCAGCTGTAGGCATACCAATGAACGCAAGTTTTTTTCTCCTTTAAACTCTTAGTTATAAGGCTGACCTCAATTTGCTCACTACATAGACCACAGACAACTCAACCACAGCCTCTCCCCCAAATGTCACATACAGAACTGTTAAATGTCCAAGTCAAATTGGTGTAGCTGAGCTCAAATCTGGTTTTTAACTAATTTAAGGCGGTTGGGCCACCATTGGCCTGCCAACTAACCCCTGGCTGTTACACCTGAGTCCCTTGAGCTAACCGAGGTCAATGAGGAATGTTGGCGAGCCAGTCCATGACACGGCTAGTCTGACTAAGGTTTTGGAGGCAATTCAGTTCAGCGAAAGACAAATTCAGCCAAAAATAAATTTACTATGCTCGACACGGGCATTCCACTGATCTTTTTCTTCTTGTTTCCTTTTTCCCAAGTCAAAAATATAAAAAATACAATCAGCCCGTCTTCAACCCTTGAGGCACTTAGAATTAAAACTAATCCCTGAGTTCCCGATAACCCTAAGCTAAAAGATGCAAAAACCAAGTGATCACATCAACCCACTTCCAGTAGCCGTTCTTCCACTTGTCCAGGACTATGACTAATCCAAGCATTCCATTTTTAGAGTAACCTCATGACATATTATGATGGAGAAGATATTATTGCAGTAATTACAGCTCTCCAAACAAGAAACACAGAAAATAGAGGACGAAGAGTGAAAAGTGGAGAGTCGAGACAGTGAATACAGGTGTATAAGTGCTAAATATCAAACACCATATGCTTCCCTCACGATAAAAAGTTGTTTTCCCCAAGCCTTTTGTCAAAGTGGCTCAATAAGATAAAAGTCGAAATCTTGAAAACCCGAACTGCCAAAAGCAGAACGGACATAACCAAACAAAGGAAAACAGAGGCCGCGTTCAGTCTCTATTACCTGCTACTAGCCGAAGTTACATTATGACCCAAATAATGGCATCACAGTCAACCAAACCATACACAGAACTCCAGAAATTGTCTTGGGATAGACCATTGCTCATATGAGATCGAATATTCGAAAACACCCTTTACATGACTTGACAATTTTTCTTTCTTTTGCTAAGGTTGAGTCATTGAATATGACTGCTAGTAGCATTTCCAATATTGGGAGTTTGCCTGTTCAGAGAGTAAGAAACTCTAATGGTGAAATATAGTGAAGGAACAGATAACTTCCCAACAATCAAATTCCCAAATCAACACACTTGGATGGCAAACCAGGTATAGAGCCTTATCATGACTTATAATGCACTATTTCATGTTTCTATAGGCCACAAGATAATAATTTTGGAGATGGAAACATTAATTTTGCTTAGTCCACGCTTTCAGGTTTTAAACCTATAGGGCTTTCTAGCTCCTAGTCACTCAACAATGCAAAAAAAAAAAAAAAAAAGAAGTTTCAATTAAATCTAAAACTGAATGCATGGAAAATGCTTATATCACTATTTTCTCCAACAGAATTTGCATCTACAGAGGCCTAAGAACAAAACAATTAAAAATCAAGAAATCATGGTATTCTAAATCTTGGAAGGTTTCAGCAAACATTAATCAAATATCCCAGGAAACATATTCTCACACACTACAAAGAGACATGAATCTCTATTAGGTCCTTCTGAGCTTGGCTATATTTCAATTTTTCTTATAGAGATCCTTTTTTGTCATTCACTCTAGTCCCAATTAAGATTTTAAAGTAAATAACAATCAGTTATCTCAGTCTTAGCTAAATTCTAAATTCAAGGATGAAAGAAGATTAAGAAGGGGTAGTAAACCAACAGACTTCCTTGACTTCTTAAACCAACATTAACCTATTATTCAGGGACTCTGATCAGAGCTCAAATGAATATCCAGCAGAGGGACCAAACTACTAATGATAATAAGTCACCCTGGAAGAACATGATGGTAGGGGAAACAATGAGACAGATTTCTGAGCATTACATAGGAAATCAAACTCATATCCCGCAAACTCTACTTCAATACAACACCAATTACTGCAGGTAACAATTACCTCTAAGAGCGATGAAGGGTAGCCTCAACTACAACAACAAAGCCCTAGTCCCAAAATAATTTGAAGTCGGCTAGCATGAATCCTCATGTCATCGTGAAAGAAAAAATGTAAGAAAAAAATAAGTTAGAAGAAGCAATAGGTGGGGAAAAAAATAGAAAATAAAAAGAAGAGAAGAAGAAAAAAATAAAAATAGTGATAATAAAAGAATAAATATATAATAGATAGGGAAATGAAAATAATATTAACAAAAAAAATCAACTAAAAATGAACTACCGTTACAAAAGTAGTTTAAGCTCAACCGTGTGATACTTTTTTCTTGAGTAACCAGTTTGTTTCAGTGGTCTTTTTCACCCTTAAAGGTTCATCGCCGTGCTGTGCAAACATTATAAAACTGAAAGCAACACTTAACCTTTAAGCTTTCTCGGACAGTATCAGATCGAGCAGATGCCCTTCTTCAGCAATGTCAAGAAGAAAGAAAATAGGCAAAAGGACGTGGGAGAACCCACCCAGAACACAAATGTAAGAACCACAGTCAGTGAAGCAACTTCTAATCAAACTCTATGGTGAATAAACATGAATGTACAAGACTGGATAAAATCTTCATCCGCACAATAATCATTGTCTTGATTTCAAGTTTCCTTATCTCAACTATATACTTTCTTCGTCACATAACAATGGTTACCAAATTGAATGTGTGGGAATTAAGGAAAAGTAATTATAATATTAATAGGGAGTAGGTGTAGTGACTTGTGAGTATGAAAAGTAAAGTAGGAGAGAGAAAGTGGAGTATGGAATAGTAAGTGGATTGTTGTCGTGAGTGGGCAAGTGGGTCCCATTGAGTAAAAAAGTATTATCAAATTTCCAATTTGGGATGGTAACATTTGTTATGGGACATGCTAAAGGAAAAGAAGTAACATATGTTATGGGACGGAGGGAGCATTTTGCTCAGCCAGGGATCAACTAATGCGAAGTACCAGCAATATGGCACCTTGATCATGTAATTCAAACTTCACACCAGGATGTTTTAAGTCCATAGTGTCCATACAACTGCATATATTACTCCAATATGATTGAATCAATGTCATTTTGCCGGATCTCCTACAAACTGTGAGGGCGGGTCAACAGAAAGGAGACTAGGAGCTATATAATGGATTTCTTTATCGTGAAAATGGAATTTTAATTCATTTGCCTATGCAATTGCAATCAACGACCTCCTGCAAAAGGATCCTGAGATAATTCTACTGAAACAGTTAATTGGTAAATGTAAAGATCCTTCGCCATTTGGAATCCACATTCTATTTATAACTTTAAGGCTTACGAAGTTTAAGCCTGAAGAGCATGATTACCAGAGCCTTAGAATTTGCACACGACCTCTAATACTGGAATACTAAAACTGATGTTCCTCGTATGTAGCCAACTGGTCTTCATTTGGGATAACTCTTTGCAAGTGGTATTTGGCATGCCCATAGTGTTCTTAATCATACAAAGTATCCCTGTCTCCCATTTTCAGATCCTCACATAGAAAAAATAAATATCTAAGCTACAGAATGCCCTCAACCAATTAAAGGAAACAATATCCTGGTAATAACACCAGTAACCTTACAGAATTATGTATTCAAAGTTCAAACACTATCAATTTCCCCCATTAGCAAACTGTAATTCTCAATTCAGTAAAGGAAGACACCAGGAACACTTAACCACCAAGTTGTCAGCGTCAACATTGCAAAAACAAAACAATAATATAAAGAATGCAACATCAAAACATAATTACCATGTTCATCTAAACAAACCAAAAGCAAAATTCAAGCTCCTTTATTTCATAAAACGCACCTCAAACCGTATATTCTTGTAAACAAGCTCCTCAACGTTGCTACCAACAGTGGGATGAGTAGTAACAACTTCCCCCAAATGCAACTTATAAAGCGTCGTCGTTTTACCGGCATTATCCAATCCAACAACGACAATCTTATACTCCTTCGCAGGAAACAACATGAACCAAAACCTTGACATGAACGCCCCCATCCTAATTTATCCTAATTTCCAGAAAGAACATTAATTTCATCAATTAATATCAAAAAGAATAAGTAAAACAATAATCAGATCGTCGATTAATCAAAACTGAAATTGGGTTTGAAAGGGATCGAACCTCTGAACGATCGGGAGGCAGAGATGGCGTTGCGGGTCGTAGTTAGCGAGTAATTTAGGATGTGGTGGAGGAATGGTGATCTTTGAAACCCTAAATTGATCGGATTTAGGTTGATTTTGCTTGAATTGAATATCAAAGAAAAGGTATTTATCGATCTGAGGGGAAACTTTACTTGTTCAATGAGAGAGATGATATGAGAAAGGCTTTACTCGGTCGACGCCAGCGTGGCATTAGCCTAGGCGGCCAATACCGGAACGAAGTATAATTGGTTTTAAAAAAAAAAAAGAGAATTGTTATTCACCCCCGCAACATTACTCAATACCCCCGCATTACTAAGTTTACTTTTAAAAATTAAAATTACACCCCCATTATTACTATTATACCCACAAAGTTTCTCTCTCTACTTTTCCTCTCTCTTCTGTTCGTCGCAAGGAACTTTTCAAATCATTGTCGAAGAACCCTCATCTCCCAGTTCATCATAAATTCCTCCAAGTAATCCCTCTTTCTATGCAAATGATGCGAATTTACATTTAAATATCTGTAATTTTTGATGGGTTTTCATGAAATTAAAATTTTGATGGGCTTAGCGGATTTGGGTATGGAGAGGGATAGAATCCGGTGAGGACTTGGCCGGAGAGGGATTGGGTTAGGTTTTCCGGTGAGGGAGATACCAGGTGAAGGTGAGGAAGGTTGAATGGAATTGGAGCGCTCGGTGTTGAAGGTCACGGGTGAACGTGTTTAGGAATGCAGGAACGGGCGCCGTTTGGTGTAAACGTATTTGGGTGTGAGGAGACGAATTAGGGAGAGGAACTGGTGGTAGTGATGAGGATGCCATTGACGATGTTTAGAGAGAGAGAGCTCGGAGGAAGCTTGGCGATTTGGCGATTTGACGATTAGAGAGAGAGTGGGAGGGCTCTGTTGTGGGTCGAGTTGTTTGAGGGAGAGAGAGAGGACGGTGAAGGTCTAGGTTGAGAACCGATTTGGGGAAGGAGGAGGAAGGTGATTTTTGGTAGTGGATAGGGAGAGCGAGCTTGAGGACGCCATGGAAACCGTTTAGAGAGAGAGAGAGTCATTTAGGCTAGAGAGAGAGAGAGAGAGGGCGGCGTTGGTGAGGAATGATTCGTCTGTGAGCTCAATTAGGTTTTGGAATTGCTTGGAGGGATGTCGAGCCATGTCGACATCGAGGGGTAGGAGCATGAGAAGTAAGGTGGAGATGAGGATGAAGAAGGAATCTGGTAAAACCCTAAGAGACTAAGAGAGATTAGAAGGGCCTAATCGCCATTTGATTTGAAGGTATTGGGTGTGTTTGAAGGTAATTCTTCATTTCTTTTAGAGATGATGGCGGCGGTGGATGGTGGGGGGTGGTGGTGAATAGTGGTGGGCAACATATTAGAGGTTGAAGATGAGGATAAATTGGTCATTTCAATTGATGGCATTTTTATAATAATTATTACTGCGGGGGTATTGAGTAATGTTGCGGGGGTGATTAACAATTCTCAAAAAGAATACTCCATCCGTATAATACTTCTTCAAATGTCTTTGTTACATTCTACTGAGCATCCACAATGATAAGAGCTTTTTTCATATATTTTTTGTAATTGCAATATGTCACATCATTTACAACTCAATAATAAAAACCTTCAAACTTTTTTCACAAGTAGGACTTTTTTATCAACTTTTTTGTTTCCCCAAATCCAACAATATTAAACTTTTTTTCTAACATTTTTCTATAATATTTAATGATCAATATGAGAAAGGGATCAAAATTAATGAAAAGAGCTCCTTGAGAGAGCTCTTTGTAGAAGGAGTTGCTCCTTAGTAAAGAGCTTTTCAACTTGCTCCACAATGACAAAAAGCTCTAGAGAACTTTTTCATAAAAATAAAGAGCTCCCAAAAATCTCTCATTGTGGATGCTCTAAGAAATTCATAATAGTATAAGATCTTTGACCATAAATGTCCACTTCTTCGGTCCATCTCCGCGGCTCTGCCTCACCATCCCTCTCTTCGATCTCTTACTTCTCTATTTCTTCTTTGGATTCCCATGGATTGAGCTCTGCAATTTTAAATACTTAAACCCATATCAAATCTAGCTACTGTCCCCTCTACATTTAATACACCGCCTCCCACTCACCCTCTCATGGCCGCCACCATCATCCTACCCCCACCACCACCCCACCCCATTGTCATGGTCAAAGTTGCCCACACTACTCATTTTTTCTCGAGTAAGTCGTCGCCCCACGTCTCTCTCCCCTCCAACCCAAGTTGTCCATGCCAATCTCATATTTCTTCTGAATAATCTAACAGAGAATAATCTAACAAACAGTAGGGGTGAGCACGGATCGGTTTGGATCGGTTTTAGGATAAAACCGACACCAAACCAATAACTATCGGTTTTATGTAAATCGAAACCATTAACTTCGGTTTCTTAAGGGTTCGGTGTATTCGGTTTCGGTGTGATATCGGTTTGGTTCGGTGTCTTAATGGATTGTTGGGCTTTAATGGGCCTTGTTTGGACATCAAGTTCTTTTGTTGGGTTATCGATTTTGAGATGAAGTAATAAGTGCACATGTGTTTAGCTGGGCCCCATGCAATGAACACCTAAATATGGATTTACTGTTGGTTGGGTGTCTTCTTTGCTTGCTATCATAAGTATTAATCTTCCCATGAACCTCATAAATGGTATTCTTATTTTCCAAATAAAGTCGGAGAGAGAGAGAGAGAGAGAGAGAGAGAGAGAGAGAGAGAGAGAGAGAGAGAGAGAGAGAGAGAGGGAGAGAAATAGGAATGGGTTCAGTTGGCCATCACAAAAAATCATATAAAGAACGACTACTAAAAACACCCAGCGCTTTCAGACTCTAGCTTCTTGTATAAGCTGTATTACTAGACAGGACCTTGTCCAAAATATGGGTAAAGGAGAGGAGTTCAGCAAGCTCCTTATCGTTGGGGCTTTTAGAAAGTTGGAAATCATAAAAAGTTAATGCAACCGGCTATAGGGGACTCTGGCGGAAAAAAATAGGGATTCTATCCATGAGAAGTCTGTCTCCTTCCCTCATATCCTCCGAAAGTATTTGTGATGGCCATTACAAACCTTGTACTGAATATGACAGAAATAAGAATGAAATATTTGTGAAAGAAATTTCCAGAAACTCGCATGAGAGATGGATACTGATTGTTTATCATTATGCACATCCTATGAAGCCCAAATTACTTATGAGTATATAGTATAGATAAAACGACGTAGTTTTGGCTTATCGGTTCGGTTCGATTTTTTATCGGTTTTTAAACTTTTAAAACCTAAACCAAACCGAAAATTTCGGTTTCTAAACTTTTAAAACCTAAACCAAACCAAATGGCTCGGTTTCGGTTTTATCGGATTCGGTTTTTCGGTGTTAATGGTGTTAACGGTGTTAACGGTTTTTTTTACTCACCCCTAACAAACAGAGCAACCATCACTAACCCTCATGTCCACACTACATTTACCACACAACCCCTAATCTCATCAATAAATTTTCCTTTCCACTCTCCCAAAATTATATCAATTGGATGTGCCATACACTTGTCATCCTTATGCACCTGAAATTTGAAAGAAAATAGATGAAGTTTATCAATTAAAACAGCCCTATAATTTATCAGTGTTGAATAAAACTGATACGGATAAAGCATGTTTGCTACTATCCTAATCCTTATTTATAGCCAAAACCTAAATAATTGGAAATCTCAACTCTTCTATGCACAAATCAAGTAAAGAGACAGTAAATATAAATGGTCATATTTGTAGCATTACGGTAAAAAGGCAACAATAAGAGACAAAATTTGTGCCCCTGCCCAAGAATTGTGCCCCTATCCTTTTATCACATCGACGAACACACAGATGTATATACATCCAACTGCATCATTCTTCTCTTATTAACATACGAATACTTCAAGAATTGAAGCGGTAGATTATTCTCTAGCAAGCACATTTTAGACAAACAATGATACTGATCAGACATGAGAAAAAAAGTCCCTCTCTCTGGCATTTAAGAAGAATAAGAATGAATATGGCTTTACTAATCATCAATAGGCAGTTAATACTAAATTGTATTGTAATAGTAAATAAAAATACCTTTAGAAGCTTTGAAGGATCTTTTACAATGTAAAATGGCACCTTGTATCCCATCATGTTGCAGCAACTCTCCTGTGTGATGACAAAGCCCTCGAAGGCGCAGCAGCTACTGCAATGGATAAATTATATCACTGTAAACTTGAAATGTCATGGTAAATATACAAAATATTTATGGATTCACTTAGATTTCAACTGTACCTTAATTTTCATGATCCAAACAGTTGAATTGGGATTCAAACCTTTCAATCCATCACAAATTCAATTTGAAGTAGGGATGGCAATTTTGAACCGAACCGTGGATACCCGAACTGAACTGAACCGAAGTTGACGGTTATTAACTGGTTTGACTGGATATGGGGCGGGTAATGGGGAATAACCGAAATGAAAAAGTGGGGAACAGTTTGATTTTGATATTAGCATTACCCGCCCCATTGCCTGAACCGAACATTACCCGAACTGCTTACTTTAGTAATATAACTTTACCCTTATTCATATAAGTATTTCCCATGATATAAACATCATAATTTTTTTACCAATATGTGTTAAATCCTTATATAAAATGTATTTGTAGACACCCAAATTTTGTACCCATATTTTATATTGTCCAAAAAGTGTCAGCACTTAATTAGCAGCCGCCCTTCCTCTCTCCATCATTTTATTTTCCCATTTTTCAAACTTTTCCCTCCTCCTCCATCATTTCCTAGCCTACTCCATCCAATCACTTTCCATCATCATCATTACATTCACTCCCTCCATTTTCCCAAGCTTACTCTCTCCCTCTCTTTCAGACGACTCCTCTCAACAGCCCACTCCCAACAATCCCTTCCCTACATTCGTCTCCCCCTCACAAACACACAAAACTTCATTTTTATCTCCATCAAACATATCAACTCCCTCAATTTCCATTCTCTCTTCATTCGAAAATTCTCCCTCTCATTAGTAGACAAGAAACCCACAAAACAACCACAACAAACAATCTCGCATTATACTTTGTAAGGTATAATTTTCATAATATGAAAGCATGCTATTTAGTTTCTTGATGTTATATTCTGAATTTTAGTTATTTATGCAAGTTTGTTTTAAAGGTGATGAATGTGAAAGTTTTTTTTTTTACTAAATATGGTGACTTGTTTTTTTTTTTAATTCTCTTAACATATTACTTTTTTATTTTATAAAGTAGAATTTTTGTTTAATTATATTGACTCTTGTTGACCCATGTTGACGATAGTTGACCAATTTTGGCCCATGCTCTGTTTTTCATTTTTTCTTATGACATTGAAAAATTGGAACAGGTTGAATATGTCGACTCCGGAAACCGAATCTACCTCTCCAAATAATCTCAATTCAACTCACCCAAGTCCATTGTCTACCCCAAAAGTAAGCTCTGGGCCAAGCAATTACTTTCCCCCACCCTCACGGCTAGACGATATTCATTCACCCACAACCGAAGGACTAACTGAAGATGGTTGTGACTTAGCTTCTCTTATGAAGGGCAACAGACTTAGAAGCCTGGAATCACTATGAGAGGATTAAAGTTGATGGGATTGACAAGGCTAAATGCAAGTATTGCAAGAAATGTATTGGAGGAAAGACAAAAAATGGGACATCTCATAATAGTCGTTACACTACAACCTTGAAGTGGTGAGACTATTTTTTTTTCTAGCATCATCAGTTTGGTTGCATATCGATTTACCATTATTCTACCCTTTATATAAGGTGTCTTAGGCTCCGTTTGTTTCGACGTAAAACATTTTCCGAAAAACGTTTCCCGAAAAATGTTTTCCTGTAAAATATTTTACGGAGGTAGGGCGTAAAATGTTTTACGGAGGAAGGGTGTAAAATGTTTTCGGCTGTTTAGTAAGGAAAATATTTTCCGAAAGGGCGTAAAATGTTTTATTTTTTTTATTATTATTATTTATTATTATTATTATTATTATTTTATTTTTATTATTATTTTTTTTTATTTTTTTATTATTATTAATTTTTATTATTATTATATTTTTTATATTTTTTTATTATTATTATTTTTTTTATTATTTTTTTGTTATTATTTTATTATTATTATTTTATTTTTTATTTTTTATTATTATTATTATTTTATTTTTTATTTTTTATTTATTATTATTATTATTATTTTATTTTTTATTTTTTATTTTTTTAATTATTATTATTTTATTTTTTATTTTTTATTTTTTATTATTATTATTATATTATTATTATTATTATTTATTTATTTATTTATTATTATTATTATATTTTTTATTATTTATTATTATTATTATTAGTATTATTATTATTATTATTATTATTTTATTATTATTATTATTTATTATTATTATTATATTATTATTATATTATTATTATTATATTATTATTATTATTATATTATTATTATTATTATTATTATTATTATTATTATTATTATTATTATTAGAATGAGGAAGTCGAATGTTGTACCTTGTGAAATATGAGTTGTACATGAAGGACACCATTTTTCGGAAAATATTTTACTTAGGACAAGGTCAGTAAGTCGTTTTACTTAGGAAATGCGTAAAATGTTTTCCGGAAAACGTTTTCTCCATTTTTCGGAAAATAACCAAACAGCGGAAAATGAGTTATTTTCCAGAAAATATTTTTCGGGGCTCAACCAAACAACGAAAAACTAGTTATTTTACGAAAACGAGTTATTTTACGGTGAAACACGATATTCACAAACTAAACATTTTGATAGATATCAAATTTTACTTTTCATTAAAAATCTAACGCTATTAGCCATGTACCACTACATGTATAGTAGAGTAAGTGTTATTAGTATAAAAAGTGAGATATGAATAATAAAATGGGATAGAAATTAGTAGGTGAATAGTTATGATGAATATGACAAGTAGATCCTATTAATAAAGAAGTATTAAAAAATAATTATTTTGAGATTGTGTCTTTTTCAATTGGACATATAAAATAAAATTTTATATCTTTTCGGATAGAATAGGGGGAGTAATAGTTTAGTTATTTGTTTTACATATATACATAAAATATTCATCATTATTTACGGATACGTATCCATGTGCACTATACTCCCTCTGTTCCATAAGTTTTAAGAAAACTTTCCATTTTGGGCGTCCCATAAGTCTTAAGAAATCCCAAAAAGGAAACCTTAAATCACTATTCTCTCCACTCATTCTCTCTCCTACATTATTTTAATACTCACAACACATTATAATTTACTATTCACTCCACTCATTCTCTCTCCTATTTAATTTTTCACACTCACAACACTTCTTCCACTCATTCTCTCTCCTAATACTATAATAATATTCCTTAATTCTCGCGCAAAATGGAATCTTTTTAAGCTTAATGGGAGGAGGGAGTATGAATTATCCTTTTGTCCTTCATAAATAACATCTTGACTAAACTGATGAACATAGATCACACATCGTAGCTAACAACTTGGGCGTAGAGCATTAATAAGATACAATACGCTCTACTTAAGATGGCAAAGAGTCCAAGCTAGCATAGGTTTAACTAGGGGCGGGCTTAAATTGTACTTCATTCGTCTCAAAATATGTTTGTTCCATTTGATTTTTTTTTTTTTGAGTTTTGACCATAAATATATGACAATTTAATTATGTTCATGAAATTCTAAAAATTTCTATTGATTCACCATTAATAATATTATCAACAACAACTTTTAGAATTTCATGAACATGATTAATCTCTCATGAATTTGTGGTCAAAGTTCAACAAAAAAATCAAATGGAACAAACATTTTGGAACGAAGGGATTACAGTTTAATTTGGTTTGAATTAATTTAAAAGTCGAACGTCTATCATGAATTTTTTTAAATCGAACTGAATCAATCAGATCGTCATGGTCTAATTCTGTTTGGTCTAAACTATGGCCTGATTTTGTAATTTAGACCGCAATTTAAACTACGATCCAAATTACATTTCAGACGACTACGATTTAAATCACATTTCATAATAGGGAGCTTAATTAAAATCGGGAAAAAGATAAATTGAAATAAGAAGGTATCTTGATTGATCCCCTAACCACAGAAGCCAATGTTATGAAACTTTTTTCAAATAATTTATTTTAAAATTAATAAATATCAAAATGACAAACATTTCAAACTATTGCCCATAATAACAATTTTTATGAAACTCGTTACACAGCTTAGCGAGTTTATAATTTTGTTCGTTTAAACTCGATACATGATATAACGAGTTTAAATTTGCTCAATTTTATTTTAATATTTATGAATATAGAAAAAAAAAACTAAAATTTAAACTCGGCTACTTGAAGTAGCGAGTTCAAATTCTCAAGCTTTTGCAAGAATTTTACCCACATGAAATACTGCTTTTCCGTCTCACTTTAAATTGTAAAACAAATGAGATCTAAACAAATACATATTACAAGTAAATAAAGTCGTCTGTTGCATACTTATTATATGCTTGTCTCACCTGATATTTCAGTCACTCCATTGTTTATTGAGAGCTAGATTCATAACTGGCTCAGACTCCGGAGGCGCATTGGTATTATCCTATATACAGTTCAACAAAGAAAAATAACAATTGTTAGAGAATCATAAGACTTTTGACTACTTACTAGAATACAAAACTAAAGCCAAGAAAAAATAATCAAGTAAACGTGAGATTTATGTAAGGAATATGGATTACAACTTACTAGAACGTCTCTCCATACGTGATCTAGAACTGCACGTTCCATCTGATGCCATTCTCTAGATAATGGGAAATGTTCCCCATTTCTCACAAAATATCCTAGCTGAGTAGCTAGTTTTGCATGTTCCCCACCAACGGGTTGTCCAAATTCATTCCATATTATATTTAGTTTTTCTTTACCCCATTTTTTGTTGATTTTGCCAGCCCTCTTTCTTTCTTTCTTGAGCCCTCACCTGTTAACTCCTTCCTTGGCGGCATATCTGGCTAAAAAACTTCATACAAAAGAAATTTTACTAATGAACCACACCTAAAGCCAAAACATAGCAAAGCCACAAATATAGAGACTGAAACAACAATAACTGCACCAACAACCAACTAAGCTACACAGTTTTCATTGTCATAATATGTGTAAAGTCAATTATGTGTAATTCCAAAATGGCAGTATCATCCTCCAGCCCCTCAAAACGATCCTGAACTTCTTCCCATCTGACATCCTCCAAAGCATGTCGACTCTGCTCCCGATCTATCCTTGATCATTCCTGCTCATCCAAATATGCTTTCATCAGAGCCCACTGATCCAAAGAGCTCTGCTGGCTCTGGTTCTGCTCTCCACCTTGACCTCCCTGCCTCTCCTGATTCTAATCCTGCTCCTCATCATCCTCCTCATCAACCAGATCCATTTCATCATCTACACCCGACATACGCCAATGCCTGGCCTGCGCACCACTCGGAAAGGTGGCCCCTACCGAGCAAGAGACCGTTCTCCTGGGAGTACCATATTCAAACAATAAAGACCTGCTGTCTGCCGCCCTCGGGTCCCTCACAAACTTGTCATATTGCACTAGCTAAATGAGCGTCAATCTTTTTTATTTTGAGAGACATTTTGAGTACAGAGATTTTATTTCGGGAAAGTTAATCCATGAACATGTTTCTTATCCTAATCTTGTTCATTGCAGGTTATTTCTGAAATTATTGAAACCTGCCGAGCACATGATTATACAGATGTAGTGTTAGTTCATGAACATCGTGGAGTACCAGATGGTTTAATTAATGGTTTAATTATCAGTCATCTTCCATTTGGTCCCACTGCACACTTTGGGCTAATGAATGTGGTAAGTTTCTTTGTCATGTGTATTTGAACCTTCTGTTTTTGTTTATATTTATGTTTTTCCCAAAGCACTATCTTGATTCATGATCACTCTTAGGTTACGAGACATGACCTCAAGGACAAAAAGGCTGTGGGAACAATGCCCGAGGCTTACCCGTATTTGATACTCAACAACTTCTCAACTAAGGTATGACCTACTGCTATATTTATATTGACCCAAGTATTATTCTTCTAGCTAAGTTTTGTTGAAAGTTCATTTGCCTTTAGCAGATTTTTTATTCATGATTCTGGTTTTGAAGGCTTGCTTTTCTAGTTCCATTTATCTCTTCATTTGTGTAATCTAGTTTTCTGATTGCTGATATTGCTAGCTTTTAATTGTTTTGGGTCTAAAATAAACATAAAGTTCTCAAAAGAATATTGTGTTGTCAGAAA
This sequence comes from Adenophora triphylla var. japonica, assembly GCA_022495995.1. Classification (NCBI taxonomy): domain Eukaryota; kingdom Viridiplantae; phylum Streptophyta; class Magnoliopsida; order Asterales; family Campanulaceae; genus Adenophora; species Adenophora triphylla. The sequence continues at coordinate 174,272 of JAFEMH010003626.1, read as the reverse complement.
TTTTATCCCCCTATTTCAACCTCCTGATATTTATCGATTATCTCCCAATGAAATGTAGTGCCCTTGCTTTTGTTCTCTCTCTCTCTCTCTTTTTTTATTCGATAAAGAAAGAAGAAATTCATTAAAGGATGAATGAACATAGTACCAGTGACAGCAACAACAACAACATCAACAGCAACAACAATAACAACAACAACATCAACAACAATATCAATAACAGATCACACCACCAAGAACAAAAAAATCCAGAAATTAAAAGTAAATCAGAAAAGGGGGAAGAAATGTATACCTGATTCGTTGTTGATCGAAGAAATCACGGTAGCTATGCAGGTCACTGGCGGCGTCGCAAATTGCCCTAGAGGAGAGAGAGAGAGAGAGAGAGAGAGAGAGATCGAACAAGAGGTTTCAATAACCCACCACCAAGAACAACAAAACCAAAAAATTAAAAGTAAATTAGAAAAGGGGAAAGAAATGTATACCTGCTGATTCGTTGTTGATCGAAGAAAACACGATCGCTATGATCACCGGCGGCGTAGGAAATTGCCCCAGAGGAGAGAGAGAGAGAAAGAAATGGTTTTTGCACGAAACTGAGAGTGAGAAATTTTGGGTTCCCGATATTTATTGATATTTACGGCGAATATTATACACCGCCGTAAATATTATGCACTATTTACGGCGAACGCGTGTCAACCGCCAAATATAATTAACTATTTACGGTGGCTACTTATATACCGCCGTATATAACTTAAATCTCATATACGTAGACGTCAAATGTACGTATATAAAGTATTTACGGCGGCTCGAGCCACCGTATATAACAAATATATACGGCGGTTGTGTATACCGCCGTATATATTATTTATATACGGCGGACGCGTATCATTCGCCGTATATAACTAATATATACGGCAGACGCGTATCACCCGCCGTAAATGAGTGTCGTAAATAACCAACTTTCTTGTAGTGACTCATACTTTAAAATCAAATCAAACCACATAATTTAATTTGATTTGATCAAAAACTGCGATTTAAATTGAATCAGTTACACCCCTACATATAACACCCCAACACATATCTTTAAGCCCTGCTTTCGAGTTTAAAAATGGAGAGAGAGGGAAGGAAATTAAAAAAAAAAAAAATCGTTAGCTTGCTTTCGAGATTTTTTAGGGAGGAACTGGAAAGAAAGGGAAGGAATTTTTTTTAGGATTTTCCTCCCAAAATTGAGAGGAGTTGGAAGGAATGAAATTGGAAGCTTGACAATTTTTTTTATTATCCCACTTTTACCCTCACATATTTTTTATAATCTCATCATTACCCTCGTATAGTCCGATCATATTCACTAACGATCAAAACCCTACAGGGCAGTTAATACCCTGATTTCGCCTAACCCTTCCGTCCTTTTTATAAACCCTCGTAACACCCACGTTAGGGTTTCTCTTTCTCCCACCCTCCAGCAACTCGCTAAAACCCTCACCATGGACGGCCTCCTCCTTATCCTCCGCAAATCGGCGTCGCTCTCCTCCAAGCGGATCGCCATCGTCGCCTCCTTGATTAACTCCGTTCATTTCTCCTCACTATCGCCGACGTCAAAACATGATCAATTCACCACTGGTGAAGTCGGCTGGCGACACCTCGTTCGGTTCCTAGAATTGGACTAGGTGTAGGGATTAGAAGCTTTCACTCTGGGTCATTGTTGAATATTAATGCTATGAATGTTGTGTCGCAGCGTACTGGTTTTGCCGCCGTCACTGATTACTCCGATTAGGACAAGTCTTCGTCGACTAATGGTCTGGAGATTGCTAAATTTGTGAAGTTACTAGGAGCTTGTTGTTAAACGGGACAGAGGCATGTTTTAGTTTAGTTGATGATGAGTTTTAATATTTGCACTAATAGATATTTGCGACAATACACAAATGTGCTATATGCGATGCTCAATTAGCTATTGGAGTTGATCCGTTTGTAAATTTGTCATATAGTTTTCCTTAATGATATTTTCTTAATTCTTGCTGTCACTATGTTTGGGTATATAGATTAGATAAAGTAGGATGGTATAAGTTTTGAGTCCTCTTGCACAAGAAGGATGATGTTTCACTCTTGAAACTGATAATTGGCTACATGAATGAAGGGGGTGCAATGCTTTTCAATTAATTTTTCTTTTATAAATGAGGGTATAGAAGTCATTTTCTTTTTATTTTCTCTCATTTCATTCCAAAACTCGGAAGCATGAGGAGAGAAAATTTTGTTTTTCCTTTCATTTCCTTCCTAACTCGAAAGCACATCGGAAGGAATTTAAATTCACTTTCCTCCCTTTCTTTTCTCTCATTTTCCCTCTTCTTACTCTCTTTTCTCTTCATTAAAAGCTCAGAAGCGGACCCAAGTTTCAACAAATACTCCCTCCGTCCCGCTAAGTTTGCGCGGGAATTAAGGAATATGATATTTTAATAAAATGTTATGAGTGTAAAAGAATGAGTGGAGAGAGAATGAGTGGAGGGTGTAATAAATTATAATGGTGTTGTGAGTATTAAAATAATGTAGGAGAGAGAATGAGTGGGGTTGGGTGAATATTTTATTAATATAAAGTTTCCTTTTTGGGAGTGTGCGGATATTAGCGGGACGCCCAAAAAGGAAAGTGTGCTAATATTAGCGGGACGGAGGGAGTATCTCAAAACAACTTATTGGACTAGCACGTATAGAGCCGTCAATACGAGATAACGGAACGGGACGGGACGACACTATGTTGTCCCGCGACTAATGTGGGACGGAACGAATTTTCGCGGGACTAAAATATTTCGTCCCGTCCCAAATCTACTGCGGGATGCGGGACAAGGCGGGACAATGCGGGACAAGAAGACTTTAAATACTTCAACATGTTTGTGTTAGACTAGCTCAAGCTTAAGTATACATTATATGTGGCCAAACAATTAGCTAGGCCGGATGAAATTATATAATCAAAATATATTAAGACTGGCCTGACATTGATAATTTTAAAAGGTGAATGCAAATTGGGTTGGAGGTTGATATGCGTTTCACTTCATGTTTCAAAACTTAGGTACAAGTAGAGCCGTCAATATGAGATAACGGGACGGAACGAATTTTTGCGGGCTTAAAATTTTCCGTCCCATCCCATTTCATTTGTATGGCGGGACGGGACGTCCCGACGGAACCGTCCAAATTGACGGCTCTACTAAGTACTCCCCCCGTCCCACGATAATCTGCAAAAAGACCCTTTTTTGGACGTTTCACAATAATCTGCACTTTTCTAAAATGAAAATGGGACCCACTTCTCTCTACTCCACTTTCTCTCTCCTACCCAACCATCTACACTCACAACACATCACCTTTTTCACCTTTTACCTTAATTCCTGCACCCTCCCAAAAAGTGCATATTTACCGGGGACGGAGGGAGTATACTGATACATTATTTTGAAAGTGAAAAATATTCACAAATTTATTGAGTACTCCCTTCGTCCCACAAATATATGCACTTTTTGGAAATGTGCGAAAATTAAGGAGATAAGTGAAAAAGGTGATGTGTTGTGAGTAGATGGGTGGGTAAGAAAGAGAAAGTGAAGTAAGTGAGTAATGGTTGTGAGTAAAGAGAAGTGTATTTCATTTTCATTTTAAAAAAAATATAAATTATTATGGAACGTTCAAAAAGAAATAATTTTGGAGATTATCATGAAAAAAAGGAGGGGGAGTATTATATTAAGTCTGTACGAATTACTATTATCCGTACTATGCATAGCAAAATGGAACTTTAGCCCTCAAGTTTGGCTCATTCTGAAATGTGACATAGTAGTCCTTCATGTATCTCCATTCAATTAATGGTCCATTATTGACTCAATTTTAACATTTCTCCTATTTTAAAATTGAAACCATTAACATTTATTGATGCATATAAAATGCAGAAAATAAATAATTATTGGTCATTATATGATATTTAAATTACAACTGATGTCATAAATTCATGATTTTATGATTCTCAAACTGTATTTATATTCTTTAAAAAAAACTTTATTTTCATTTGAAATGATATACTCCCTCCGTCCCACGTGAATGCAAACTTATTTCTATTTTGTTCCGTTCCACGTAAATGCAAACTTCCCAAAATGGAAATAAATATTTCACTTTTACACTCACAACATTCTCTCTCCTCACTATTCCTCCCACTCATTCTCTCTCCTATTTAATTTTTCATACTCACAACATTTAACTTTTTCTCTTTCTTACATCACTTTTCCTTAATTCTCACACCCAAAAAGTTGGTTTACATTCACGTGGGACGGAGGGAGTAATTTTTAGGGGGCGTTTGTTTTTTTATTTTCAGCCTTGTTTGCCTCTTAACACTTATTCATTAAGAGAATTAGAGAAATAAGTGTGTTTTTTTTTTTTTTTTTTGAAATAAGGCTTGTTAGGCTCTTAAAGTCCTCTTAATTTTAAGTGGTTAAAATATTCTGAATTGCCTCTAAAAGCCTCTGAAAGCCCTTTGTTTCATATTTGGTTTTGGTTAATTTTTTTTTAAAGCTTTCTTGTTTCATACCGCATTTACGTTTTTTTAATTTTATTATTATTTTTTAATTTTTTAATCAAGCTTTGAGATAATGAATTCGAGATAGAAAATCAAACAACTTATCCAATTCAGAATTTAGTTTTCAGTTGCTGCCTCTTAATCATTTAGTCATTTTCAGAACTGAAATCAGATTTCAGCACTTATCACTTAAAAAAAACAAAAACCCCCTTAGTAGGACAAAAAGTTAAGTGTTTTGAGGGCTAAAGTGAATCAATTATTCTAAAGGGATTAACTAGGAAAATAATAAAGTTAAAAAATTTTGGTTAATAAATTGAGGTGTCAAAATTTTATTAGTACTTTTAATTAAAATATGACAAATTCACAATCAATATAATCAATAAAATATTATCATCTACCAAAGGTCTCCTGGTCTGATGGTATTGTAGTGGCTTCCCTTCAGGGAGGTCACGAGTTCGATTCCCCTTGGGGGGAATCTTGTGGTTTAATTCTTTCCTAGGGTTTCAGGAGCCTTGGAGCCCTGGCACATCCGTGCGGTTAAGGAAGCGGCATTCTTTGTGCTTGTACCTCGGTGTGGGGAGTTCGAATCTTGGCGGGAGCAGTGGAGCACGAATGGTGTTGTAATAGTGATGTAAGTGCCACTTTGGCGTGAGCATTTGGAGCACCATTTGGTGATGTAATAGTGATGCAATTGCCTTGTAGGAGGGCTCCGCTGGGGCTCTGGAGTATAAGGCGCTTGCCACCCTGGTTGCATAGGGCACATCCCGCGATTTACCTCGCCGGTATGCGAGGGCCGAGGTACTGGTGGTCCAGGATTAGTCAGGCATTCTTTGTGCTTGTGCCCTCGGTGTGGGGAGTTCGAATCTTGGCGTGAGCAGTGGAGCGGCCAAATGGTGTTGTAATAGTGATGTAAGTGCCACTTTGGCGGGAAGTGGGCGACCATTTGGTGATGTAATAGTGATGCAAGCCAAATGGTGTTGTAATAGTGATGTAAGTGCCACTTTGGCGGGAAGCGGTGGGCGGCCATTTGGTGATGTAATAGTGATGCAATTGCCTTGTAGGAGGGCTCCTTGGGCTCTGGAGTATAAGGTGCGCCGCCACCCTGGTTGCCAGATAGTAAGACATCCCGCGATTTACCTCCGCCGCATATCGAGGGGTCGCAGTGGTCAGATTAGTCCGGGCTGAGCCTGGATATCAAAAAAAAAAAAAAAAAAAAATATATATATATATTATCATCTTATTATTTTTATTTATTTTTTTTCATTCTTTTGCCCCAATTGTTAACTGTTCAAAAGAAACAAATTTCCTTGTCAAACTACAAGGCAAGGCAAGGCAAGATTTGTTTCTCCTTTCCCTCTCGCCCTGTCATCACCTCCTTTCCCACGACGACAATTTCGAAGCTCCCCTGTCCAACTTCGTTAACTCCGCCGCTTTCCACCTATATCTCCGCTCTCCATTTCACTCATTTACTCGCACACTGCACTTTTCCGTCGCCGGAGATCTCCAAAACCTCTCCCAAAACCATGGCGCAATCTCTCAATTTCTTCATTTCCTCCTCCTGCTCACCGGACCTAAGCATTCCCAGACAATCCTACTCCAAACTCTCCCTCCCTACCTCCAATCGCAGGCTAACACTCCCAACCTTGTTGCGGAAGTTCACAATAGTTGCTTCAGCTTCGGAAACGGAGCAGTCTCCGGTCATAATCAACGACAACGGCGCTGGAGCTAGTTTATTTGGCAGTACCAAATTATCGCAGGATTCCAGCTCAATTGAAGTTGATTCGGTGACGGAGGCGGAGCTGAAGGAGAATGGATTCAGGAGTACGAGGAGGACGAAGCTCATTTGCACGATCGGTCCTGCTACCAGCGGGTTCGAGCAGCTGGAAGCGTTGGCCGTTGGTGGGATGAATGTGGCGCGGATCAATATGTGTCACGGTACGCGTGACTGGCACCGGACTGTGATTGAGCGTGTGAGGAGGTTGAATGAAGAGAAAGGTTATGCTGTTGCTATTATGATGGATACTGAAGGGAGTGAGATTCATATGGGAGACCTCGGCGGTGCTTCCTCTGCTAAAGCTGAGGTAATATCCTTCACTTGATTCCGTTTATTTTTAGTGATTCTGTTTTAGAACTACTTGAATTGACAAATTTTGTTGATTGATATGAAATTATGTTAATGTGATTGACTTCTGATTTTACGTACTCCCTATTTCTGTTGATTAATTGTGATGTATATAAATTAAACAAGTATGGTGTTTGCAATTGCAATTGGTAGTTTTTGGCTTGTAATACCTCCTTGGTTTACATTTCAGTTGCTGCACTCATGAGAGGAGTTATTAATAGCATTCGTAAATCGTTATATAAGCTTACACAGGGGTCATTCATCACATGAGTTTCCTTCATATAGTTTCAGGACAATGGGCAAAGGGTGTGAAGAGGGGTGAAGGAACTGGCTCGAACCGTGTTTTTGTGTATGTAACACTGAAGTAAACAAATTGGTTTATAACATAGTTCAAATCTATGGAAATTCACATCATCACCTTAGTTGTTTGCAAATCGCACCCATTTACTGCTTAAATTAAAAAAAATTTGGTCTTTGGCGTGAATACCAAATGATATCTTTTCATCAGTCAATTTTATGCCCACACGTCATTCTTATTGTTGGAATTGGCATGCTATCATTAGTTTGTTCCCTGTTCCCATCCCCACCCCCTCCCCACGTCCTCCTTATTTGAAGATTCAGCTCATAAGTTGGCGATCCCTTTGTTGGAATATTTGATATATGTGGTATGAAAGTTCATAGCCTATGACCTTGGAGCATCTTGGCTTGAATTGAATTTGGCAAAGGGGAAATTCACGTCGGAGACACTGCCATGGAGGGCGGCCGCGCCAAGCCCCAAGGGCGGCCGCGCTGGTCTACCTTAACTCCACCCAAATTGCCTGGCCTCTAGCGCGGTCGCGCAAGCCTCGAGGGCGGCCGCGCTGGCGTCGGGTTAGTGAAATTCCTTGGCCGAATTGGAGCAGGTTTTTAGGTTTAATTAAGTCTAAAACCTAATTTTTACCACATGTATAAATACTCTCTTCCTTCAGCCGTTTTTGAGAATGAGAGATTAAAAGAGAAAACCCTATTCTCTAGTTTCTTTCATTGTTGATTACTCCCCGTTCATAGAGATTCGATCGTGAGATTCAAGGCGACTGAGATAGGACCGCCGGTGATTACCTACCTGTGTGCTGATTTGTGGTACGTAGTCCGTGATCGTTTTATCCTCGGAGAAATTTGCTCTGCACTGAAGCCGCACCAATTGGGGGCAATATTTTCTCTTAGGACAGTCTTCCTAAGGCGACTCGATCAAATCACGATAAGTTTTCTAATCATTTGTTTACTTGTTTCTGTTGTGTTTTCCTTAGGGCTGTTACACGAACCGAGCCGGCTCGAGCTCGGCTCGGGCTCGGCTCGAAGAAAGCTCGAGTTCGAGTGGGCTCGAGGTGAACTCGAGCTCGAGCTCGAACCAATTTTCAAGCTCGTCATTTTTTTCGAGCCGGCTCGTGTTCGGCTCGTATGTTCGACGAGCTCTGTTCGAGATCGACTCGTTTGAGCTCGACTCGGGCTCGGCTCGTTAAAAGCTCGAATGAATTTTAGTATATATATATATATATATATATATAAGTCGAAGCTCGAGCTCGGCTCGTTAAAAGCTCGTTTGATTTCGCATTTTTCAAAAAATAAGTCGAAGCTCGAGCTCGGCTCGTTAAAAGCGCGTGTGATTTCCGATTTTTTCAACAAATAAGTCGAAGCTCGAGCTCGGCTCGTTAAAAGCTCGTTTGATTTCGCATTTTTCAAAAAATAAGTCGAAGCTCGAGCTCTGGCTCGTTAAAACTCGAGTTCGAGCGGCTCGCGAAAAGCTCGCGAGCCTGGCCGCGAAAAGCTCGAAACTTGATTCGAGCCGAGCTCGAACACGCATTCCGGGCTCGAGCTCGAGCTCGAGAAAAGCTTCGAGCTCGATATTTTTATTCGAGCTCGAGCTCGAAACTTCAAAGCTCGGCTCGGCTCGGCTCGTTTATGCCTAGTTTTCTGATCCTGTTTCCTTCGTTGGTTTTGCTATTGGCTTATTGGTACGTTTTTGACTTGATCAATAAATCCCATACTGTTGATTAAATTGTTTGTTTAATCTGTGGTGCTATAAATTAATTTCCAACAAGAGAAAATAGTTTTATTGAATCATGTCTCGGTAGTTCCTCTAGCTCTCCCTTTAAGTCCCTAGTTGACACCTCGGATCTTCCTGAAAAGTTCGGTGGCAAGAACTTTAAGCGTTGGTTCGAACGCACGAAGATCCGGGGCCGTCAATTAAGTGGTATGCAGTATGCTTTGTCATCTAAATGTCCCGCCCGAAAGCCGATGATGTCGCTAGGCCGCTGTTAAACCGTGGAAGGAGCAGGACGATGTTGTTCGAGGATGCATTCTGTCGGCTTTGTCGAATGCACTCTTCGATGTTTATTGCTTCGCTCCTCTCACTTTGCGTCGGCTGTGGGAGTCGCTTCACAAAGTACAAAGACCATGACTCCGGTGGAAAAGTACCAAGTGGGAAAGTTCCCGAATTATCGCACGAGTGAGGGAAAATCGGTTACCGACCAAGCGCACGAACTCCAAATCATTTCGCAATCGCTCAAGGATGCCGATACGGGACTTCCCGATAAGTTCGTCGTCACGGCTATTATTGAGAAGTTTCCTCGATCTGGGGGAATTCGGGTATGACCCTCAAGCATCGTATCGGGAAGCTTCGACACTCAATGAGCCGACGAATGCAATCGCGATTCAGGAGGCGCATAATGGTAACCAACCTAGGCCGTACTGTGGAGGCCGCCGCTAATACATGCGACCGGTAAAAGCAAGTTTAAAGGAAAAGGTGTGAAAACCCACTCTAAGGATAAAGAAAACCATTATAAGATTAAAGTTAAGAAAAATAACTTTAAGAAGCCAAAAGCAAAATTGAGGCTGCTTTGGAATTGTGGAGAAGGTGGACACTTTTCTAGGGACTGCCCGTCCAAGAAAGGAAAAGGACCACAAGGCTCTGCGATGACCATCCCGTCGTCAACACGGTGTTGGGTCCGAAGGATTATGATGATCCCGACTCGACGCACCCTGGAGTTGACGCTTTCGACTCGCAATGTTACAAAGTATGTAACCTCTTATCCCGAAATCTTTACCGTCTATAGAACCCAACGAGTGGTTAGCCGACACTGGGGCAAATGTGGCACGTTTCAGGCTGATAAATTGCTATTTGTGTCTTACCGGCCCGAGCGTGGTAGATCGGTGACGATGGGAAACTCTAGTCTTTGCAAAGGTGCTTGGGGTGGACGCGTGGACCTGAAGTTTCCTAATGGGCGCATTCTTACCTTGCATCGAGTGTATCACGTTCCTGATATTCGTCGCAACATTATTAGTGGTTCTAGTCTTGTTAGAGAAGGATTTGAAATTTCATTTAAATGTAATAAGGTCATAATTTTGGATTCTGGTAGTTTTGTGGGGAAAGGTTATTCCTCGGATGGTTTATTTAAAATTAGAGTCAAATCAAGTTTGTTCGCACAATAATTTTAGTTCTATTGATTATCCAGTTTCTTATTCCATTGAATCTTCAAATGTTTGGCATGGTCGTTTAGGACATACTCCCTCCGTCCCGGACCTTGGTGCCTAGTTTGACTTTTCACGTAAATTAAGGAGGGAGTATTATATTGAAAGTGTTGTGAGTGTGAAATAAAATAGGAGAGAGAATGAGTGGAGGAAATAGTAAATTATAATGGTGTTGTGAGTATTAAAATAATGTAGGAGAGAGAATGAGTGGAGGGAATAGTAAAGATTCCTTTCCATTTTAGGAAATGTGCACGTAGGTTGGGGACGCCGAAAATGGAAAGTGTGCACGTAGGTATGGGACGGAGGGAGTATTAATTATGATTCTGTGAAAAGAATGATGAATTTAGATATTATTCCTAAACATGCTATTGATAAAAATTCTAAGTGTCATGTATGTGTTGAAGCTAAATCTACAAAAGGTCCGTTTAAGTCGGTTGTGAGAAATTCTGAAATTCTAGATTTAGTTCATACTGATATTTGTGAATTTAATAGCGTGTTGACCAAAGATAAAAAGAAATACTTTCTCACCTTTATTGATGATGCTAGTAAATACTGTTATGTCTATCTGCTTAATTCTAAGGATGAAGCTTTAGATAAATTCATTATATTTAAGAATGAAGCGTAAACACAACCGGCAAGAAACTTAAACGGTTAAGGTCCGATAGAGGAGGTGAATATGAAGTCTAACCCATTCATGTATTATTGCCAAGAAAACGGAATAGTACATGAAGAGACTCCTCCCTACACCCTCAATCTAATGGTGTTGCGAACGTAAGAATAGAACCCTTACCGATATGATTAACAGCTTTACTCATAAGTTACGGATCGCCCAAATATATGTGGGGAGTAGGCTTTGAATACGGCTTGCCATATTCTCGAATAGAGTCCCTCCTAAACATAGAAAGGAAAGTCCGTTTGAACTTTGGAGAGGTCGACAGTAGCCTGAAACACTTAAAAGTGTGGGGGTGCCTTGCAAAGGTACTTGTACCCGCACACAAAAGGAAAAGCTTGGACCTAAAACTGTTGATGCTATCTTTATCGGTTATTCAAACAAGCTATGCATTGAGATTTACGATTATCAAATCCAAATTTCGGCATAGATGTGTACTCTATAGTTGAGTTACGTGATGCAACATTCTTTGAAGATGTGTTTCCTATGAAGGACGGACTTCCTAAGGAATCTAACCCAACCACTAATTCCATTCCCGCCAAGTAGAGGAGCCGACAAATGTGGGGGTTGATTCCAGTGCAACTCATTCTCGACGATGAGATTGAACCAAGAAGGAGCAAAAGGGCAAGGACCACCAAGGATTTTGGAAGTGATTTCATCACTTACAATGTCGAGTGATCCTCATCCTTCAAAGCCGCTATGGCTACTTCGATGCCAAGCAGTGGAAGGATGCCGTTAAGAGTGAGATGGATTCTATTGTCTCTAATGGGACATGGGAATTGGTCGATCTCCCCACGGTTGTAGCACGATAGGATGTAAGTGGGTCTTCAAAAGGAAACCGAAACCGGATGGAACCGTTGACAAGTTTAAGGCTAGGTTAGTGGCAAGGGATTCAAGCAAATGGAGGGAATAGACTATTTCGATACCTATTCGCACATTTGCTAGAATGACTACAATCCGAATGCTTATTGCATTGGCCTTCTGTATATGATCTTCCTATCCATCGATGGATGTTAAGCACCGCTTTCTTGCATGGCGATCTAGAGGAAGAAATTTATATGGATCAACCCGAAGGTTTTGAGGCCTCCAGCAATGAGAGAAAGATTTGTAAACTTGTTAAGTCCTTATATGGACTCAAACAAGCCCCTAAGCAGTGGCATGAGAAATTTGATAAAATTGTCTCATCGTTTGGCTTCGTTACTAATGAGTTTGATAAGTGTGTTTATAGCAAAAGTATTGGTGATAGTAGTATTGTCTTATGTCTGTATGTCGATGATATTCTGTTGTTTGGAACGGATATGAGGATAATTAATACCACCAAAGAATTCTTGAAAAGTAAGTTTGAGATGAAGGATATGGGAGTAGCTAGTGTGATTCTTGGCCTTAAGTTGACTCGTTCAACTAGTGGCATAACCATATCGCAATCTCATTATACCGAAAGTGTAATTGAGAAATTTGGTTATAAGAATTGCAAAGTAGCTAAGACTCCATATGATCCTTCAAAGTGTTCGCACTTACTAAGAATGAAAGTGGAGTACCGATGGCTCCGTTGAGATATTCTCAAATTATTGGAAGTTTGATGTATCTTGCCAATTGTACTAGACCGGATATATCCTACTCGGTTACTAGGTTGGCTAGATATACTCAATGTCCAAATAAAGCACATCGGGAAGCTCTTGATAGAGTTCTCAGTACTCAAGGAACGATTTCCCTGGGCCGCATTACCGTAAGTACCCAACTGCCTCACGCCTTCCTAAGGTTAAATTTCCCGGCAATTTCGGTAAGTTTTCCGGTAATTCCCAGCAACCTTCCTGGGCGTTCGGAAACATTCCGGAACCTGTTTTTAATTAAATAAAGGCTGAAGGGAATCCTTCCTAATTAAGAAACACGTTTTTCTTAATTAGGAGGGAAGCTTCTAGAATAATGCCACCTTGCATGGTTCTAGAATGCTGAGTCACAATGGATAAGACCGCACGGCCTCATTTGCAAAGGGCTCGCAGCCTCGCACGGCCATTAGCCTTATCCAGATCGCCTATAAATAGAGCCCTCCTCTACCCATTTTAAAATCAACAAGAAGCATAATACTCTCATAATACGAAGAAAATTCCCAAGGAGTCAGCTGGAAGTCCAAGAAGGCGAAGAAGAAGCTCAAGAAGCCATCTCCCTCCTCCTCAAGACCCAAGAAGAACCTCTCCTCCTAGCTCCGTCCGAAGAAGCGAAGGAAACGATTGGTAACCTCGCACGCCCCTAACCTTGCATTTTAATTGATATACTTGCTCATTGCATTCATATATCTTGCTTGGGACTTGGCATTTATTCATAAAGATCATATCTTTATCACCCCTTTCCCTTAACATGCATTAAGACCTCATTTGTCATAAAAATGTAGTCTTTTTCATAAAGGTGCATCCTTTGCACCTAAAATCCCTATTTTCCAATAAAAAATGTCATCTTTATGCATCATTTGCATATAAAGATCAAATCTTTTTCAATGAAAAATGCATCCTTTTCGTGATCAAAACCCCTTTTTCAATGCATCATTTGCATAAAATTAAATCAAATCTTTATGCATCATTTGCATAAAGATCATTTCTTTAAATCAAAAGCATCATTTGCAACCTAAAAATGTCATCTTTTCATTAAAGAGTCATTTTTTTTATCATGCATTTCCCCTTTCCCCCAACCTTGGAACGGACCGGTGTAAAAGTTCTCATCTTTGCATCGTTCCTTCCATTAAAGGTTCATGATTTCTTTAGGAAAAGGATAACCTTGAACCCTATATCTCCGATTATCGCTTAAGAATGAGTATGAAGCCTCTATACGAGCTCGACCGTCTTAAAGCGTAGGATTGATGGGCTAAGGACATTCCTTCCTAAAGAACCTCATCTTTGACCCAAAAGAGAGTCATTCTCTCGATCACGCAAGTCCCGAGGGTCCCGAGGTTTAAAATGCGATGATCATAAGTCATAAGATGAGGACGGGATCATAATCCCAAATACATAAATTCCAAGGAATCCCGAGCGACAACCAACAAATGGTTTGTACGTCCGGAAGATAACTTGGGACATTCCCCCCTTTATTTTCAAACACATGCACACAAAGAAAGCACGCAAGCAAACACGATTAATGAAATCTAGGGAGACTTGCTCCGGCAAGGCACTTTGGGTGAACGCCAAACGTTCTTCCCAAGGGGTAACTTAACCTCCGAACCCATAAAACCTTTTTTTCAAAGTTTTGAGGTAATCAAAATGGCGTGGCGACTCCGTTTTTCAAATAACTCGGATGTCTTCAAACTCGCGTGAATTCCAATAAACAAGAATTTTGGGCACACATTCACAGTTTGGCGACTCCGCTGGGGATAATCCCAAAGGAGAAAAGCTTTATTTTCAAAACAAAAGTCGATACTTGGTATATAGGTGGACCCCACTTACCCTTCCTGTATCGCTCCCTAACCCGGGGCTTGGGATAACAAGGTGGTTTAACAATCCCACGTACCAGTATCCCTTTTTCGAAAAAAATAATTTTGAAACAAAAAAAAATAAAATAAAAGAAAGCTTTTCCCTTTGAGCGGGTTAGACTCCCATCGCCGATTTCATTAATCGTGCTTGCTTTCTTTACCATGCATTGCATCATTTGCATCTTGGAATCTGTGCATACTTTGAAACGGGAAATAACCCGAAAAATAGCAAAGGAGTGGAACACGGAAAATTGATCCATGCAATCGACGGCTAATCCTCATAGGATTCGACCATACGACCTCGGTGGCAATTCCACCGGGAAAAATCATGGTTAATCTGGGCGATCTAGCGGCTTGGGGCTATTCGGCTCCATCGACCTGGGGCTCCCGAAAAATTTACGTGCTTATGTGTTGCATTTTCCCCGTCCCGAAAATCATTCCTTTAAAACACATTTATGAAAATCTCTGTTTTAACTCAAAAGGAACAATTTTAGGAGACCGCACACTACGCGCACCCGATATATCCTGTACACTTTTGCACGCACGTCCTTCAAACCCGAGGGTGGTTCCATGCAGTCACGGACAGCCTTACGATGCTCCCCGGCGCGCACGGAATCATCCCAACCTCCCCATGGCGGCCGGTGTCGACCAATGCATCCGTGTCACACGTTTCAAAAAAACCGTGACTTTTGGTTGGTTTTTGGTCTAGTCCGTGTCATATAGCCCAGCTTGCATACCCACGTAAAGGTCAAGCCTTAGCTCATAACGGAAGCCAAGATTTTCGCTCAAGCGAAATTCTCGCCGAAATTCCGACAAGGAAAAATCGGTGGGATCTTGACTCCGACATTGACTATTGACCTTGACCCACACGGAATGCGTAAGAGTCGAGACCAAGTCTTTGCCAAAAAATCAAAAGATCTTTCGCTCAGCGAAGCTCGCCAAAATTCCGACAAGGAAAAATTGGCAAGATCTTGACCGGCATTGACTTCGATTCGACTCACGCACTGCGTATGCAACGAAGTTCAATGTGACACCGTGTCATCCGGCTACGCCCGACCCATGCCTATTATTCTCTCGGACATTACCGAAAGTCAAAACGTCATTCGCTCAAGCGAAACTCACAAAGATCCGTCAAGGCAGAGACGAGACTTTCCGTATTGCCGACTATAATCCGCATTGCTCGTGCGTTGAAAGGTCCTATGACCCGCTAGACCCGTTAGGAGCGTTCTTTACTCTCGGTTGGTGGGATCCGCGTGCCCTATAGGACCCTCGCCCGGGTGTCCACCCCGGGAGGTCGAAATACGGGTGGAATACGAGGGGCTTATAGACGTAGTGACGGAACCCACCGATCCAGGATCTAGAGTAGTTGTGAAAAAGAAGGGCGAACCCCTTTTCCAACCAATTAGAGATTAATAAAAGACATTGTTTTAAGTAAACTTGAACAATTAGTGTAATCATAATTGCATGTTCCTATCTCTCGAAATCCCTAATCGAGACCTTTTCGGTCCGATCTCCGTTTTCCTCATCCCGACCTTTCATGGTCAAATCCCTAATCGAGATCTTTTCGGTCCGATCTCCGTTTTCTTTATCCCTACCTTTCATGGTCAAACCCTAATCGAGACCTCTTCGGTCCGATTTTTGGTTTTCTTTATCCCGACCTTTCATGGTCAATCTCTAATCGAGACCTCCTCGGTCCGATTTTCGATTTCCCATCTCGACCTTTCATGGTCAAATCCTTAATCGCGACCTCTTCGGTCCGATCTCTACTTCCAATCTTGACCTTTCAAGGTCTCATCTTTTCCGATCAATTAGGATTAGGAGAAAATGCGTTTCGAGCAAAAGTTAAAGCGATAAGGGCATGTTACTTGAGCCTTCAGCCTAAACACTTACCTTCGAGTCTAAACCTTACCTATCCCCGAGTCTAAACCTTACCTATCCCCGAGTCTAAACCTTGCCTATCCCTTTCCCGCAGCGAAAAAGAAGTGAGCGAGAGTACTGGGTCAGCGGCTTTTCGGTTCGTACAGCTTCATCGGCTCGTAGAGTCGAATGGCGAGATTTGACAGAAACGGTGAGGGTATGGGAAATCGATGATTAGGAAGGAAGAGTTAGTCCTGGCTTTGGAAAATGCCTGAAGGTTCATGAAGAGCACTGTCATTGCTTATCGGTGCTCTTCACCGCAATGGAATCCAAGTAACAATTGAGTCCAACGGTTCTCTGGTAGTGGTCGAAGATGAGACTCCAGAAGTAGCCATCTTAGTTCCCCACCTATAACCAATACCTTCCTCCATCCACATATGATCCCTTGCCAAGGACCACTTCTCCTCGCCCTTTCCAACATCCCACTCATCGGGGCCCCATCCCTCGGCTTCTCGTAACGGATTGGATTTCACCCCACTTATCCCTCGCTCAAAGCAATACCGCCAGCTTATGCTCCAACCTCACATAATCGGTTTGAGATATGTGGCTATGTTCAAGCCCCTATACCCGCCCGAATGTGATCATGAGTTGCGCAAAGGATGAACCGAGTTTTCAGCCGTTACCTACCGGACTTAATGAATTCAGCCGTCAGCCCGCTACTACAAGTCCTTTTGCTAAGCGCTCCGGTAGCCCAAGAGTCCCCGTTGACCCCTATGTGGTAATGTTGATAGAGCAAGTGACACAGATGCAAGAGAGGCTTGACCTCATGATGAGTATCAATACTCCCTTGACCCAAGATGTCGGACTGTGCAAAGAAATGACTCCACCGAGCATAACCCAATACCAAGCAAAGAATCGTATCCGGCTCAGCACTCGCACTTCACAAAGGAAAGAATATCACAGCTTCCTTCAGCCAAATCCAACAGTGGAACCAATTGGACAATGGGAATCTGAGTTTTGAGAATAACAAGGTCCCCCGAAAACCTTGCTCCTTTCACTTTAACAATACAGAGATGCCTTTAAGCAAGATTCTGGAAGAGCTAGTGAAAGAAAAACTGATAAAGCCACTGGAGAATTGGAAGCCCAGAACCCCAAAGACGTAATGGACGAGACCAAACACTGTCGCTTCCATCAATACCATGGGCACAACACTGACAATTGCACCGCTTTGAGGCATGAGATCCAAAAGTTGATAGAAGATGGGAAGCTTGAGAACCTCCATGGGCCAAAGACAGAAAGTTATGACAAGAGGTCAATTCAAGAAGTGCAAGGTCGAAACGTCGCCCGATGATTTTGGGATGCCCATGAGCAAAGTTTTCAACGATTTGGTGAAACGAAGCCTTCTCACACCTCTCGAGAATCATAAGCCAAGAAACCCAAGTAGAGTTGACAGGCCAAGTTCTCGTGAGTACCACAAGCATTATGGTCATGTGACGTACAAGTGTGTGGAGCTCAAGAAAGAAATTCAATGGGCCGATCTACGAAGGAAAGCTCAAGCTCCCCGGGCTCCCAACCCGTGAAGAGTAGCTAGACTAGGGTTTACCTATCCTTAAAAAAAAAAAAAAAAAAAAAAAGAAAATAGTCTCTCGCCAACCTTCGTAGGTCCTAGTATTTTTCCTTTCAATTAAGTCCTCTACGGACATTGTATTGAATCTTCAATTTTCTATAAAAGAGTCTTCTTCTTTTCTTGCTAGACTTAAGACATTATTTGCACACCTACATTACATTTAATGAACTGGTTTTATTTTATATGATCACTTGCATTGCTCAACGAACAATCTCTCGAAATAATTAACGTTCGATTAATCGGTGTGAGAAAGTCAACTAATGCCATCAAGCCATACACTTTCCTTACCCCACAAAAGGCCTTCATCAAAGCCATACACTTTCCCAAACCATGTCCACCGTCCTCTTGACCAAGTCAACGACGGCGACAACATCAAGGAACGACAAAAAGGCCACTCACCTTCAAAGATTGACCCCGTGTCGACAACAACCTAGGGGCTTGGCTTAGACTTCAAGGGTATCAAGAATGTTCTGCCAGGGGCTCGCCTTGGTCCTCGGGTGCTCTAGAAAATAAAAAAAAGAGAAAAAAGAAAAATGTGTGTAGTGCAAAAAGAGTAATACCCACTAGACCGAAAATCCCAAAAAGGGCGCCTAGGCAAAAACAGGTTGCACATATATATAAAAAAAAAAAGAAAAAAATCTTAGTGCAAAAAGAGTAATGCCCACTAGGCCGAAAATCCCAAAAATGGGCGCCTAGGCAAAAACAAATGGTTGCACATAAAAATAAAAGAAAAAGAAAATGAGGCCAAGGACCCAAAGACCGCCAATCAAAAGCTTGACTGACAGCAAAATCAAAGCTCAAAGAATGAAAGTTGTCGATAACAATGGGGCGGTCGAAGCAAAAGTGTAAGCATTTCATAAGCCTTTAGGCATATGCAAGTCCTTTCTTCCCCAACGAAAGACGAGAATCGAAAGCAATCGAAGCGCGGCCGTCCAAGAATGACTTGGTCAAGGAATCATCCCGAGGCCCACGCCTCATCATCTCATCCTAAGCCTTTTCACTAATCCCAAATCCTTTCACAAAACAGTCCGCCAAGGCCGAACTACGGCGACTCCGAGCTCCTCACAATGAGGGGAACGTAGGCAACCAAAGAATGGTCCGGTCATAAGCATATCCAAATTACCGAAAACCCGGTCTCATCAAATGACTTCTCCCATGGACACAAATAAATCCTTAAAACCCGGCCTCATCAATGACCTCCTTATACACAAACCTTTCTTTCACACCCACCAACCTTGATCCGCGACATTGGTTGACTTTCTCCTCATGATTAATAAGAATGTTTGTTCATATCGAGATTAGTGGTTGAATAACCCGAACATTAATAAAGGGTTTTAAGCAATCTTGTGATCATTGTAAATAAAACAAGTTTTCGATGTCTCGACAAGTCTTCCTTTTCTACATCTTAGGAAAGATAGCGCTAAACACCGATTTTCCGTCGCCAGGGGCTTCCATACACTTTTACCAACCTTTCTACGCTTATACTCTCTCAAAAGAGTCAAACCCAAAGCGAGTTTTGTGCCTACATTGAATAAGGCCGTCGAAATAACACAAAAATCGGGATCTATTCCCACTTTTCGAAAAAATATGCCCCCGCATGTATATATCTTCCTAAAAGTTCTTCTCTTCGTCCACATCTTCTTAAGGTTGACTCGAGTGACTAAAAAAAAAAAGAAAATAAAAAAAAGGAAGGAAAAGGATAGGTTTTCCTCTTCGCTACAATTCGCATTAGGCCGCTCGAAAACTCGTCAAAGCATTCCTTTAAACTCGGGGCTTCTTTAGCCATTTTCGGGGTTCGCATCGGGTTCTTCACTAGGTCCCTAGATGGATTCAGCCTTGGTCGATCAATTTCGTAATCACGTTCGCAATACCAATCAGATTGGGATTTTTATTAGGTCACTGTGACTGGGCTTCGCCAAGTCACTTCGCTTGCTCACTCATTCAACCAAGGTTTTGCCAATGAAAGAATCTTTCCTTACTTCAACAAGATATGGGGCTTTTGCAGAGAGTATTTCCTTAGACCGGGCTTCGATAAGTTGCATCCATCCCTAGAAGAGAGGATTGGTCACTTCGACATCTCGTTAGCATCAACTTCAAATGCTAGAGTGTGAGAAAAGAATAGTCATAGAGACCCGAGGTTCAAACCTGGGCCTCACCAAGAGGGAATTCTCGTCCACGTTGACAACAAAGAACAGCTCACCCGCACCCAAGGGATACAACCCCACCTCGCTTGAAACCCGTCTCAAACAATTCCCAAATACATTCCATATGTACATCCGCACTGGGCCCCTACCATGTTTCCAAGAGAAAAATCATCCCTAGGCTCAAGTAACGTGCCAATTGCTAATGATAACATTTTCTCCCAAAAGTGCCTTCACTTCCGTTATAACGAGGTAACTCTAGGCGACAGCTTCCTAATTGTCAAAACGTCGAAAATCCTAGACATCATTCCTAACTGTCTAGGTAAAGTTTGAACTACGATCAAGGCTTGATTCCTCCGGGATACGTAGGTAGCCTTTCATAAAGGTCCAGCCATCCAACCACATTGGTCACCTTTTCCCTTCTCCATTCTCCAATGGTGCGTAAGCTTTTCATAAAAGTCCAATTTTATGACCATATGGGCCACCTCTTTTGATTTGGAACATTCCTGTGAAGGATTGGTTGCTTGACCTCCTAGGTCACCCCATTTCCATCCTTATAGGAAGGGACCAATATCTCTTGCCATTGTCCTAAGGAGACTGTGTTTGTGACCTATTCGGTCACCCAATTCCAACCCGTGTCGCAATTCCACCCAAGGCCAAAAGGTAAGAGAAGTGCAGCCTTGGCTACTTATGTCACGCGACAAAATCAAGGCTTGGCTACTTATGTCGTGCGACATAACTAGCCACATCGACATCGACATCGCAACTTCCCCGTTTCCCTGTGGCACTCCCCGACTTGTCAATAACCGCAAATACCATCCATTCACTTCTCGATGCATAGGGGAAGGTTCATTTACCCCGTATACACTCACGCATTCATTTACAAGCTAAAAATTCATCCAAGTCATCCATTCAAACCATTTGTACATACAAAGTAGATCAAGTCCAAAAGTTGTGCATAAAAAAATAATAACATGTGTTTTCCCCAAAGGGGGTACAATAGCCAAAAGGTCATAAATGTCTAAGGGGAAAAGGGGCTACTCTGAATCCTCTCCATCACCCTCTTCATCATCCTCTCCCTCATCTCCATCCTCGCCGCCATCCTCGCCTCCTCTCGGCTCATCGTGATCGTCCGAAGGTGCCTCGTAGGCTATGGTCCCCGTGCGATAATAGTCGCCGAGCTCGGTGATAACAAAGGAGTCAAGCTTCATAGTCCGTGGCCGTCTCAGCCCGTCCTCATCCTCATCCTCATCCTCATCATCATCATCAATCTCAATGGGTCTCAGAAAGAGGCACATTTGCAGCCTTTGTCCGAGGCGCGGTCCTCTAGTGCTCCCGCTGGTGCCCACGTCATCGAGCGGCTCTTCTTCCTTCTCGGTTGGCCAGGTGGAGAGATATCAATCGAACCCTATGACCGGCACCGATTCTTCCGTAAACTCATGCCTTTCTCGGAGCTTGCCAATCATGCCCACGCAGCCGGTATATGCCCCGGTCAAATGTCCGTAAGCCCGAGCAGAAACTCGTTACAAGCATGACATAAAAAGCGCGAATGCGCTTCGATAATAAAAAAGAGATGCAAGCAATCCAAAGAGGCGTAAGGAGCAATACTTACAGATCTAGAACCTCGCGGGAGCACCCGGGATGAGGATGAGTTCTGGGACATATCAATGTGAGCTCGCCTCATGCGACCGCCACCCCGATAATCAATGAAAGTCGGGGCAAAGGAGGTCTAGCTACGTAGCCAACCCCGCGCTATGAGCACCATAACCAACCCCGGTCTGTGGGAGATCAAGATGCATGGCCACGTACATAGTATAGTCCCCTCTCGTGTGTAAAGATGTGCCGCCACGCCTACGATCAAAGCATCTACATTCTCCAACCGGCGAGGCAACCACATCCTAGCCGGAGGATCATCAGGGATCCGAGCGTGCCTATTCGGCCCATGCCGTCTATACACCCTCTCTCCTAGATACAAGGCATCTCCTGACAAGCCCACTAAGCAGCTTGCGACACTCGTGAAGTGCGCAGCCGTGATCTAAATCCAAAGCGCCATAACGACTACCCAGGGAACAAGCTCATCCTCTCGTGGAACCCCTCTCGTGCATGTCAACGTATCATGATAAGAAGCAGTAATCCCGCACCTCGAGCCCTCCGGCTGCTCCCGGGTTCTGCTTTCTCGGCATCCTTCGTCCACCGACGAAGAGCAGAAAAGTGGTGGCAGGAAACTCATCCTTGATCCGCCACTCATAATGTACCCAAAATACTCGTATGCCCAAGCCTCGAAAAGGAGAAGAAGAAGTCAAAACAGTGGAAAACAAGGGATATAATGAAATGCGCTAAGGAAAAGAGATCAAGGTGAGAGAATACCTCGAAAGCGATGAAAGCAGTGTGAAGTACTTCGCCTTCCCTCGACCGACGTCATCTAGGGCCAAATACATCTCACCTAAGGCCGCTCTCCCCTGCAGAAAGATTCCCGACGCATCCCGTGCTCTCGCAAGCTCCAACAAAGGAAATCAAAGCAGAGATGCGCCGTTGATGAACAAAGATGTCGGAAAAGCCTACCCATACAAAAGCTCTAGCCAATCTCTGGCCTCACGGCTCTCAATGGGATCATCTACCACAACAGAGTCCCCGCTTCCGCCCCGAATAGGCCATGTAGCACCCTAACTTCATATCCATTCCCCTTCTGATCCGGGGAACGAAACCAAGTAAGCCCATAAAATCATCATCGCAATAGGCCGGGGCTCAACTCCCCGTACAGTGCTCCTCTATGTAGAGCGGCTCATCCGTAAAAGGCGCCCCGCGATGACCGCAAAGTCCAAATGGAGTGACCGGCTGCCTCACCCCAAGAGAAGTGAAATGAGTGAGTGGTCTCCCACCGTAACTCTCTCGAATGCCCTCACTAGATCCACACTCCTCTCGAGTGCCCCGACGGCCTTCGCCATCTCAAAAATTGCCCTAGCCCAAAGCCAGAAATCGTGCCCTTAGCGAGTCCACTCGCTTCCCGGCTACCCTAAGCAAGCTATCCCATAGCCTCGCCAATCACCTCGTGGGAGCCACGGGTGCGCAATCCCTGCAAGAAAACATGGCACAAATATTAATATTTCGTGCTATTTCTTGAAATCATCTCAAGCAAAAGTAGGACAAAATGGATCAATGTATGGCATGCATTTACGCATTACATTTCCTAGATTCATTCATGTTCACAGGCCAATCCATATGAAGTTCAAATGCGCCTCAAGAAAAACTCGCTCAAATCAATTTCGCACAAATTGAAAATTTTTCAAGAAACCCTAGGTTTCTTACCTCTTCCTTCTTCGTGACATCCGAAGTATGCTCATCGAGCTGTGGGTAAAATTCTCCCCTTGGTGCTTCCGGAAGAAACGGCCGTTGATTCCTTTGCACCCCCTTCCTCCGAGTAGCTAAGTTGGCATGTTGAGAAGCCCTCTTGGTCGGATAGAGCCTAGGAGGCATTCTTCAATGGAATCGGACTAAGAAGTGTTTGATTTCACTCAATATCCCTCGAATCTCCCTCTCTGATGTCGCTCTCTCTTTTCTCACTGTCGCTCCCTCTCAATTTCAAGTTCAATTGATTTTCAAAATGGCGACCGTGCGTATTTTTAATGAATCGTTAAATGGGCCTCTTATGTCGTGCGACATAATAGGCCTCTATGGCTTGTTTTTACAATTTTGCCCCCGAAGGCTTCATTTTACAAATTTTGTCCCCGTAGACTGTTTTACCCTTTGTGCCCCCGGCATTTTCAAACATTTTCAATTAAATTTTCCCTCCAAAGGCCTCCCGAGGCTTATTTTACAAATTTACCCCTCGTGGCTCATTTTATTTGCCTTTGGCATTTTTAATTCACTTCTTTTACAAAAATTATCGATACGTCCTACTTTCTTTACAAAAATCATCGAGTCCTTCTCTCTCGTTTTTTTTTTCCGTCATAAAGAAATAAAGTCATCTAGCTTTAGTAAAGAAATAACGTCGTAAGCTTTAGCTTCCGTTAGAATGAAATAATGTTAGGTCAGAACTCTAAATTTGTGCAACCACTATCCGCGAATAGTGACGAATGCCCAAGTTATTTCAATTGTGCAACCACTATCCGCGAATAGTGACGAATGCCCAAGTTATTTCAACTTGTGCTACCACTATCCGCGAATAGTGACGAATGCCCAAGTCATTTCAACTTGTGCTACCACTATCCGCGAATAGTGACGAATGCCCAAGTCATTTCAACTTGTGCTACCACTATCCGCGAATAGTGACGAATGCCCAAGTCATTTCAATCTTGTGCTACCACTATCCGCGAATAGTGACGAATGCCCAAGTCATTTCAACTTGTGCTACCACTATCCGCGAATAGTGACGAATGCCCAAGTCATTTCAACTTGTGCTACCACTATCCGCGAATAGTGACGAATGCCCAAGTCATTTCAACTTGTGCTACCACTATCCGCGAATAGTGACGAATGCCCAAGTTATTTCAATTTGTGCAACCACTATCCGCGAATAGTGACGAATGCCCAAGTTATTTCAACTTGTGCTACCACTATCCGCGAATAGTGACGAATGCCCAAGTCATTTCAACTTGTGCTACCACTATCCGCGAATAGTGACGAATGCCCAAGTCATTTCAACTTGTGCTATCACTATCCGCGAATAGTGACGAATGCCCAAGTCATTTCAACTTGTGCTATCACTATCCGCGAATAGTGACGAATGCCCAAGTCATTTCAAATTGTGCTATCACTATCCGCGAATAGTGACGCATGCCTAAGTCATTCCAACTTGTGCTACCACTATCCGCGAATAGTGACGTACGCTCAAGTTTCCCAACTTAAGTTACCTCTATCTCCGTCATAAAGAGATAGTGCCGTAAGCTCTAGCTTCCTCAGGTGACAGCCTCCGAATTGTCAAAATCTCAAGGATCCTAGACATCGTTCCTAACTATCTAGTGATGCTTGAACTACGATCAAGGCTTGATTCCTCCGGGATACGTAGGTAGCCTTTTATAAAAGGTCCAGCCATTCGACCACTTTGGTCACCCTGTTTCTTTGTCACTCCTCAGTGATAAAGCGCCCCCTCATAAAAGTTCAAATATTCGACCACCTGGGTCACTCCTAGCATGTCCCCATAGGATCAATTGCTTGACCTCCTAGGTCATTTTCTCTTCTATGTCCCCAAAGAAGAGACCCGCTTCTCTTCTTCCTCCCCCAGCGGATACTAATTCAGAACTACGGCCTGGCTTGATTCCTCCGGATACGTAGGTAGCCTTCCAAAAGGTTCACCACTCGACCACCTCGTCACCTAATCCATCTCGGCATTCGCCAGATCGGATCCTTTTCTATCGACAACCCCACTCGCCTTGCAAGTGACGTTGCCGAGGGGCTTCGTAAGTACCCAAATCGCTCATGCCTTCCTGTTAATTTCCCGGCAATTTCGGTAAGTTTTCCGGTAATTCCCTGTATTCTTTCCTAGTGCTCCTGAAACATTCCGGAACCTGTTTTAATTAAATAAGGGCTGAAGGGAGCCTTCCTAATTAAGAAACACGTTTTTCTTAATTAGGAGAAGCTTCTAGAATAATGCCACCTTGCATGGTTCTAGAATGCCGAGTCATCATGGATAAGACCGCACGGCCTCATTTGCAAAGGGCTCGCAGCCGCACGGCTTCATTAGCCTTATCCAGCATCGCCTATAAATAGAGCCCTCCTCTACCCATTTTAATCATCAACAAGAAGCATAATACTCTCATAATACGAAGAAGATTCCCCAAGGAGTCAGCTGAAGTCCAAGAAGGCGAAGAAGAAGCTCAAGAAGCCATCTCCCTCCTCCTTGAAGACCCAAGAAGAACCTCTCCTCCTAGCTCCGTCCGAAGAAGCAAAGGAAACGATTGGTAACCTCGCACGCCCTAACCTTGCATTTTAATTGATATACTTGCTCATTGCATTCATATATCTTGCTTGGGACTTGGCATTCATTCATAAAGATCACATCTTTATCACCCCCTTTCCCTTAACATGCATTAAGACCTCATTTGTCATAAAAATGTAGTCTTTTTCATAAAGGTGCATCCTTTGCACCTAAAATCCCTATTTTCCAATAAAAATGTCATCTTTATGCATCATTTGCATATAAAGATCAAATCTTTTTCAATGAAAACGCATCCTTTGCATCAAAACCCCTTTTTCAATGCATCATTTGCATAAAAATCAAATCTTTATGCATCATTTGCATAAAGATCATTTCTTTAAATCAAAAAGCATCATTTGCAACCTAAAAATGTCATCTTTTCATTAAAGAGTCATTTTTTTATCATGCATTTCCCCTTTCCCCCAACCTTGGAACGGACCGGTGTAAAAGTTCTCATCTTTGCATCGTTCCTTCCATTAAAGGTTCATGATTTCTTTAGGAAAAGGATAACCTTGAACCCTATATCTCCGATTATCGCTTAAGAATGAGTATGAAGCCTCTATACGAGCTCGACCGTCTTAAAGTGTAGGATTGATGGGCTAAGGACATTCCTTCCTAAAGAACCTCATCTTTGACCCAAAAGAGAGTCATTCTCTCGATCACGCAAGTCCCGAGGGTCCCGAGGCTTAAAAATGCGATGATCATAAGTCATAAGATGAGGACGGGATCATAATCCCAAATACATAAATTCCAAGAAATCCCGAGCAACAACCAACAAATGGTTTGTATGTCCGGAAGATAACTTGGGACATTCCCCCCCTTATTTTCAAACACATGCACACAAAGAAAGCACACAAGCAAACACGATTAATGAAATCTAGGGAGACTTGCTCCGGCAAGGCACTTTGGGTGAACGCCAAACGTTCTTCCCAAGGGGTAACTTAACCTCCGAACCCATAAAACCTTTTTTTCAAAGTTTTGAGGTAATCAAAATGGCGTGGCGACTCCGTTTTTCAAATAACTCGGATGTCTTCAAACTCGCGTGAATTCCAATAAACAAAAATTTTGGGCACACATTCACACCTGTATCCGTGCCCTCCAAGGTGACTAAATCCCCATAAATGGTCGTCAGGTCCCCATTCGAGACGAATTTCACACACTGGTGGAGGCTTGAGGCGACCCCCTTGACCTGGTGCAGCCAAGGTCTTCCCAATAAAGCATTAAAAGTGATCGGGATGTCGATAACCTGGAATTCCACAGGTATCAATTTCTGGCCAAACCAAAGGTCCAAAGTAGCAACTCCAAGGACTGCTCGAGATGTCGAGTCGTAAGCCTTGACTGTGAGGGAGGAAGGCTTCAAGTCTGTAGACTTGATATCAAGCAGGCTCATGATCTTTGTCGGGAGAATGTTCATTCCGGACCCGTTATCAACCAGGACCCGAGGGAGGCGTCGTTCATCCAATTGGACTGTGATGAAGAGAGGCTCGTTATGATCAGCCCCAAATTGTGAAAGTGATTATGTTCCCGTAGTGGATGTTTCCAATCAGCTGTACCACGTCATCGGGAGTAGCATCAATAGGGACTAGAGTGCGGGCCAGGCTTTCTTCCAGCTTTAGCTTGTGGGGATAGGATGAGGTGAGCAGGGACCACAGAGAGATGTTGGCCTGTGTTTGCTTCAACTGGGTGAGCACGGGATCTTCTTTTCCGGGGTCAGGAGTTTCGGCTGTCTTAGCATAGGGACGGCGGTTCTCCTCGGGTGCTTGATCTGTGGCCTTCTTATCTGTTTTGGGATTCCCTTGGAAGATTTGCCCGGATCGGGTCAACAGGTTAACTTCCTCATCAGTCGCTTCTTGACTGGATTTTTTCAACGCTGCTAAGGTCAACGGGGGAGCCTTTTTGGCTATCGGCCACTGGTTCTGACGGAGTCTAGCAACGGTGAGGGGCTGAGCTGTATTGGCTCCTTCTTGGGCAGCTCTCATGACTGCTTCCCAAGTCACAGGCCTTTGAGTCTGGGGTTGTGTTGTTGCCCCTTGGATGGCCCACAGAGCTAGGGCGTCCTCCGATTCGCTCTCATAGCCTGTCTTGCTCATAGTTATCATGCAACAAGAGTCGCTATTGTCGGGGCTCGGGGGCTTTTCGATCTCATCCCCTGGATGGCCCACAGAGTTATGGCTATCAGCCTCCATTTCATCGTACATCCTTTTTCTTTCGATCTTGCAAGTAGGGCAGCCACAAGTGAAGGATAGGAAACGTTACACCTCGGAGTTAGATGTAGCACTGATAGATCTCGTGTCCAAATAAGGAGCACCCGGGGTCCATTATCGGCACCGGAACAATTAGGAAGGCATCATGTGGATTCATAGGTATGAAGGCCACCGGGGAGACGCTCGTGTCAATAACCCTTTTCGATTGCAAGCACTCGCCGCGCTCAAGCGCCCGGTTGTGACCCTTACGGCCGTTATGCCATCCGTTCTCGGAAAGAAGAAAAATATCCGATGACGTTTACGAATTCTTCATCTTCTCGGTGGCCGAAACCCTCCATTCTCGACTGCTGCTTCAATAAACCCTTTCCATTCACCAACCAGGTTCTTATAAGGAACGTTGTGTTCTAGGATTTCGGATATGTACGGATCCGGGCGCGGGCTTTGCTGTCCCTCATCCTCTCAAGTATCCTGGACACCGACCGCATGTGCATCTTACGAGGTGCGCTTCTTGGGGACCCATCCCCGTTGGTATTTGACTTGTGTTTTCCGGTGGTTCTTCATCGTCACTTGCTGACAACCAGCCATTGTGCCTATTTTCGGCATGATTGTTCCAGGTTGTTTTCGGATCTGGGGCCTCAGTTGACTCTTCTCTCTCGTCATCATCATCGTCGTCGCTGTCATCGGAATCATCTTCCCATACTACCGGGATTTCGGCGGAGAGGGAACGCCGATCAAACCCGTTAGGGGAATATGGGTGCGTGCAGCCGCATAAATTGTCATATGCTCCCATTCCCGGAAGTGGTAATTGCGATTCAGCTTCTCCACCCGAAACTCAAGTGGGAAGAGTGAGAGGGGGTGGCACGTATTTGACACCAGGTAGAATGTAGAAGGGTTCTTCCTCCTCTGATTCTTTAGTTTTACTGCCTTCGGGATCGTATTCGACTTCTCCAATAGCCGCTTGCGAAGTGTACTAGCTCCGTATGTTCTTCGGCTTCTTTGCCGATAAGCCCCAAGATGGCGCCCGTCTCAAGCTTTCTTGTTCAATCTTTCTTGACCGCTCTAACCATCTTGTGCAAATGGTTCTCTCATGTTTTGACCGAATCCCCAGCTTCTCTAAGTATTGGCTTCCTTCATCCGAGAAATAGCAGCCTCGTATTTTTGCAGGAAATCTCGACATGATACCAAGGTGGGTTGATTCGCTCAATATCCTCAAGGCCGAGGGGGAATCCGAACTCAGGATCCTCGACGAGGTCGGGCCACGGGTATTTGGGGACCTTCATCAAGATCTTCCCGGGCATGCGAAGGTTCTCCACATTCAATCATGTTTACTCGATTATGGTTCCTCGCGCAGGATTTTTGACCGTATTATGCCCTTCTGGGCCTTCCAACTTTCCTTGCTCTATCGCCCCTCGGATTGCCTTTTTCGTAGTAAAGCGCTTATCTCGTTAGATGTCCATGGGCTTGATGAAAAGCGCAATACTTTGTAGTATCCACGGGAGCATTCGAATTTCCTGGGTTGGAAATTCTCCAAAGGCCGCAAAGAAGCCTTCTTTCACCAGGCCCCTAAAGATGTCATTCGTAGGCATTCCAAAGTTTTCGAGGTTCATGACCCGTGGTCCGGGCTCGCCTGGTTTTCTCGGGAGCAAAAGGAGTTGTGTTATTACATTCCCGTCCCGCATAGTTAATCATCTCTTTGCCTTTAGCAGAGCAGGGGCATTGTTTGCAGGAGGAGCCCGATATCTCGTAAGCGGGTGCAGCATGGTTGCCGATTGGAAGCTTTTTCAAACTTAGCCGCAGAGTTAACCATGGCCCGTAAGTCTCGAGTACGGGAAGTGACCGAGGGAGGCTCTCGATGTGGTTTCGTGCATGACTGGAAGATGTCCAGTTGTTCCTCTTCGGAAGGAGGGATGGCCATTTCGCTGAGTTTCAGATTCCACCGCTTGTAGAAGTCCCCAACATTCTCATCGGGACGCTGCACTGTTGTTTGTAGGTCAACCCTATTTGTTTCCCACTCCAAGTTGGCCTTGTACTTTTCGGTGAAGGCATTAGTAATCTGGTCCCACGTAGCCCTGGCTTCGGGTTTTAAACGGAAGAACCATTTTAGAGCACTGGACTTCAAAGATAGACTGAAATAGTCAGCCAACTGCTGATTGGTACATCCTTTGGCCTTCATTGCCAAGGTATATGTGTCCAAATGGGTTTTCGGGCATGCGGTACCATCAAAGAGGTCCAGATTTGGCATAACAAATTTGTGAGGCAGGGGAACAATGGAGTCCGGATCTGTAGGCCGGAAAGCAGACTTCTTGGCAGTCAACTCAGCGATCTGCGCTTTCATTTCCTTGTGTTGTTCCATGAACCAGGCCAGATGAGGGTCTTGTGGCGGAGCCGTGGCATTCAAGCTAGTGGCTGAGCTAGAGAGAGGAACTACCACTGGCGGCAGACTGGTGGAGGGAACGGCCGATCCGGGGACGTAGGTGAAAACCTGTCCTGGGGCTGAGTTACCCTGGGGAGCATGAGTAGGAACTTGGGCAAAGGGATAGAACCTTGCGGCCTGCTGTTGATTTTCAACCGGCAAAGTGGGTGGAGGTAGTCCTGCTGTAGCCGGATAACTTGGATTTCCAAAGTGGGGCCCATAAGTAGGCTTAGGTGCGGGTTGCTGTCCCTGACTGTTGAATTGCATGGCTGGCTGAGGCGATGGTGTATAACCCGGGGGGTACTGTGGTCCTGGTGATTCGGATGACACCGGGATGGAGGCTTGGTAACCCATAGAAGTCTGAGTGAGGAACGGATTTGTGTGAGGAGCAGCTGAACTAGTACTATTCTGAGGAGGGGCTCTCGATCGTGGCCTAGAACCAAGCCGTGGCGGCATTCCGAACCGCTGGCCGTGCCGTGAAGGTCCGGATTGATCGGTTCCGAACTGAGGTGGCATTCCAATTTGTTGGGGCATTCCGAGATAACCCCAACCATGAGAAGACATTCCGACCGGCTTTGTCCCCACCGAGGACCGCGAACCGGTTTCAGTGCCGCTTCTGCCGCATGGATCCGGTGGTCCGTGGTTGGGAGCCGTCGACCCGAAGACCGAGGAGCACGGGTTCTCGTAATGGTACCATAGGAGGTGGGTGGTGGCATCCTCGAGTAATCGTGGCGACCGAGAGTGGGATTGGCATCCTCGTCTTCTTCCACGGTGAAGGTGCCATCGGGATTGAGGCTGGCGGCCAAACCGTGGCTCTTAATAGCCTCCATAAGGCTATTCACCGTGCTTCCTGTCGTAACCTCATCTCGTCTCGCTAACCGATTCCACCGGCCGTTCTTCCGAGGGGTCCCGGGAGGCGGAGTGACGTTATCCCCATCATTACCGGGCCGATGCGTACATTCTCAAACCCGAGTCGGAACAAACGGTGAAGCTGATGACGCACTTGACTCTTCCCAACTGATCAAACGGTGACCCGGTGTCCGGAACCAACCTTTGTGAGGAGCTATGGGGGAAAGGACACGAAGGTTCAGATGTCTGGGAATGGAAGGAGGGTAAGTGTTTGGGCTTTGGGCTCATGCAACATGCAGTTATTTGTTCACGTTTACTTAAAACACGTTTTATTAACCTAATCGGTTGGAAAAGATTTCTCTTCTTTTTCGCAAACTATTCTGGATCCTGGATCAGTGGGCCCCGTCACTACGTCTATAAGCCCCTCGTATTCCACCTGTATTTCGACCTCCCAGGGTGGACAGCCCCGGGCGAGGGTCCTATAGGGCAAGCGGGTCCCACCGACCGAAAGAAAAATGATCCGAAAAGTCTGGCGGGTAATCGAGTCTTAACGAGCATTCGATGTAAATTACGGACAAAGATGACGTCAAAGTAAAGATCATGTCCGAGGGCTCGATAAAAAGTCGGCACTTGGACTGATAAATGTCCACGATTGATCTTGACTTGTCGTCAATTAGGCCGTAATTAGGCATGGAATAATCATTAATCCTTGATGACTCAGTGTCAATGCTGGGAGTCAGTGTATAATTTGTGCCGCCGAGCCGAAGTCAAGGCGCCGGTCAATATCTTGGTCAAAGTCTCGCGGCGGAAAACCGACAGAGCTTCGACTGATTAGGGTCCCCGAAAGATATCGAGTCGGTGTGCCGACAAAGGCTTGAAAGAAAAGGTCTATACACGTACAGTGGCATGACACGTAGCAGACTAAAAACCAACCGGGTCTCGGACAAAGTGTGTCACGGACAAGTGCATGGTCGACACGAGGCTCCATGGGATGTTTGGGTAGTCCCGTGCTTGCACCGAGAGGCGTAATAAGACCAAACGGGCCGCGGCAAGGATTTCCCGGGTTAGGGACGTAGTGTGCGGTGTAAGGTCACGTGCGCGTAGTGTGCAAGCAGCCTATTTTCTTTTCCGAGTAAAATAGAGATTTTTTATGTGTCTTAAAAATATGATGCATGATTTTTTTTTTTGAAAATCTTTTTTTTTTTGAAAAAAATTTTTTTGAAATTTTTTTTTTGAATTTTTTTTTTGAAATGAGCACATAAGCACGAAAATTTCGACAGTTAGGGACATGATTCCGACAGTCAAAATTTTGACTTTTTCCGAGGCGGCCAAAACAACACGAAAATGTGCAAAAATCAACACACATAACAAATGATTTTTAAAGCCGGGACGGAAGCTCGACCCTCAAAAGCTTTTTTTTTTTTTTAAACGATGATACCGGTACGTGGGATTGTTAAACCACAATTTATCCCCGACTCGTGTTAGGAGGCGATAACGGGAAGTTTAATGGTTTCCACCAATATACCAAATATCATTTTTTTTAGAAAAAGCTTATATTCCCCAGCGGAGTCGCCACTGTGATGATGTGCCACCAAAATTTCGCGGAAAAATTCGATTTTGCGTTTCTTTGAAAATCAAATAAAACCGGAAAAAGACGGAGTCGCCACATCATTTTTGTTTTAAGGGCCAAAACTTTGAAAAATGCTCGAGATTAGAGATTTGGGTTCGGAGGTCATGTTACACGCCGGGAAGGACGTTAGTGTGCACCCGGAATGCCTCGTAAAACGAGTCTTCCAAGCTAAAAATCATTTGTGTGTGTGTGTGTGTGTTTTGGCCAAAATAAGTTGAAACTCAGAAAAGTAAAAATTGGGAATTCTTTACTAGACTTTTTACAGATCCCATGATTTTTGGTGTGATTTTTGGGTAGATTTTTGGTACTCAAAAGATTTTTGGAAGTTGAAGAACACTTCTGCCAGAATGAAAAAGGCAGTAGACACCTGATTTTGAAATGGATTTAAGGGCCTTAAAACTTCATAATCTGGAGAAACTCAGAGAATTAAAGTTGTTACAGACACCTCAAATAAGATTTCTACGAAAGAATTTTCCATTTTGGAGAAGATTTGAGGACCCAAAAACTTCTGGAAATCTCAGATATGAGATCTGGACTCCCAGAGACTGGTGATCTGACCTTCAAAAGAAAATTTGGAAAATGGAGTTTTACTCACGCAAAAAATAAATTAAAAATATATATGGAAAGCTCTGGATGTTGGCTACAAAAAGTGTTTTTTAGTCAACACCAAATTCCAAGTTTATATGTGTCCAAAAATTTAGACTATGGACTGGGGTCTTAGAAGATTGCTACTGGACAGCAACTTCTCAAGAAGGAAAACATGTTTTTAAAGGGGGGTTAGGCATCCATGCTTGTCCCCATTTCATTAGGTTTTGATTAGTGATCACTTGACATTTTAGTGGTGAATCAACTATATCAAACCATCCTTGGGGTACATTAGGACTAAGCACTTCATTTGCTTGGGAAGGGGAATTTTATCCTTTGAAAATGAGATTTGATGTATGAAAATGAGTTTTAGGGTTTTGAAAATGTGTTTTCTTTGCAAGAAAGTAAGAAAACTTTGAAAATAATGTAGATCCTTATAGAAGATCATCCATGGAGATGAACTTCCATGGTGATCTTCTTGGATCTAGGGCAAGAAGATGAATGAACTACATTTTGTAGCTTGAAAATGCATGCATGGATGAGTTTTAGGGTAAGGAGAGGGAGGTTATACCTATCTTCCTTGTGTTTTGTGTTTGAAGGCTTGAATGTAAGAGTGTTTAAGGCTTGAATATGAGAGTGTTTGAGTGAGTGTGATTTTGGTTGAATAGTTGAGAAAAAGGTGACAATTCTAGAGAATTCTCACTGTTTTCTCACTATTTTCGCCAAGGTACAGTTACAAATTGTGTTTTTTCTCCTTTATTTTTGAGACTGGAGGGCTCAATTTATAGCCCTCTGAAAAATGCAAACTCATCCGCGCGGATAGGACCTTGAGCGTGCACTGTTCATTAAATGCTGCTTCAGGCTTTGGACAAGAGGAATATTTTTCAAAATTCAAATTAACGGCATTTTGTTCCGAAATGCCATTTCTATTTTTGGTTTTTCTTATTTCTTTTGCTTTTTTGATTCATTTCCTTGGTTTATCCTTAAATTACAATGCCCACTTTGCCCTTGCTTTGTTAGAAATGTTAGGAATGTTAGGAAATGTTATAACTTTCGTTAATTTTCTAACGAAAATTCTAACAAGCTCAAATTGGAGCACTTACAGCTGTGGTCGAGGGAAAGATTGTGGAGAGCATTGGGAGCTATGAGGCTGGGGACGAGAGGATAGGCACTGAGCAGATTGCCAGGGCTTTTCTATGGTTTGCTTTTTCGAGCACCCTTTTTGGACACGCCGAGGGGACGACTGTTTTTGCTTTGCTGCAGTCCCTGGAGGATGTGAGGATGGCCGGAGAGGTCTCTTGGGGAGAGGCAGGGCTGGCAGAGCTCTATTTCGCTCTAGATCGGTATAGCCGGAAGGCTGTCAGTTCCTTGACATGCTTCGAGTTCCCTCTGGAGGTATAAGCTTTCCTTTTGCTTTCCCTTGTATCTTTTTTCACACTTAATTGATGTGATCTTTACCTTTCGCAGGTATGGGCGTTGGAGTTCTTTCACGTCACGATGTGGTGACAACCGGCGGAGTATATCGGGGCGTATCCGGCCATGCGTTCCTGGTCCAAGTATGCCCGGGAGAAGAAAGGTTCCAGAGGGCGCACGACCCTCAGATACAGGGACTGCCTGCCTTTGACGGGGGCTGAGACGGATGAGGGGATGATATTCTATCCCTGGGATCGTTTCGATGTGGCGCAGCTGAGGGGCGCTGAGATATGGACCGTGCAGCGAGGATTTTGTGGGGCTTGACTTGCGACGTGTATTATCTGGGGGAGAGAGTGACGCGCCAGCATGGCGTGAATTCGCCTTTGATGACACTGGTGGAGCCTCCCGCCAACATGATGCATCCGAGTGAGAGATCGGAGACCTGGGGTAATTACCGAGGCGGCCATCACTTCTCGACATTCGTGGCAATTGAGCAGTATTCGGCATTTATCTTGAGGAGGCTGAGGATGCCCCAGGTTCTTGATAGAGAGGGATTAGGGATCCCGCGATACCCTCGGACGGACTTTTCATATGTCCAGGATGGGGTTTGATTGAGGGTGCAGATCCCCCAGCCTGAGCGGCTTCCACAAGCTTTTCGGCCTCGTCCGGGTATTAAGGTATGTCTTCTCCTTCTTCCTTTTTTTTGTCTTCTCCATTCTCGCTTCATCATTTTTCGCATCACTTTTTTTTTGACGACTTTCTTTCCGTGCAGTTTTCGGAGGTGGTCGTGGAGAAGCTGACGAAGCAGGTGATCGGGGCTAAGAGATTCATCAGGAGGATGGTGGCTTGTGGAGCCCCTCAGGCTAGAGCGAGGCGACCACAGCCGGCGCCTGTCAGGCGGGAGGCTTCCCCTATTCCTTCAGAGACTTCCTCCGAGACTCCTCTTTCTCCTCTCCTTGATCCCCGCGTGGTACTACCTTCGGATCACGTCATTCTCGGAGATCCTTATGGACAGGGTCATGTCTGGCATCATGGTGGATCTTCTTCGCACATCCAGGAGTCCGACGCATTCACCTTCGGATATGATTTCTTTGCGGATCTTGGCTTGCCCTATTAGAGCGTGCCGGTTGGTCCTGACGAGCCTTCCTCCGAGGATGATGATTCTGAGCCTGAGATCTTCATGGCTACTGAGGAGGCGGGTCTGAGCCGTAAGAGGGATCGTGGGAAGGCGCCTGCCACCGAGGATTCCGATTGACTGATTTCCTGAGACTGATTTTTTGGGACTGTACCTATTTAGACAGATACACTTTATTTTCATGCACATTTTTTTTGCTTTTCTCTTTTCTTTCTTTTTTTTTGGAATGTAATAATCTAGGATTATTGTTATTTTTTTATTATTTTTTTTGAATGCAATGCTGTATGAATGCAATGTTGCATGAGCCTCGGTTTTTTGGCAAGGGTGTAGATGTTTGGTGTATGGGTGGTTTGGACGAGGCTTTGGGGGACAAAATATTCCTTTGTGGTGCAGCAGTTTAAACTGCAGCAAATTTTTTTTTTTTTGGTAACAATCCTATCCGCGCGGATGGGGATGACATCTGTCAGGGTTCATTTATTCTGGTGGTTGGATCTGGTTTGGGGCATAAATGTCACCTGAAACTTCATCTTCTTCAGTTCAAACTGGAATTTCGGGAGAGAGAAGAGAGAAGCCATGGAAAATCTTAGAAGAACTCATCAAAATTGTCCCAAGAATCCCAAATGTCATTTTTCAACAAGTTTAAAGAGTGGTCTCGGGAGATTATGCATGAGAGGAGGTCATTTTTCGAAGAAAGGTACAAGGTGAAGTGCTTATGGTCCCTCAAAGAATTGGTTCCGGACTACGACCTCTTGAGAGCTTCTTCGTCATTTTGGGATACTAGAAGGCATGTCTTTTGCCTTTCTTACAATGAGGTTGTTCCGACCGTTGAAGAATTCCGGGCTTTGCTTGGCGGTCCGGAGGTGGAAGAGATTGCGGTTCCTTTGCCCGGAGGGGCCTCTTTCGTTGATAGATTGTGCAACCTCCTTCATCTTTCCCCGGAGGAAGCACAAGGTATGATCCGCGGTCCTGATCATTTTGATATTTCTGGTCTTCCTGATAGATTTAGGGGCTTAGGCTTGGTGGATGATGCCTATTGGGATGCTTTTGCTCTTTGCATGTTTGGTACCTTGTTCATGGTTTACTCCTTTGGGATTTGTCATCGG
This sequence comes from Adenophora triphylla var. japonica, assembly GCA_022495995.1. Lineage (NCBI taxonomy): Eukaryota > Viridiplantae > Streptophyta > Magnoliopsida > Asterales > Campanulaceae > Adenophora > Adenophora triphylla. The sequence continues at coordinate 137,117 of JAFEMH010003626.1, read as the reverse complement.
GCTCTGCTGGATGTAGTTGTTCACTGTCGCTTGGGCAGAGATGTTGTACCTTTGATCCTGGGGGAGACTTTTCATGCTCTCGATAGGCTGGCTACCGGGAGATGGTATATGCACGGGGGCAGCCCGTTTCTCTTAACTTTGTGGCTGATGGAACGCCTGGGGGTTCTTCGGGAAACATCGGATATGATCAAGCCTTGGACATTCGCCAGGAGAGGGGTTGCTGTAGATTTTGATGATCAGGGCTCATGGGAGCGTTGGATGGCTGGTTGCCGGACAGAAGATATCAGGTGGTCAGTGCCTTGTTGGCGGGTGGAGACTCGCAGAGTACTTCAGGATGGGTCTCATGTGGTCATGCTTCCGGGGCTTTCTCAGTCCAGCTTTTATATTCCGGCTTTAGTTCTGAGACAGTTCGGCTTGGAGCAGGTTCCTTTGGAGGATTTTGATGATATAGCCACCAGGGTGGTGGCTTCTGCTTCTATGGATGATCCCTCGGTGTTTTCATTTCTTTCCCGAGCATGGAGGTATGACGTCTTTCCTTCTCGGGTTATCCTCAGACGTCCGAGACCGGTGCTCCTGACCACTTGGTACTTGGACTGGTACGAGACCCATTTGGGGGAGACTCAGATGGCTATTTTGAGACGGCGTGAGGCCATTATGGGTGCGGAGGACCTGACAGTTTCAGAGAGGAGGAGGACCGAGGCGAGGGCCAACCCTCACGACCGGAGCGGAGATACTGTGACCGACTATGAGGCTTATGTCAAGAGACAAGAGAGGAGGACTCCTACTTTACCAGCCCGGCTACAGGAGATGAGAGATGACGCTAGGGCTACCAGGGCCCTGACAGAGGCTGGTTTGATAGATCCTGTCCCTACACCAGAGCTTGGCAGGAGGAAGACCGACATTTTTCCTGTTCAGAAGAAGAAGACTCGAAGGGGGAAGAAGAGGGGAGAGGCCAGTACGAGTGGCTTGGAGTGATTCTGAGTTTTCCGAGTATTCCTTTCTTGTTGTAGCAGACACATTAGTTTGATTATGTATCTTAGTTTTTTTTAGCAGGTTGCCAGTTGTAGGAATGAACCGGGCTTAGACTCATCAAAAAGCTTTTAACTGTAATGAATATGTGAATTGCTTTAGAGTTTTTTGAGACGCTTTCATGGTCTGATCAGTGTATTGATGTCAGAGTATGACTTTTATTTGTGTTTTAGACCGAACCGTTTCCGGCTGCCTACGTTCCCTTCGGACAAAAGGGCTCAGGTCTCCGTAGTTCGACCCGGTTTTTTTTTTGTTTAGTTTTTTTTTTTGTTTGTTTTTTTTTGTTTTGTTTTTTGTTTTGTTTTTTTTTTTTGGTGCAAACCTGTTTTTTACCTAGGCCGCCCTTTTCGGGTTTTCAACCTGGTTGGGTATTACTCTTTTAGCACTCTTTTTCTTCTTTTTTTTCTGAATCAGTGTTTTACGCGTAGTATCTGCGCAGCTTGTCACCATTCACTGGGTGTACAAAGGGATTTCCGTCGAGGTCTGCAAGTTGCATGGCTCCTCCGGAGAAGATCTTCTGGACAACATATGGCCCGACCCAGACAGGCTCCCATTTGCCAAGCGGGTTGATACGGACTGGGGGCTTCTCTTTCAAAACGAGATCACCTTCTCGGATCTCCCGGTGCTTTACTTTCTTGTCGAAGGCTCTGGCCATTCTCCCTTGGTAAGCTCGGATATGTTCCATTGCTTTCAATCGGCGCTCATCTAGTAGGGCCAATTCATCATGGCAACTTTGGAGCCATTCGACCTCGTTGATCTGGCTCTCCAACAGCACACGGAGTGAGGGGATTTCTAGCTCGATTGGGAGTACGGCTTCCATTCCGTAGGTGAGGGCAAACGGTGTTTCCCCGGTTGCCGTTCTGACGGATGTTCTGTAGCCCCAGAGTGCCAGGTGTAACTTTTCGGGCCAATCTCGACCTTGGACAGCCATTTTCCGGATGATGTTTTCCAGAGTCTTGTTTGCTGCTTCGACGGCTCCGTTGGTTTGGGGCCTGTAGGGAGATGACTTGTGACGGGTTATTCTGAATTCCGCCAGCAGCCTGTTGTAAGTACCCAAATCTGGCTCATGCCTTCCGGTTAATTTTCCCGACAATTTCGGTAAGTTTTCCGGTAATTCCCCAGACCTTCCCAGCGTTCCGGAAACATTCCGGAACTGTTTTTTATTAAATAAGGGCTGAAGGGGATCCTTCCTAATTAAGAAACACGTTTTTCTTAATTAGGAAGGAGGGTTCTAGAATTTGCCACCTTGCATGGTTCTAGAATGCTGCGTCATTCAGGATAAGCCCGCACGGCTGCATTAGCTCGCTGCTCCTGGCCGCACGGCTTCATTAACCTTATCCAGATTACCTATAAATAGAGGCCTCCTCTACCCATTTCAACACACACAATAGAGGCACAAAATACACAATACACTTATAAACACTCCCAAGACGTGAAGAATATTGGTGCAAGCTCAAGAAGGTAAAGAAGGAAGGCCAAGAATCTACCTCCCTCCTCCTTGAAGACCCAAGATCAACCTCTCCTCCTAGCTCCGTTCGAAGAAGCAAAGGAAGCAATTGGTAACCTCGCACGCCCTAACCTTGCTTTTAATTGATATACTTGCTCATTGCATTCATATATCTTGCTTGGGACTTGGCATTTATTCATAAAGATCACATCTTTATCACCCCCTTTCCCTTTTGCATGCATTAAGACCTCATTTGTCATAAAAATGTAGTCTTTTTCATAAAGGTGCATCCTTTGCACCTAAAACCCCCATTTTCAAATAAAAATGTCATTTTTATGCATCATTTGCACATAAAAATCCAATCTTTTCAATAAAAATGCATCATTTGCATTCAAAAACCTTTTCCAATGCATCATTTGCATAAAAATCCTATCTTTACGCATCACTTGCATAAAGATCATTTCTTTCAATCAAAAAGCATCATTTGCTAAAACCAAAAATGTCATCTTTTCATTAAAGAGTCATTTTTCATCATGCATTTCCCCTTTCCCCCAACCTTGGAACGGACATGTGTAAAAGATCCTATCTTTACATCGTTCCTTCCATTAAAGGTTCACGATTTCTTTGGAAAGGGATAACCTTGAACCCTATATCTCCGATTATCGCTTAAGAAAGAGTATGAAGCCTCTATACGAGCTCGACCGTCTTAAAGCGTAGGATTGATGGGCTAAGGACCCTCCTTTTCTAAAGAACCTCATCTTTGACCAAAAGAGAGTCATTCTCTCGATCACGCAAGTCCCGAGGGTCCCGAGGTTAAAATGCGATGATCACAAGTCATAAGATGAGGACGGGATCATAATCCCAAATACATAAAATTCCAAGGAATCCCGAGCGACAACCAACAAATGGTTTGTACGTCCGGAAGACAACTTGGGACATTCCCCCCCTTTTTCTCAAACACATGCACACAAGAAAGCACGCAAGCAAGCACGATTACTGAAATCTTGGGAGACTTGCTCCGGCAAGGCACTTTGGGTGAACGCCAAACGTTCTTTCCAAGGGGTAACTTAACCTCCGAACCCAAGTAAAAAACCTTTTTTTCAAAGTTTTGAGGTAATCAAAATGGCGTGGCGACTCCGTTTTTTCAAATTAAACCGGATGTCTTCAAACTCGCGTGAATCCAACAAAATTTGGGCACACATTCACAGTTTGGCGACTCCGCTGGGGAAAACCCAAAGGAGAAAAGCTTTATTTTCAAAACAAAAATCGATACTCGGTATATAGGTGGACCCCACTTAACCTTCCTGTATCGCTCCCTAACCCGGGGCTTGGGATAACCGGTGGTTTAACAATCCCACGTACCAGTATCACTTTTTTCGAAAAAATAAAATAGAAAGAAAGCTTTTTCCCTTTGAGCGGGTTAGACTCCCGTCGCCGATTTCGTTAATCATGCTTGCTATCTTTACCATGCATTGCATCATTTGCATCTTGGAATCTGTGCATACTTTGAACGGGAAACAACCCGAAAAATAGCAAAAGGAGTGGAACCTGGAAAATTGATCCACGCAGTCGTACGGCTCAATCCTCATTGGATTCTGACCGGGTGACCTCAGTGGCAATTCCACCAGGAAAAATCATGGTTAATCTGGCAGTCCTAGCAGCTTGGGGCTACTCAGCTTCATGACTGACTGGGGCTCCCAGAAAATTTACGTGCTTATGTGTTGCATTCTCCCCGTCCCGAAAATCATTCCTTTAAACACATTTCTGAAAATCTCTGTTTTAACTCAAAAAGGAACATTTTTAGGAGACCGCACACTACGCGCACCTGATATATATCCTGTACACTTTGCACGCACGTCCTTCAAACCCGAGGGTGGTTCCAGCTGCAGTCACGGACAGCCTTACGATGCTCCCGGGCGCGCACGGAATCATCCCAACCTCCCCATGGCAGCCAGTGTCGACCAATGCACAGTCCGTGTCACACGTTTCAAAAAAACCGTGACTTTTGGTTGGTTTTTGGTCTAGTCCGTGTCATATAGCCCAGTTGCATACCCTCGTAAAGGTCAAGCCTTAGTTCATAACGGAAGAAGAACTCTGCCAAAATTCCGACAAGGAAAATTGGCGAGATCTCGACTCCGACATTGACTATTGACCTTGACCTGCACGGAATGCGTAAGAGTCAAGACCGAGTCTTTGCCAACAAGATCTTTCGCTCAAGCGAAGCTCTGCCAAAATTCCGACAAGGAAAATTGGCAAGATCTTGACCCGGCATTGACTTCGATTCTAACTCACGCCCGGCATATGCAACGAAGTTCAATGTGACACTGTGTCATCCGGCTTTTGCCGCCCGACCCATGCCTATTATCTTCTCGGACATTACCGAAAGTCAAAACGTCATTCGCTCAAGCGAAATTCTGCCAAAATTCTATCAAGGCAGAAAGACGAGACTTTCCCGGTATTGCCTTGACTATAATCCGCATCGCTCGTGCGTTAAAAGTTCCTATGACCCGCTAGACCCGTTAGGAACGTTCTTTACTCTCGGTCGGTGGGATCCGCATGCCCTATAGGACCCTCGCCCGGGGCTGTCCACCCTGGGAGGTCGAAATACAGGTGGAATACGAGGGGCTTATAGACGTAGTGACGGAACCCACTGATCCAGGATCTAGAGTAGTTGCGAAAAAAGAAGGGCAAACCCCCCTTTTCCAACCAAATAGGAATAAATAAAAGACATGATTTTAAGTAAACTTGAACAATTAATGTAATCATAATTGCATTTTCTTATCTCTGATATCTCTGATCGAGACCTCCTCGGTCCGATTTTCGATTTTCCATCTCGACCTTTCATGGTCAAATCTTAATCGGGACCTCCTCGGTCCGATTTCCTATTTTCCTATCCCGACCTTTCATGGTCAAATCCCTAATCGAGACCTCCTCAGTCCGATTTCCAATTTTCTATCTCGACCTTTCATGGTCAAATCCCTAATCGAGACCTCCTCGGTCCGATTTCCGATTTTCTATCTCGACATTTCATGGTCAAATCCTTAATCGAGACCTCCTCGGTCCGATTTCCGATTTCCTATCTCGACCTTTCATGGTCAAATCCTTAATCGAGACCTCCTCGGTCCATTCTCCAATTTTCAATCTTGATCTTTCAAGGTCTCATCTTTTCCGATCAATTAGGATTAGGAGAAATTGTGTTTTGAGTAAAACTTAAGCGATAAGTGCATGTTACTTGAGCCTTCAGCCTAAACACTTACCTCTAAGCCTAAACACTTACCTTCGAGTCTAAACCTTACCTATCCCCGAGTCTAAATCTTGCCTATCCCTTTCCCGCAGCGAGAAAGAAGTGGACGAGAATACTGGGTCAGCAGCTTTTCAGAAAACCTTAGGTTCAGACAGTTCATCAGCTGCAGAGTCGGAATGGCGGTTTGACAGAAAACAGTGAGGGTGCAGGAAATCAGATGATTAGGAAGGAAGAGTTAGTCCTGGCTTTGGAAAATGCCCAGAAGGTTCATGAAGAGCAGCTGTCATTGATCATCGGTGCTCTTCGCCGTCATGGGGTTCAAATAGTGGTCGAGTCTAACGGTTCCCTGGCTATGGTAGAAGACGAGACTCCAAAAGTAGCCATCTCAGCTCCCCCGACCTATAACCAATACCTTCCTCCATCCACATATGATCCCTTGCCAAGGATCACTTCTCCTCGGTCCTTTCTAACATCCCAGCTCATCAGGGCTCCATCCCCCTCAGCTCCTCAGAACGGATTGGGCTTTACCCCACCTGTCTCTCGGTTTCGGCAATACACTGCGCCTATACTCCAGCTTCACATAATCCCCGAGATATGTGGCTATGTTACGAAACCCCTATACTCGCTGAATGCGATCATGAGTTGCCAAAGGATGATCCAAGTTTTCATTTGTCACCTACCGGACTTAATGAATTCAGCCGTCGGTTTCACCGGTTGCTACTATGGCTCCCGCTGCTGATACAAGTCCTGTTGCGAGAGTCCCCGTTGACCCCCATGTGGCAATACTGATGGAGCAAGTGAAACAAATGCAAGAGAAGCTTGACCTCATGATGAGTATCAATACTCCCTTGACCCAAGATGTTGAACCAGGCAAGGAAATGACTCCACCAAGCATAACCCAATGCCATCGAGTACCAGCAAAGAACCGTACCCGGCTCGGCACTCCTGGTTCCTCACAAAGGAAAGGGTGTCGTAGCTTCCTTCAGCCAAATCCAACAGTGGAACCAACTGGACAATGGAAATCCAAGCCTGGAGAACAGCAATGTCTCCCGAAAACCCCGCTCCCTTCATTTTGACAATGCGGAGATGCCTTTAAGCAAGATGCTGGAAAAACTGATGAAAGAAAAGCTGATAAAGCCATTGGAAAATTGGAAGCCCAGGAACCACAATGCTCAGTTGGATGAGTCTAAGCATTGTCTTTTCCATCAATACCCTGGACACGACACTGATGATTGCACCTATTTGAGGTATGAGATCCAGAAGTTGATAGAAGATGGGAAGCTCGAGAACCTCCATGGGCCAAAAACAGAAAGCTATGGTAAGAGGTCGATTCGGGAAGTGGAAGGTCAGAAACGTCAGCCTGATAATTTTGGGATGCCCATGAGAAAAGTTTTCGATGATTTGATGAAACGAGGCCTTCTCACACCTCTCGAGAATTATAAGCCAAGAAACCCCAGTAGAGTTGACAGGACCAAGTTCTGCGAGTACCACAAGCATTTTGGGCATGTGACGGACAAGTGTGTGGATGCTGAAGAAAGAAATTCGATGGGCTGATCTACGAAGGAAAGCTCAAGTTACTCGGGCAAGATCCAACCCGCGAAGAGTAGCTAGACTAGGGTCTACCTATCCTTAAGTATAAAAAAAAAGAAAAAAAAATAGTCTCTCAGTCAACTTTCGTAGGTCCTAGTATTTTTTCCTTTCAATCAAGTCCTCCACGGACATTGTATTTAATCTTCAATTTTCTATAAAAGAGTCTTCTTCTTTTCTTGCTAGACTTAAGACATTATTTGCACACCTACATTACATTTAATGAAATGGTTTTATTTTATATGATCACTTGCATTGCTCAACAAGTAATCTCTCGAAATAATTCACGTTCTGATTAATCGGTGTGAGAAAGTCAACTAATGCCATCAAGCCATACACTTTCCTTACCCCACAAAAGGCCTCCATCAAGCCATACACTTTCCCAATCATGCCCCCACCTTCATCTTGACCAAGTCAACGACGGCGGCAACAAGGGACAACAAAAGGCCACTCAGCTTTGAAAGATTGACCCCATGTCGACAAACAACCAAAGAGCTTGCCTTAGACCTCAAGGATATCAAGAAAGTTCAAGCAGGGGCTCGCCTTGGCCCTCAGGTGCTTCATAAAATAAAAAAAAATGTAGTGCAAAAAGAGTAATGGCCAGCTAGACTGAAAATCCCTAAAAAGGGCAGTCTAGGCAAAAAAAAAAAACAGGGTTGCACATAAAAAAAGAAAGAAGAAAAAAAATCTCAGTGCAAAAAGAGTAATGCCCAGCTAGGCTGAAAATCCCCAAAAAAAAAAAAAAAAAAAAAAAAAAAGGGGCAGTCTATGCAAAAAACAGGGTTGCACATAGAAAATAAAAGAAAATAGGGCCAAGGATCCAGCACCGCCAATCAAAAGCTTGACGGACAGGCAAAAATCAAAGCTCAGAGAATGAAAGTTGTCGATAACAATGGGGCGGTCGAAGCAAAGTCAGAAGCATTTCATAAGCCTGTAGGCACGTACAAATCCTTTCTTCCCCAATGAAAGAGGAAGCAATCAGAAGCAGCCGTCCAAGAATGACTTGGCCAAGGAATCATCCCGAGGCCCACGCCTCATCATCCAATCTTCTCATCCAAACCTTTCCACTAAAGGAACCACAAATCCCATTTCCCAAAGCCAAACACAATCCGGCAAAAGCCGAACTACGGCGACCTGAGCTCCTCACAATGAGGGGAACGTAGGCAACCAGAAATGGTCCGGTCATAAGCATATTCAAATCCCAGAGAATTCGGTCTCATCAAATGACCTCTCCCATAGACACAGTCAGATCCTAGAAAACCCGGTCTCATCAATGACCTCCCTATACACAAACCTTTCTTTCACACCAGCCAACCTTGATCCGTGACACTGGTTGACTTTCTCCTCATGATTAATCAGAATGTTTGTTCATATCGAGATTAGTGGTTGAATAACCCGAACATCAATAAAGGGTTTTAAGCAATCTTGTGATCATTGTAAATAAAACAAGTTTTCAGATGTCTTGACAAGTCTTCCTTTTCTACATCTTAGGAAAAATAGTGCTAAACACTGATTTTCTGTCAGCAGGGGCTTCCATACACTTTTACAAACCCTTCTACGCTTATACTCTCTCAAAAGAGTCAAACCAAGAGCGAGTTCCGTGCCTACGTCGAAATAAGGCCATCAAAATAACACAAAATCGGGATCTATTCCCATCTTTCGAAAAATATGCCCCTGCATGTATAAATTTCTAAGAATCTTTTCTTTCACATCTTTTTAAGGTTGACTGATTGACTAAAAAAAAAAAAAAGAAGGATAGGTTTTCCCTTTTCTGCTACAATTCGCATTAGGGCTGCCTCGAAACTCTTCAAGGTTGGGACTTTGTCCAAGCATTCCTTTAAACTGGGGCTTCTTTAGTCATTTTCGGGGTTCGCATCGGGTTCTTCACTAGGTCCCTAGATGAATTCGCTTTTGTTCGATCAACCTCAGGATCACTTCCGCAGTACCAATCATATTGGGATTTTCGCTAGGTCATCAGATTGGGGCTTCATTAAGTCACTTCTTCAAAACCTAAGACTTCGCCTGCTCAGTTCATCCAACCGGAGCTTTGCCAGTGAAAGGATCTTTCATGGGGCTTTGCAGAGAGTTCTTCCTCAGACCGGGGCTCTGATAAGTTGTATCCATCCCTAGAAGAGAGGTTTGGTCACTATGACATCTGCTTTAGTCTTTGGTTATAAAAGCACTGTCGCATCGGCTTCAAGCGCCGTAGTCTCGAGAAAGGAACATTCATCGAGACCCGAGTTTTAAAACCCGGGCCTGCACTCGGCCCAAGAGGGAATCTTAGTCCACGTTGACAACAACAACAGCTTCACCGCACCCAAGGGATACAACCCCACCTCGCTTGAAACCCGTCTTAAACACATTCCATATGTACATCCGCACCAGCCTCTACCATGTTTCCAAGAAAAATCACCCCTAGGCTCAAGTAACGTGCCAATTGCTAATGATAACATTTTCTCCCAAAAGCGCCTTCGTTACTTCCGTTATAACAAGATAACGCCAGCGACAGCTTCCTAATTGTCAAAAATCCAACTTTGGCTACCTCTATCACGTATTGAAAAGTATGCTCAAGTTTTCCAGTTATAGCCGCTCTATCTACTCGATAGTGACGTAAGCTTCAGCCTTCCTCGTGTGACAACCTCCATTAATTGTCAAAACCTCAAGAATCCTAGACATCGTTCCTAACTGTCTAGATGAAGTTTGAACTACGATCAAGGCTTGATTCCTCCGGGATACGTAGGTAGCCTTTTATAAAAGGTCCAGCCATCCGACCACTTTGGTCACCTTTTCTCTTTCTCCATTCTCCAATAGTGCATAAGCTTTTCATAAAAGTCCAAGTTTCTGACCACGTTGGTCACACCCCTTTAGATTTGGCACATTCCTAGTAGGATCGGTTGTTTGACCTCCTAGGTCACCCCGTTTCCATCCTTATAGGAAGGGATCAAATATCTCTTTGCCATTGTCCCAAGGAGGCCAGGTATGTGACCTCTTTGGTCACCCAATTCCAACCCGTATCGGTAATTCCAGTCCAATTCCAAAGGTTCTGTAAAGTACAATTCAGGCTACCTATGTCACGCGACAAACCTAGCCACTTGGCATACTGAGTCGTGCGACATACTTAGCCCATGTGGCTGGATTTTACAATTTTGCCCCTGAAGGCTCCATTTTACAATTTTATCCCCCGTAGGCCTGTTTTACCCTTAGTGCCCCTGGCATTTTCAATCATTTTCAATCATTTTCAATCAAATTTTCCCTCCAGTGCCCCCGAGGCTTATTTTACAAATTTACCCCCTCGTGGCTCATTTCACTTGCCTTTGGCATTTTTAATTCACTTCTTTTACAAAATTATCGGGTACGTTCAATTTCTTTTACAAAAAATTATCGGGTACTGTAAGTACCCAAATCTGGCTCATGCCTTCCGGTTAATTTTCCCGGCAATTCCGGTAATTTTTCCGGTAATTCCTCGGACTTTCCTACAGTTCCGGAATAATTTCAGAAATGTTCCAAGCCTTTTAAGGGCTGAAGGGAATGCTTGGTAATTAAGAAACACGTTTTTCTTAATTCCAAAACCCTTCTAGAAGACTGCCACCTTGCATGTTTCTAGAAGGGACTGGAATTGGCTACTTATGTCGTGCGACATAATAGGCCATGAAAAACTTCTAGAAGGTTGCCACCTTGCATGTTTCTAGAAGAATCCAGAAGTGGCTACTTATGTCGTGCGACATAACCAGCCAGGGAGAGTTCTAGAAGGTTGCCACCTTGCATGTTTCTAGAAGGAAAGCAGTTATGGCTTGTTATGTCGTGCGACATAACAAGCCCATGCAGGCAGCCTATAAATAGAGGCCTTCACCTCTCATTTTAGACACACCTCTTCCACCCCTCAGTCCCCCTCTATAGGAAACACGCCCAGAAGCCTCCTCCCTCTTCATATACCCCCAAAATATCCACTAGTCCTCCCAAATCAATCCCACACACACTTCCCACACACACACTTCATACACACACCAAGAACCAAGGATTCTCAAGAAACGAAGGCTCAATCCCATCCCCGTAAGCCGGCTGTTTTGAAGGCCCCTATATCTAACTTGATATAGAGGGTCGTGGTCTTCAAGAGTAACGATTTTCTACCCATTTCCTTTCCTTATCTTCATTATACATGGAATCTCTATGCTAAATGCTTTAATAATGTGATATTCTGAATAAAGTTGCATGCTTTAGCTTCATATTTCATAGATCCACATCTGATTTCATTACATTTCCTATAAAAGCCCCGGTTTGGCTTGGTTTTGCATGAACACTCAAGATGAGTGTGGATCCCTCATATCCACACCCTCTTGAAGTGTTCATTATTGATAAACATGCTCCCTGAGATTTGTTTGTGAAGTAACAATGACCATTTTGGTGCCTTGTCACTACCAGAAACAGGTCATTTAGCGACGGAAAAAACAGCGACGGACAGATTCCGTCGCTATTTAGCGACGGAATATAGTATTTAGCGTCGGAATTATTTTGGCGTCAAATTTAGCGACGGAATTTAATTCCGCCGCTAAATTCCGCCGCTAAAAAGAATATTCCTCGAATATTCGTTTATTTCCGCCGCTAATTTGGCGGTTGATTTACCGACGGAAAATTCCGCCGCTAAATCTTTAACAGCGACGGAATTATTCCGCCGGTGAAATTAAATGGTTTTTTTTTTTTTTTAATAAACACCGACGGAATATTTCCGCCGCTCGATAATTTAATAATTTTTTATTTATCGGCGACGGAAATATTCCGTCGTGTTTAATAAAAAAATTCAAAATTTCCAGAGAAAGACCGCGCCCACAATGCAAGGGCGAAATGGTTGTACAGAGAAGAAGGTCTTGGAAGTGGTTGTGGAGAAGGGTATGCAAAATGGACAGAAAATTACATTCCTGTGGAGAAGCCGATGAAGCTCCCGACACTCTTACCGGCGCTCATTTAAAATTTCAAAATTTCCGAACGAACAACAAGCGTATAATCCAATTCAAACTTTCCAAACCAAATTAATCGTACACCTAGCCTCTAAATCCCTCACTCCCATCCTCTCTCTCTCTATCTCTCTCCATCAATTGAATTTGAAAAAAACAAATATCGAGCCGCTCTTACCCTGGTGCTATTTCATCTTTAATTTCAGGTAATTCCACATTTCAATTCTCTCCCTTCCCGTCCGGGTCCGAACTGGGTTCGACTTATGAGACAATAATCTCCAGAGTGTTGTCTAATAGTTGGTTAGTTTCCTAATTTTGGACTAATCTTGTTTTTGTTTTATTTTGGATAAAAATTTTAAAATTGTATGCAATTTACCAATTTGGGAATAGCTACAAGAACCCTTGCAATTCTTATATCCCCTAACCCCTAACCCTAAACCCTAAACCATAACCCTAAACCCTAAACCCTAAACCCTAATCCCCTAACCCTAACCCCTAAACCCTAAACCCTAAACCACTAAATCCCTAAACCCTATACCCTATACACCCTATACCCTGACACTCTTACTGGAGACATAGTCTTTGTACTACAATAGAAAGAGCACCCAAAGTTCAAGCGAAAGGGTGATGACATATTTGTTGAGCACGCGTTGACCCTTACTGAGGCATTATGTGGCTTCCAATTTATCTTGACTCATCTAGATAACAAAATTTCCTCATCAAATCCCAACCTGGAGAAGTTGTTAAGCGAGATCAATTCAAGGCAATAAATGACGAAGCGGATGCCAATGTACCAAAGACCATTCATGAGGGGCAAATTATACATCCATTTCTCGGCCGACTTCCCAGATTCCTTGACTTCCGAGCAATGCAAGGCCCCTAGAGGGTGTCTTGCCTCCTAAGCCTTCATTGCAGAAGACAGATATGGAGCTTGATGAGTGCGAGGAGACAACCCTTCACGATGTCAACATTGAAGCTTACGATGTAGATGATGACATGCGCGGTGGTGGGGGCCGAGAGAGTGCGGTGTGCTCAGCAGTAATGATGTGGGTCTTTATTTTACGGATATCTTAATTAGTTATGACTTATGAGACAATAATCTCCAGTGTTGTCTAAACCTAAACCACTAAACCCTAAACCCTAAACCCTAAGGGCATAGGGTATAGGGTATAAGTATAGGAGTATAGGAGTATAGAGGTATAGTGGTATAGGGTATAGGGTATAGGGTATAGGGTATAGTGGCATAGGGTATAGGGTATAGAGGCATAGGGTGGTATAGCATAGAGGCGTAGGGCATAGGGTATAGGGTATAGGCATAGGGCATAGGGCATAGGGTATAGGGCGTAGGGTATAGGCGATATAGGGTATAGGGTATAGGAGTATAGAGGGCATGGGCATAGGGTATAGGAGGGTATAGGCGTAGGGTATAGGCATAGGGTATAGGGTATAGGGTATAGGGCGTAGGGTATAGGGTATAGGGTATAGAATTTGGGTATAGGGTATAGGGTATAGGGTATAGGGCATAGGGTATAGGGGTATAGGGTATAGGGTATAGGGTATAGGGTATAGGGTATAGGGTATAGGGTATAGGGTATAGGGTATAGGGTATAGGGTATAGGGTATAGGGCATAGGGTATAGGGGTATAGGGTATAGGGTATAGGGTATAGGGTATAGGGTATAGGGTATAGGGTATAGGGTATAGGGTATAGGGTATAGTATATAGGGTATAGGATATAGGAGCGTAGGGTATGGGCATAGGGTATAGGGCATAGGGTATAGGGCGTGGGGTATAGGGTATAGGGCATAGAGGCATAGGGTATAGGGCATAGAGGCGTAGGGCATAGGGCATAGGGTATAGTGGCATAGGGTATAGGATATAGGGTATAGGGGCATAGGGCCATAGGGTATAGGGCATAGGGCGTAGGGCATGGGGGTATAGGGTATAGGGGTATAGGGTATAGGCGTAGGGCATGGGGGCATAGGGCATGGCGTAGGTGGTATAGGGTATAGGGCATAGGGTATAGGATATAGGGTATAGGGCATAGGGCGTAGTGGTATAGGGTATAGGGGCATAGGGCGCATAGGGTATATAGGGCATAGGGCATAGGGCATAGGGTATAGGATGGGTATATGGTATAATAATAGGGTATAATAATAATAATAGGGTATAGGGCATAGGGCATAGGGTATAGGGTATAGGAAAATTAATTATTAATAATAATAATAATAATAATAATAATAATAATAATAATAATAATAATAATAATAATAATAATAATAATAATAATAATAATAATAATAATAATAATAATAATAATAATAATAATAATAATAATAATAATAATAATTATTATTATTATTATTATTATTATTATTATTATTGTATGTGTGTATGTATTATTATTACTATTATTATTATTATTATTATTATTATTATTATTATTATTATTATTATTATTATTATTATTATTATTATTATTATTATTATTATTATTATTATTATTATTATTATTATTATTATAGCGACGGAAATTTCGTGCCGAATTTAAAATCGCCGGCGGAATTACCGTCGGTGGGAGTGCCATGTCATCGATCCGGTGAGCGTACGTATCGTTTAGCGTCGGATTTATCGGCTGACGGAATATTCCGCGCTAAATATTAATTATAGCGTCGAATTCTAATTTCCGCCGCTATAATTAATATTTAGCGGCGGAAATGTCCGTCAGTGGTGGAAATTATAAATACCCAGCTTTATTTCTCGAGAAATCAATTACGCCAAATATTTCTCTCTCTCTTCCCGCTATCTCTCATCTCTCTCTCGCGAACCGACCTTGAAGGCGAAGCGGCCCGACCTAGAAGAAGAAGCTCACGCCGCGGCCGTCTCCTCATCGCCATCGCCTCACCGCCGTCGCCTCATCGCCGTGAGTCGCCTCCGCCTCACCGTCCGCTCGAGCTCTCTACGCCGTGCGGATCCGTCCGCCGCCTCTCCACCGTGTTTCTCTCTCTTGCTCTAATCAAATCAAGGTAAATGTTTCGATTTCTTTCAAATAAGTAGTTCTAATTCGAGGATAGGGTGTTAATTTGTTGTGAATTTTAGTTGGTTTCGATTTCTCACCGTGTTTCTCTCTCTTCTTCTGTACTCAACCATGAATTTTGGGTGTCCGTGAGTGTTTACGTGTGTGTATGCGTGTGTTCCATGAAGTTGTAATTTTGGAGTATTGTGTTTGCTTGAGAATGTTTGGGTTACTAGCATTTGTTTGAGATTTGTAGTGTTTTGTTGGTGAGGTTTGGTACAAAGATCTTGGAGGGTTTAGAGTTTGGAAAAGGTGTGGATGTGTGGATCTTTGTTGATAATGGTAGCTGTTTAAAATTTGAATGGCGTTGGCGTAAATAAGGAAAAGCTTGAATTTCTCTACTGTAGCCAAGGAGGGTAAATGGGCTGATATGTGTTTTTTTTGAAATATTGATTTTTAGAATTTCTATTGGGTTGGAGGACAGGAGGTGGATTGATCACCTACCGATCAGTTAAAATCATGATCCGCTTGAGTTTTACATGGAGAGACATCATTTGCTTTTAATGTTGGAAGGCAAATGGGGAATTTGTGTTTGAGTCTTCTCCATTGCGCTTAGCCGCCAATGATGGAGAAAAATCTGCAAGCAACAATCCCCAACATTTAACCTAGGTTAATGAGTATAGATTTAATAACTCTTTAACTAGGCTTTTAGTACAAGTTTAGTACAACATGGTAGAACTTGGATTAGTCCAAAGAGGTGTTTGCAAGAGCTTTAAATATTGATCCAAAGTTGCTTAGAAGGCAGTTTCAGCACTTGTATTATTTCAATCTGCAGCCTTGGTCCATGTTTGAGGCATTGGGAACCTAGGCTAAACAACTCGGATTTGAACACTTTTTGATCCTGTATTTAGTAAAACTTTAGTACTATATAATGGAGTTTGAATTGGGCCAAAAGGATATTGATAAGGTCCATAAATAATGTCTCAAAAATGCTTGAGAGGCGGTTATAAAACTTGAACCAAATGTTATAAAACTTGGTTTTTGAACTTGAACCCTAAAGGGAAAGTGTTTAATGTTGTATTGTGATGGCGTAGGGCTACTTATATATTATTGTACCCCTACGTGATGACCTATTTAGGTTATTTGCTCTATAGTGCCTAATATATTGCACCTCTACGTGGGGTACCTCTATATAGTTATTGATTCATATAGGGAGTGAAATAATTGTAGCACTGTTTATTTTGTTGAGTAAGAGTATAAATACCATATGATTGGATTATTGTACTCTATATTGTTAAGTATATGTCATGCTATTGTGAAGGCTTGGCGGGGTGAGTTTAGTATTAAGTTGCAAGTGTGTAAACATAGCAACTTAGTATGGAATTGGTTCCTCTATGATTATAAAGGCTGGTACAATATTCGTACTCAGGTAAAGGGAGTCTTAAATGACCTAAGCGATAAAGGTAAGGGCTTTATGATATGCTTTTTATAAAAATATACTCGGTACACGGTACACAAACCAAACTCATATTTGTATACCGTGTACCAACCAAGAATGCATAACTGCATGCTTTAGGGCATTAAAGGAAAAGCATACGAAGTCAAAGACATTTTTAAAATTTTTGTAAATCCATTTATATGAAACAAACTAGGATACGGTTTACGTATATACGTGTCGCGTAAATAAGTAAACCAACATTTAAGGTGTAGTACCCGAAATCATAAAATGTGCTTTGAGAACCATAACCTTGAGAATAAAGAGTATCTATGAAAATCACAAAAATAATTGATAAAGAGCTAAAGACAAAACGAATAATGCGTAATCTAAATGGTGGTAATAATTAATTTAAAAACGTAATATTCAGTTACAAACAAATAAGTTAGAAAACTGTGGATGAAATAATTTAGGAACATCTAGTTCTAGATCTCATTTTGGGGCGATTGACGGCATCGCGGACGGTGATTATGTCGCCTACGTTTGAGCGCTGAAATCAATCTGGCACCCTAGATGCACCTTATATGAAACAAATTAGGATACAGTTTATGTATCCTAGTTTGTTACATATTTAGTAATATTAACGAATAGAAGAAAACATATGCCACTATAAAGAAAACGATAAATAACCGTACTCATAATCAAATATGTAACATGTTATATTTAATAAAAATTAAAATAAAAATATACATATATGTATATATATAAATATCATTTTTGCACAAGCGTTAGGTCCAAAGATTGAAACTTTGATTAATTATTATAATAATAAATCTACTTTCAAAGTTTCAATCTTTGGGCCAAATGCTTGTGCAAACTTGATATTTTCCACCACACTACTATCACGTACAACCACTACCATGGGGTTATCTTTGGAGTGGAAAATCTCAAGTTTTTTTGCACAAGCGTTGGGTCCCGAAAGATTGAAACTTTGATTAATTATTATAATAATAAATCTACTTTCAAAGTTTCAATCTTTGGGCCAAATGCTTGTGCAAACTTGATATTTTCCACCCCACTACTATCACGTACAACCACTACCATGGGGTTATGATGGAGTGGAATATCTAATTTTCAAGTCTTTTAAAGTCAAAGGGGAGGAAGGGGTGAATGTATCAATAATGTAACATATTCAACCGCACACTACCTTAGTATGGTTCTAGATCCCATTTTGGGGCGATTGACGGCATCGCGAACGGTGATGTAATATCGCCTACGTTTGAGCGCCTGATATCAATCCTGGCACCCTAGATGCACCTTAGGGTATTGTGGTTGGTGGTTAACATCTTAAAATATAAATAAGATGAGAGCCTTTCTCACCCACAGCTATCAAAATCCGTCCATCTTTGATCAAGAAATATAGAGCAAATAAGTTCTTGTCAGTTTGAGCGAAAAGGATTTTCTGTTTTAATAAGAGTTTTCCAGTTTCCTTGTCCTCTTCTCTCTAAGGATCTCAAACATCACAGCCATGTTCTTGTCGGTGTCTGTTTTACTCTTCACGGTGTTATACGGTCACAAGTAAAAACAAGGTAACAGTATAACACCAGTGAAGAGAAAACAAAACTTTCCTCAATTTTTTAATCTCCACCTTCCATTTACTCGAGATCTGATTGCGAATCTTTCTCATGAGCTTGAAAGGCGGCGGTGTTGCCCTCAATCTCACGGTTGCTTCGCATGTGCAACCGTGAGATTGAGGGCAACACCGCCAGCCTTCGTGCTCATGAGAAAGATCTGCAATCGTCGATCTTGGGTAAATGGAAGGTGGAGATTGAAAAAATTGGAGGAAAGTTGTTTTCTCTTCACCGGTGTTATCTTTGTTACCTTGTTTTTACTGTGACCGTATATCACGATGAAGAGTAAAACAGTACCGTCAAGACATGGCCGTGATCTTTGAGATTCTTAGAGAGGAGGAAGAAAGCTGAAAAAAACCTATATTAAACAGAAAATCCTTTGCTAAGAACTTATTTGCTCTATCTTTCTTGTTCTAAGCCGAGATAGGGTTTTGATAGTTGTGGATGATAACGACTCTCATCTTGTTTATAAATGTTAATTTAATTCATCGTTGTAAAATTATATATTTTACAACAAAGAATTAAATATTAATATTTAAAATTATTCACAATAGTAATCACGCATCTCGGGATGGGATAGGTTTATCAAACATGCACTTAAGGGACGAGTAGGTGGTTAGGTAGGGACACCATTATCCTTTAGTTTAGTTTGAACTAGAGCTCAAGATTTGTTGACACAATTATTCACAATATTAATAGGTAAAGTCCCAGCGGCCCCAATTTAAGGCAGCATGGAGCATTACAATGGAGAAAGTGTTTCCCGCGAGTTTCAATTTCAACAAGACATTCTTGAACTCACGCGCTTTCACCAAAAACAACAGGAAACTTATTGACGGGAGGTATAGCATGCCATGCATCTGGTCTCTAAAAGATTGGAAGATTGATTGGGATGCGCTCAGAGGCGCTTCGTGCTTTTGGGATTCGGAGCGACATGTGTTCACCCTATCGTACAACGATACGGTGCCAACGATGGAGGATTTTCGAGCAGCGGCGGGTGTGGGTGAGTCGAGGACTTGTGGCATTTCCTCGAGACAGAGACGATCGATTACGAGCAACTATCTGAATTCTTGGGATTATCAAGGTGGGTATCGGGCATTGTCGTTGACGATAGATTCATAGACTTGACTCATATAGCCGGATTGAGTCGGACCAGCCCGGGCTGTTTGATCTATCCACTTCCTTAGATATATTCATGTTGCTCATTACATCTGCGCACTACTTACTGCGGCTACATCGGAGTGTGTCCGGCTACGGCATTAGAGATCATCAGGCGGCGAGAGGTGATCGAGGAGTTGACATCCGGCATATTCAATGCAGTCGAGGAGCGATGGACATCATTCAACTTGTTGCTAGCGGAGACATACCACGGCATTGATAGATTAGCCGGAGGATCAGTACGTATGGGTTCGAGCGGCCCAGATTACTATCATTGTGGGTGTATGAGAGATTTCGCTTGATCTCGCCCTTTGCCCGGAGGGCGACGGCATTACCTTGGGTGGCCGGACAGCGCGAGGATATTGAGGGATGCCGCTGCGAGAGTTGGCATAGGAGGTTGGCCTTGGCCCGATATGAGACCGCAAACTTTGAACTATTGGATTCCGGCATGGGGATTGCGAGACTATGAGAGATATTCGGGACGGGTCGATTATTGTCCGACTTAGGGACTACATGTATCATCCTTTTGCATTCCATCTCTAGTGAGCGAGACAGTACGGATACCCGCAGCGAGACCATTCGGACTTTGAGAGAGCGATTGACGACTAATACAATGCCGATGATTATGGCCCGAGCCTCGAGACTACACATTTCTTTGGCGAGCATTTCTAGAGGGCTTTCTTCGATACGACCACTACTCAGTCATACTAGAGGTAGCACATTTCGACCACCGAGTATCGACATGGTACGAGGAGCGGCAAGGTCTGTACGGTGATGATAGAGGCTCGACGCCGAGAGTGTTTTGGGCGAGACTATTCTTCCGGCCCGGACATTAAGAGGCATGGAGGCCAAGAGCAACCACGATGAAATCACTGGCGACATTGCAGCGAGATTATGAGAGACGGGAGATTCGGAGAGCTGCTTTGAGAAATGATCCGAGTGATAGCTCGCGAGGAGGCCTTGAGGCGAGGAAAGAAGCGTGCGAGAGCTACGGGGCGATATATCCACCGGCTCACACGATACACGAGCCGGGACGAGGTTCGGTGACTTTTTCAACATACCTAGACCAAAGACCTCCCGGGGACCGAGGCGGAGGAAGAGTAGAGATTCGAGTTCGGGAGCGGGAACGAGTTCCTAGACACTTTAAGAAGACTGTTAATATATTGTTAAATATGAGTTAGAAGCTTTATATTTATTTTAAGAAGATACGTGTTGCTTTTAAGTTTGTAATTCAAATTTAGGGAATGATAATACGTTAATTACTTCTAAAGCTGTTAATATATTATGAAATCCAATAATTATTAACATCCCGATTTTGTTTCATCCGTCGATTAAATTGAGTGTACGTATAATATATGGATTGCAATGCGGGAGTGATGTACATTAACGATGATCGTAGTTGGATGTATAAGCGGAAGTTGCCGAATCAACGCGGTATCAATCCACGAGTTTTATAGAGGGTTGAAGGGGTTTGTTGAATTTGCTCAATTAAATAAAACCGGTCACATGGATAAGGATGGTAAGATTAGGTGTCCATGCGACAAGTGTTGTAATGTCAAGTATCTAAGCTTGATCGAGACTCGTAAACATCTTTTGCGTAACGGGTTTGAAGTTGGGTACAAACGGTGGACCCGTCATGGTGAGCTTTGAGATTGCGCACAAATGTTGCGAATAATCCCCAGAGAATATTCATGTACCTCCCGAACCCGAACCTATTATTCGGGACAATGAAGAACCACCTTTGAATATGGAAGATATGGTTAGGGATGCGGTAGGTCCTTCCTTCGATTGGTCGAGAGAACCAACGGCAAGAACCAACCCCTGCAGCCAAGAAATTTATTGATGCTATGGACTCTGCAAAAGAGAAGGTCTATCCAGGTTGCGAGATCGGTGTGTTGGAGGCTGTGGTGAGCTCCTTAACATAAAGTGATTGCAATATTAGCCGATCGCTATAATCGTATCATGAAAGCAATTAAGCGGATGTTGCCGAAAGAGAATAAGATGGTTACAAACTTTTATGAGACAAAGAAGTTGGTTGGGCGAGATTGGGCTATGTTATGAAAAGATTGATGCGTGTAAGAATGGTTGCATGCTATTCTACAAGGAAGATTCACGAGAAGACGAGTGTTCAATTTGCGGACAAAGTAGATATAAGCCAAGTCGGAGGGGAGTTCAAAACACAAGAAAAACATACCACATAAGCGGTTGCGTTACATGCCGTTGATTCCAAGGCTGCATGACGCCTCTGCGCGTCTAAATCTCTGCCCGAGAGGCAATGCGTTGGCATAAGGAAAGTTTGCGTGAAGATGGTGTGTTGATTCATCCCGGTGATGGGGAGGCATGGAAACACTTTGATGAGACTTATCCCGACTTTGCGTACGAAGCAAGAAATATACGGTTATGCATACGCTCACGATGGTTTCAATCCGTTTGGTCTGGGGCAAAATCTTACTCTTGTTGGCGGTTATAGCCACTTGTCTACAATCTTCCGCCCTGGTTGTGTATGAGTGATCCTACATGTTCTTGTCGTTATTCATCCCCAGGCCCAAACAGCCCTGGGAGGAACATTGGCGTCTATCTCCGGCCTTTGATGGACGAATTGAAGCGACTTTGGGAGGATGGGGTCGAAACGTGGGATGCTTTCAAGCGAGAGAATTTCGGCATGAAGGCTGCGTTGATGTGGACGGTTAATGACTTCCCTGCATATGGGATGTTATCGGGTTGGAGCACCCACGGGAAGTTGGCTGTCCGTATTGTATGAGTGACACAAAGTCTTTCACGCTCACGCACTCACGGAAAACCATGTTGGTTCGATTGCCATAGACAATTTCTTGGGAGGACCACCCATTCGGGACCCGAAGAATGCGTTTAAAAAGAACAAGATTGACCATGATGAGGCCCCGATTCGTTTAAGTGGTGACACGGTCTATGAGGAGGTATCTAGATTGCCCGATCCTCGGTGGGGGAAAAAGTTTTCGAAGACCAAAATACAAGGGTTTGGGACTACCCATAAGCTGGATCAAGAGGAGTATATTTTGGGAGCTGCCATCTTGGAAAACAAATCTCATTCGACATAACCTTGACGTGATGCACATTGAGAAGAATGTATTCGATAATGTTTTTAACACGTTGATGGATTTCAAGAGAACAACTAAAGACAACGAAAAAGCTCGAAAGGACCTTAAGGAAATATGTAGGCGGCCGGCCTTAGACTTGGTATACGACGTCAATGGTAAACCGGTTAGGCCAGATGGCTCAATACGTGCTTCTGAAAGGAAAAGAGGCTCCTCCTCACAGAAATGGCTCAAGGAGTTAAGGCTTCCCGGATGGTTACGCGTCTAACATTGGTAAGCTGTGTCAATGTAGAGGAGGGGAAAGTGCGGGGTTTGAAGAGTCACGATTGCCACGTTTCTTTGGATAGGCTACTTAGATTGCTCTCGGGGGTCTCTTGCACGACAATATGCGGGTGGCGTTAACGAGTTAAGTGAGTTTTTCCGAGCGTTAACATCGACCACACTGCGTGTTGATCACATGAAAAAGCTTGAGGAGAGCATCGTAGTGACTTTGTGCAAACTTGAGAAGATATTTCCTCCTTCATTCTTTGATTCTATGGAGCATTTACCGGTCCACTTGGCATACGAAGCTAGAGTCGGTGGTCGATTCAATACGAGATGGATGTATCCATTTGAGAGGTAATTGAATTTATTCTATTTCTAAATAATTTGAGCGTTAACAATATACCTTCTTTAACATTATTTATGTTTTAATCTACGAATGACTTTTAGGTATCTAGGCCAATTGAAAAGGAAGATGAGCAAATAGGGCCGTGGTCGAGGCCTCGATTTGAGAGAACATTTGTTATCATAGATGAGATTGTTGCCTTTGTCGGAACATATTTTCCTCGATGTTGATACGAGATTGACTAGGGTTGGCCGCAATTACGATGGTGGTTTTCCGTCTAAGGGAAACATCTCTGTATTTTCATCCCACAGTCGGTTCCTCGGCAAACGGGTTGGTACGCGTACGTTAACCGCTAAAGAGTTTGCCGCGGTCGAAACGTATGTTCTTCTTAAGCTGCGACGAGGTTGGGGAATATATCAAGTAAGTCATTGATGTTATGTTTACGCCTCGTCGATTAAATTATGCATGTTTAATTACTGCATATGAAATGCCTTGTTTAACCCTATTGCGAGAATGTTTGAAGATTTAGCTCGGGATTTATCTCGAACTCATCGCAACTAGGACGAAAGAGAATTTCCAAGCGGCTAAGGAAATATGTAAATATTTCGTTTCATTCAAATTTATTCTATACACTTCTTTAAACATTCAATCTTAAAATTGTATTAAATTGGTTACAATATTGTCTTATCGATAGCTGAACATCCGGGTGATGCCAAGGCTGCGAGGTTAAGACATTTAGCATCATCTCCGTACTTGAACGTTCATTTATACAACGGTTATTTCGTGAATGGCTATGTGTTTCATACCAAAGCTTACGGGGCTCTAAATTGACGTGGAATAGCGGTGTGAAGCTTATAGGGAATGATTATTATGGCGTCTGAAAGAAGTAGTCGAGGTGGAGTATTTGGGTAGAACCAGTGTTGTCTTGTTCAATTGTGATTGGCGAGATGCTTTGCGAGGTGTTAAGAAGCACGCCATATTTGACCTCGTCGATGTAAAGGACTCCTCCAGACATAATGGCGACGACGTCTTCATCTTAGCATCTCAAGCACAACAGGTATACATGACTCCCTACCCTCGTCCGCGACCCGACGGATTGTGGGTCATTTGGATGACCAAGGCTAGGAGCATGATTGACAACCTACCCTCGTCGACAACTACTGAGTCGTCATTAGAAGCACCCTATCAAGAGGATGAAATGCCGGTGCCACCTAACGTTTCATCGGCTAATCATCCATTAGATGATGTCACTCATATTCCTCAAAATGTTGATGAACCCGAGGAGGATATCTTACCGGTGAATTTGCCAACTCCCCGCCTCGTTCGGGTCATCTCGCGCACATTGATATTGATGAATCAGAGGAAGAGGAAGAGGAAGAGGAAGAGGAAGAGGAAGAGGAAGAGGAAGAGGAAGAGGAACCGTAGTTTGATTCATCGAGTCCGAAGACGAAGATGAAGAACTCGAGTTTTGTAGTAATTCGTAGTCCGGTGATGATGATGGGGACGAAGATTAATAATAGTTTAAAGTTTAAAATTGTATTGTGAATGCTTTAGATTATTAGAACTTTAAAGTTTTATATGTATTGTGAATGCTTTAGATTATTAGAACTTTAAAGTTTCATATGTATTGTGAATGCTTTAGATTATTTTTAATATCCGTCGTTTTATATATATTGTGAATGCTTTAGATTATTAGAACTTTAAAGTTTTATATGTATTGTGAATGCTTTATATTATTAATAGTTTAAAGTTTTATATGTATTGTGAATGCTTTAGATTATTAGAACTTTAAAGTTTTAGATGTATTGTGAATATATTGTTTCCTATTGTTAAAGTTGTATATTTTAATATTTTCTACTGTAGTACGAGATGAGTTCTAGTAGAAAGGGGGTAAGAGGACCAAGCCCATTTACACTTTGATTCTTGGGACGCAACCGTCCCGGTCCGGTAGCGATGGTGTTGACCCCTCACTCGGTAGTACTAGCTCCACCTGCGGGGCCGGTACTCGGACTACCGTAGATTACGAGGAGGATATATGTCCGGATCTCGGCACTTTATGACCGATAAGTAACTCTTCATTAATTTGATATAAGTTGGTTCCTTTTTGCTTTATATATAATTCATTATTTAAGTTAGAATGTTATTGTATAAATATACTTGGCGAGGTGGGTAGGTGGATACCCCACCACCGGCACTAAGATCGGGCAATCTTGGCGGTCTCGGAAAATGACCGATTTTTGGCCCAGCTGGAAAAAATTG
Organism: Adenophora triphylla var. japonica; assembly: GCA_022495995.1. Classification (NCBI taxonomy): domain Eukaryota; kingdom Viridiplantae; phylum Streptophyta; class Magnoliopsida; order Asterales; family Campanulaceae; genus Adenophora; species Adenophora triphylla. The sequence goes on along the minus strand of JAFEMH010003626.1, from coordinate 111,685 downwards.
CCACGAGGCGGAAGGAGGATGCGTGGGATGAGTTTAGGGTAATGTGTTAATGGTTTTTATTTAAAACTTAAATGTTAGTTTGTTATTAAAATGTTATAATTAATAATGATTATACTCTTTTAGTTTTGTAATGTTATCATTATATGTTGTAGGCTAAATATTATTGGGATCCAGGACATCGCCGAGGCGACGGCTAGATATGTTTTCTTTGAGCGAGGCTCACAAGCTGTTTAAGGATTTTATTTGTAAATACTTTTATCTATCCTTAATTAGTTTAATTAACAATGATTATACTCTTTTAATTTTATAATGTCATCATTATATGTTTACAAGATATTCATATTTTTTATAGGTACCACGAAGAGAAATTATTATCTTGCTCGGCTCGCGGCGGGACGGAGCCCTTGTGTCCCACTTTTATGACCGTTGAGGTGTTTGCTCAATTTTGCGAATATTGGGGTCGCTGCGGCGAAGGCGTATCCGAACAGGCCAAGGCCAATAGAGCGAGCTCCTCGGGGTCGGCGGCGTTGCATACGGGGGACGCTCACGGTCGCCGAGCATCACGACCGCATGGTATGTATGTTAATTTAAATGTAGTAGTGTATGGATGCTTTTAAATAGGTTTATGTACGTATGTTAGCTGGGAGCCAATGTTGATGCTATGAAATCCATAGTTTTAGTGTAAATGTAGTGTATGCATGCTTTTAAATCAGTTTAAATGTTGCATTTATATATACAATTTCAAAGTAATAATCTCGCTTATTTTATTTATAGGAAAGGGAGTATGGTCCGAATATCTCTTTTGTGGATGTTTACGCTAGCCTCCATATTCGGAATTCTACGGCGCCCGATCAACCTCCGCAATGGGTTGACGATCGATGCTACGCCTTTGTAAGTAAACTACCATTAAATGACTTGATTTTGAATATGTAAATTTATTTATGTACCTTACATTGTGTATATGATTATAATTGTTTGTTTTATTTTTCAGCCGCATATCAAGCCGCCGTTGTTCCCGAAGGAACGCCTCCGGCGAGCCCGTCCCCTTCGTGCACGATGTTTGGCGGGAGGTCACCTCTCGGGGACATCCAAGGAGAGGAGCCCGAGTGTTAGGGATGGGGATTACGGGCGGCAATGCCCGTCGACGTCGACCGGCCGTCGGAGAAATGTTGACCGGCCCATGTTTCATGATCCGAGGGTCGACACTGGAGGCTGCGTTGGAGGAGGAGAGACGCGAGCGGGCAAAGCTTGCGGATGCTTTGGCGGTTCGAGCCGCAGATGCGGGAGGAGAACGATCGACGCCATGCGAGACTCGAGACAATTGGCGCCGTTGATGGCTCGTCTCGGCCCGGACTCCCGGGATAATTCCCGGCGTCCCCCAGGTTGATTGCGGACTTTTTAGACATTGTTGTATTAATTTATACTTGTTTGTAAACATTTGAGACATTTGGTACCGCGGGAGCCCCTCCCCGCCTCTCCCCCTCCCCGCTCCACCCCTCTCCCCCTCCCCCGCTCCACCCCTCTCCCCCTCCCCCTTCCCCCTCTCCCCCTATCCCCCTATCCCCCTCCCCCTCTCCCCTCCCGAATTGGTACGGTGGTATTTAGTTTTTATTTGGTACATTTGGTATTTGAATTTTAGTTTTTATAGTTTTAGTTTTAGAAATTGAAATGTTATATCGTGTACAAAAATTTTGGTTTTTTGATATTTTAAAATATTTTTTTAATTTATTTCGGAATCGCCGACGGAATTTTCCGTTGTCGAAATTAATCTTTGAAAGAAAAATTAATTAAATAAATTAATTTCAGCGGCGGAAATTTCCGTATTGTAATAAAATTAATTTAATTAAATTAATTTCAGCGACGGAATTTCCGACGCTATAATCATTTAATTTTTATTTAATTTTTGATTTCGGCGGAAAATTCCGTCATTTGTAATAAAATTTAAATTAAAATTAAATAATTTCACTGACGGTATTTTCCGCCGAAATAATTTAATTTCAATTTAAATTTTATTACAAATGACGGAAATTTCCGCCGCCGAAATTAATTTAATTAAATTAATTTTTATTACAATGACGGAAATTTCCACATTTGAAATGAATATTTAATTAAATTAAATTAATATAGCGGCGGATATTTCCGTCATTTGTAACCATTAATTCACCGGCGGAATTAAATTCCGTCGGTAAAAGAAAAAATAGCGGCGGAAATTGACCCGCCGAGCACCGCGACGGCCGGTAGCGGCGGACCACCGACGGAATTTTTCCGTCGCTGATTATTTTTAGCGACGGAATTTTAATTTTAGCGACGGAAATTTCCGTCGCTAAACGACCTTTTTCTGGTAGTGTGTTACCTCTGCAAATCTCAGCTGTAAAGACTCTGCAAAATGGCTAGTTATGTCACGCGACATAGGCAGCCTATGTCACGCGACATAAGTAGCCAGTTTTCAGAAGCTTCACAGTTTCAAGCCGTATGTCGATGTTAACCCCCATAATGCTAATACCTGATGTTTAGATAATATCTATGTACATAATATGTCATCTTTTCATTAAAATACCATTCTCATACATAAAGGTGCATCCTTTGCACCAAAATCCCATTTTTCATGCATTAAAATCATTCCTTTTCCATTTAAAATCCCTTTTCACATTAAAGATGCACTCTTTGCACAAAGATCATTTCTTTACATAAAAAGCACCCATTTGCAATCAAATGCATCATTTTCAAACCAAAAATGCCATCTTTTCACATAAAGTATCATTTTTACATGCATTCCCCCATGTCCCCATTTGTAACCTTGGAACGGACCGGTGTAAAGTTCTTATCTTTACATTGTTCATCCCATTAAAGGTTTCATGATTTCTTTAGAAGGGGACAACCTTGAACCCTATATCTCCAATTATCGCTTAAGAAAGAGTATGAAGCATCTATACGAGCTCGACCGTCTTAAAGCGTAGGATTGATGGGCTAAGGACCTTCCTTTTCTAAAGAACCTCATCTTTGACCAAAAGAGAGTCATTCTCTCGATCACGCAAGTCCCGAGGGTCCCGAGGTTAAAATGCGATGATCACAAGTCATAAGATGAGGACGGGATCATAATCCCAAATACATAAAATTCCAAGAAATCCCGAGCGACAACCAACAAATGGTTTGTACGTCCGGAAGACAACTTGGGACATTCCCTCCTTATTTTCAAACACATGCACACAAGAAAGCACGCAAGCAAGCACGATTAATGAAATCATGGGAGACTTGCTCCGGCAAGGCACCTTGGGTGAACGCCAAACGTTCTTCCCAAGGGGTAACTTAACCTCCGAACCCATAAAACCTTTTTTTCAAAGTTTTGAGGTAATCAAAATGGCGTGGCGACTCCGTTTTTTCAAATAACTCGGATGTCTTCAAACTCGCGTGAATCCAACAAAATTTTGGGCACACATTCACAGTTTGGCGACTCCGCTGGGGAGATACCCAAAGGAGAAAAGCTTTTATTTTCAAAACAAAAAAATCGATACTCGGTATATAGGTGGAAACCACTTACCCTTCCTGTACACTCCCTGACGTGGGAGTTAGGATAACCGGTGGTTTAACAATCCACGTACCAGTATCCCTTTTCGAAAAAAACAATTTTGAAAAAAAAATAAAATAAAAGAAAGCTTTTCCCTTTGAGCGGGTTAGACTCCCATCGCCGATTTCATTAATTGTGCTTGCTTTCTTTACCATGCATTGCATCATTTGCATCTTGGAATCTGTGCATACTTTGAAAACGGGAAACAACCCGAAAAATAGCAAAAGGAGTGGAACCTAGAAAATTGATCCATGCAGTCGTACGGCTCAATCCTCCTTGGATTCTGACCGGGCGACCTCAGTGGCAATTCCACCAGGAAAAATCATGGTTAATCTGGCAGTCCTAGCAGCTTGGGGCTACTCAGCTTCATGACTGACTGGGGCTCCCAGAAAATTTACGTGCTTATGTGCTGCATTTTCTCCGTCCCGAAAATCATTCCTTTAAAACACATTTATGAAAATCTCTGTTTTAACTCAAAAAGGAACATTTTTAGGAGACCGCACACTACGCGCACCTGATATATCCTGTACACTTTGCACGCACGTCCTTCAAACCCGAGGATGGTTCCAGTGCGATCACGGACAGCCTTACGATGCTCCGGGCGCGCACGGAATCATCCCAACCTCCCCATGGCGGCCGGTGTCGACCAATGCACGTCCGTGTCACACGTTTCAAAACCGTGACTTTTGGTTGGTTTTTGGTCTAGTCCGTGTCATATAGCCCAGTTGCATACCCTCGTAAAGGTCAAACCTTAGTTCATAACGGAAGAAGAACTCTGCCAAAATTCCGACAAGGAAAAATTGGCGAGATCTCGACTCCGACATTAACTATTGACCTTGACCTGCACGAAATGCGTAAGAGTCAAGACCGAGTCTTTGCCAACAAATCAAAAGATCTTTCGCTCAAGCGAAGCTCTGCTAAAATTCCGACAAGGAAAAATTGGCAAGATCTTGACCCGGCATTGACTTCGATTCTAACTCACGCCCGGCGTATGCAACGAAGTTCAATGTGACACTGTGTCATTCGGCTTTTGCCGCCCGACCTATGCCTATTATATTCTCGGACATTACCGAAAGTCAAAACGTCATTCGCTCAAGCGAAATTCTGCCAAAATCCTATCAAGGCAGAAAGACGAGACTTTCCCGGTATTGCCTTGACTATAATCCGCATCGCTCGTGCGTTGAAAGGTCCTATGACCCGCTAGACCCGATAGGAGCGTTCTTTACTCTCGGTCGGTGGGATCCGCGTGCCCTATAGGACCCTCGCCCGGGGCTGTCCACCCTGGGAGGTCGAATTTCAGGTGGAATACGAGGGGCTTATAGACGTAGTGACGGAACCCACTGATCCAGGATCTAGAGTAGTTGCGAAAAAGAAGGGCAAACCCCCTTTTCCAATCAAATAGAAATAAATAAAAGACATTGTTTTAAGTAAATTTGAACAATTAATGTAATCATAATTGCATTTTCCTATCTCTGATACCCCTAATCGAGACCTCCTCGGTTCGATTTCCGATTTTCCATCTCGACCTTTCATGGTCAAACCCCTAATCGAGACCTCCTCGGTCCGATTTCCTATTTTCCTATCCCGACCTTTCATGGTCAAATCCCTAATCGAGACCTTTTCGGTCCGATCTCCGATTTTCGATCTTGTCTTTTCAAGGTCTCATCTTTTCCGATCAATTAGGATTAGGAGAAAATGTGTTTTGAGTAAAAAAAACTTAAGCGATAAGTGCATGTTACTTGAGCCTTTAGCCTAAACACTTACCTCCAAGTCTAAATCTTACCTACCTTACCTATCCCCGAGCCTAAACCTTGCCTGTCCCTTTCCCGCAGCGAGAAAGAAGTGGGCTAGAATACTGGGTCAGCGGCTTTTCAGAAAACCTTAGGTTCGGACAGGTTCATCGGCTCGAGAGAGTCGAATGGCAGATTGTGAGAAACAGTGAGGGTGCAGGAAATCAGATGTTTAGGAAGGAAGAGTTAGTCCTGGCTTTGGAAAATGCCCAGAAGGTTCATGAAGAGCAGCTGTCATTGCTCATCGGTGCTCTTCGCCGCAATGGAGTTCAAGTAACAGTTGAGTCCAACGGTTCTCTGGTAGTGGTCGAAGATGAGACTCGAGTAGCCATCTCGGCTCCCGGCCTATAACCAATACCTTCCTCCATCCACATATGATCCCTTGCCAAGGACCACTTCTCCTCGGTCCTTTCCAACATCCCAGCTCATCGGGGCCCCATTGCCCTCGGCTCCTCGAACGGATTGGGCTTCACCCCACTGTCTCTCATTTTGGCAATACACTGCCGGTTTATGCTCCAACCTCACATAATCGGTTTGAGATATGTGGCTATGTTCAAGCCCCTATACTCGCCTGAATGCGATCATGAGTTGCCAAAGGATGATTCAAGTCTCATTTGTCACCTACCGGGCTTAATGAATTCAGTCGGTTGCTCTTGTGTTTCCCTCCGCCGATAAAAGTCCTGTTGCGATTTCCAATAACTCGAGAGTCCCCGTTGACCCCCATGTGGCAATATTGATGGAACAAGTGAAACAAATGCAAGAGAAGTTTGACTTCATGATGAGTATCAATACTCCCTTGACCCCAGACGTCGAACCAAGCAAGGAAATGACTCCACCAAACATGACCCAATGCCACTAGCACCAAACAGCAACCGTACCCATGTCAGCACCAGTTCCTCACAAAGGAAAGAGTGTCGTAGCCTCCTTGACCAAATCCAACAATGGAACCAAGCTGGACAATGGAACTCCGAGTCTTGAGAACAACAATGTCTCCCGAAAACTCCGCAATACGGATATGCCTTTAAGCAAGATTCGGAAGAGCGATAAAAGAAAAGGCGATAAAGCCACTGGAGAATTGGAAGCCCAGGAACCCCAGTATTCGGTTGGATGAGTCCAAACACTGTCTTTTCCATCAATACCCTGGGCACAACACTGATGATTGCACCTATTTGAGGCATGAGATCCAGAAGTTGATAGAAAATGGGAAGCTCGAGAACCTCCATGGGCCAAAAACAGAAAGCTATGGTAAGAGGTCGATTCAGGATGTACAAGGTCAGAAACGTCAGTCTGATGATTTCGGGATGCCCATGAGCAAAGTTTTCGATGATTTGGTGAAACGAGGCCTTCTCACGCCTCTCGAGAATTATAAGCCAAGAAACCCCAGTAGAATTGACGGGACCAAGTTCTGCGAGTACCACAAGCATTTTGGGCATGTGACGGACAAGTGTGTGGATACGAAGAAAGAAATTCGGTGGCTGATCTACGAAGGAAAGCTCAAGTTACCTGGCAGTCCAACCCGCGAAGAGTAGCTAGACTAGGGTCTACCTATCCTTAAGTATATAAAAAAAAAAAGAAAATAGTCTCTCAGTCAACTTTCGTAGGTCCTAGTATTTTTTCCTTTCAATCAAGTCCTCCACGGACATTGTATTTAATCTTCAATTTTCTATAAAAGAGTCTTCTTCTTTTCTTGCTAGACTTAAGACATTATTTGCACACCTACATTACATTTAATGAAATGGTTTTATTTTATATGATCACTCGCATTGCTCAACAAGTAATCTCTCGAAATAATTCACGTTTTGATTAATCGGTGTGAGAAAGTCAACTAATGCCATCAAGCCATACACTTTCCTTACCCCACAAAAGGCCTCCATCAAGCCATACACTTTCCCAATCATGCCCCCACCTTCATCTTGACCAAGTCAACGACGGCGGCAACAAGGGACAACAAAAGGCCACTCAGCTTTGAAAGATTGACCCCATGTCGACAAACAACCAAAGAGCTTGCCTTAGACCTCAAGGATATCAAGAAAGTTCAAGCAGGGGCTTGCCTTGGCCCTCAGGTGCTTCATAAAATAAAAAAAAAAACGTAGTGCAAAAAGAGTAATGCCCAGCTAGACTGAAAATTCCTAAAAAGGGCAGTCTAGGCAAAAAACAGGGTTGCACATAAAAAAAGAAAGAAGAAAAAAAAAATCTCAGTGCAAAAAGAGTAATGCCCAGCTAGGCTGAAAATCCCCAAAAAAAAAAAAAAAAAAAAAAAAAAAAAAAAAAGGGGGCAAGCCTAGGCAAAAAACAGGGTTGCACATAGAAAAAAAAAAAAAAAAAAAAAAGAGGCGAGGACCCAGCACCGCCCATTAAAAAGCTTGACGGAAAGGCAAGATCAAAGCTCAAAGAATGAAAGTTGTCGATCGGGCGGTCGAAGCAAAGTCAGAAGCATTTCATCCTTTCTCCCCCAATGAAAGAGGAAGCAATTGAAGCAGCCGTCCAAGAATGACTTGGTCAAGGAATCATCCCGAGGCCCACGCCTCATTATCATCTCATCATAAGCCTTTTCACTAAAGGAACCACAAATCCCAAAGCCTGAAGCAGTCCGGCCAAAGCCAAACTACGGCGACCTGAGCTCCTCACAATGAGGGGAACGTAGGCAACCAGCAATGGTCCGGTCATAAGCATATTCAAATTCCAGAAAATTCGGTCTCATCAATAACCTCTCTCCCATAGACACAGTCAAAACCCAGAAAACCCGGTCTCATCAATGACCTCCCTATACACAAACCTTTCTTTCACACCAGCCAATCTTGATCCGCGGCATTGGTTGACTTTCTCCTCATGACTAATAAGAATGTTTTTTTTCATATCAAGATTAGTGGTTGAATAACCCGAACATCAATAAAGGGTTTTAAGCAATCTTGTGATCATTGTAAATAAAACAAGTTTTCAGATGTCTTGACAAGTCTTCTCTTTCTACATCTTAGGAAAAATAGTGTTAAACACTGATTTTCTGTCAGCAGGGGCTTCCATACACTTTTACAAACCCTTCTACGCTTATACTCTCTCAAAAGAGTCAAACACAAAGCGAGTTTTTGCGCCTACATTGAATAAGGCCGTCAAAATAACACAAAAATTGGGATCTATTCCCACTTTTCGAAAAAATATGCCCCTGCATGTATAAATTTCTGAAATTCTCTTTGTCCACATCTTCTTAAAGTTGACTGATTGACTAAATAAAATTAAAAAAAAAAAGAAAAAAGGATAGGTTTTCCCCCTTCCGCTACAATTCGCATTAGGGCTGCCTCGAAACTCTCCAAGGTTGGGACTCTGTCAAAGCGTTCCTTTAAACTGGGGCTTCTTTAGCCATTTTTGGGGTTCGCATCAGGTTCTTCACTAGGTCCCAAGATAAGTTCGATTTTGGTCAGATCAACCTCAGGATCACTTTCGCATGTATCAATCATATTGGGATTTTTGCTAGGTCACCAGACTGGGGCTTCGCCAAGTCACTTCGCCTACTCAGTTCATTCAACCGGGGCTTTGCCAAATGAAAGGATCTTTCCTTGCTTTAGTAAGACATGGGGCTTTGCAGAAAGTTTTTCCTCAAACCGGGGCTCCGATAAGTCACATCCATCCCTAGAAGAGAAGTTTGGTCACTTGACATACGCTTTGGTTGTAAAAGCACATCGTGCATCGGCTTCAAATGTCGAGTGTGAGAAAGGAACATTCATCGAGACTCGAGGTTTAAACCAGTCTCGGCCCAAGAGGGAATCCAGTCCACGTTGACAACATCTCGGCAACAACAGTTCGGTCCGCGCCCCGAGGATACAACCCCACTTGTTTGAGACCCGTCTTAAACAATTCCAAAATACATTCCATATGTACATCCGGACCTAGTCCTACGGAAAAATCATCCCTAGGCTCAAGTAACGTGCCAATTGCTAATGATAACGTTTTCTCCCAAAAGCGCCTTCGTTACTTCCGTTATAACGAGATAACACCAGGCGACAGTTTCCTAATTGTCAAAACGTCGAAAATCCTAGACATCGTTCCTAACTGTCTAGGTAAAGCTTGAACTACGATCAAGGCTTGATTCCTCCGGGATACGTAGGTAGCCTTTCGTAAAGGTTCAGCCATCCGACCACATTGGTCACCTTTTCCCTTCTCCATTCTCCAATGGTGCGTAAGCTTTTCATAAAAGTCCAATTTTATGACCATATTGGTCACCCCTTTTGATTTGGAACATTCCTATGAAGGATTGGTTGTTTGACCTCCTAGGTCACCCCGTTTCCATCCTTATAGGGAGGGACTAATATCTCTTTACCATTGTCCCAAGGAGGCCAGGTAGGTAACCTCTTTTGGTCACCCAATTCCAACCTATGTCTGCAATTCCATTCCAGTTCCAAAGGCAATGAAAAGCACAGTTCAGGCTTACCATGTCGTGCGACATAACAAGCCATGTCGTGCGACATAACAAGCCACATCAGACATCAGACATCAGCAGCATCCTGTTTTTCCTAGGGCAATCCCCGACATGTCAAAAGCTGCAAATACCATTCATACACTTCTCAAATGCATAGGGGAAGGATCCTTTACCCCATGTACACCCATTGCATTCATATTCAAGCCAAAAATCCATTCAAATCATTCATATTCAAGCCAAATACCATACCATTGTCATTTCATAAGTGCGTGCAACAAAAGGCTAACAATGTACGTACAAAATGAAATAGGCCAAGTCCAAAAGATGTGCATAGCAAAAATAAATGACATGTTTTCCCTAAAAGGGTACAATAACCAAAAAGCTATAAATGTCTAAGGGGGAAGGGGGCTACTCTAAATCCTCTCCATCACCCTCTTCATCATCCTCTCCCTCATCTCCATCCTCGTCATCATCCTCAGCTTCCTCTGGCTCATCATCAGGGTCGTCCGAAGGTGCCTCGTATGCTATGGTCCCCGTGCGATAGTAGTCGTCAAGCTCCGTGATGACGACAGAGTCAAGCTCGTAGTCTGTAGCCGTCTCAGCTCCCCCATCCTCATCATCATCATCGTTAATCTCAATGGGTCTGTAAAGAGGTACATTTGCAGTCTTTGTCCGAGGCGTCGGTCCTCTAGTGCTCCCGCTGGTGCCCACGTCATCAGAGCGGCTCTTCTTCCTTCTCGGTTGGCCAGGTGGAGAGATATCAATCGAACCCTGTGACCCCAGCGATTCTTCCGAGCTCATGCCTTTACGAAGCTTGCCAATCATGCCCACGGTGCCGGTATATGCCACTGGTCAAGTGCACGTAAGCTTGTGACACATTACAAGCGGACATAATAAGTGTCGGAATGCGGTTCTTGATAACGGGAAGAGATGCAATCAATCCAAAAGACGTAAGGAGTAATACTTACGGATCTAGAACCTCGCGGGAGCACGGATGAGGGTGAGTTTGTGACATATCAATATGGGCTCGCCTCATGCGACCGCCACCCTGATAATCAATGAAAGTCGGGGGCAAGGGAGGTCTAGCCACGTAGCCAGTCGAAGGCCCCGTGCTATGAGCGCCATAACCAACCACAGTGCGTGGGGAATTTGAAGATGTCTAGCCACGTACAAAGTATAGTCCCCCTCCCGTGTGTAGAGATGTGCTGCCATGCCTACAATCGAGCATCTACATTCGCCAGCGGCGAGGCGGCCACATCCTAGGCTGGAGGATCATCGGGGATCCGAGCGTGCCTATTCGGCCCATCTTGTCTATACACTCTCTCTCCTAGATACAAGGCGTCTCCCGAGACAAGCCCACTAGCGGCTTGCGACACTCTGTCAAGTGCGCGGCATGATCCAAATCCGGGTCATCGTAACGGCCGGTCCGGGGAACAAGCTCGGCCTGCGTGGAATCCCTCTCGGGCATGTCGGCGTGTCGTGATACGAGGCCGTGATCCTGCACCTCGAACCCTCCGGTGTCAGGTCTGTTTCTGGCATTCTTTGTCCACCGACGAAGAGCGGGAAAAGTGGTTGCAGGAAACTCATCACTGTATCGCCACTCATAACGGCCAAAGTACTCGAAGGCCCAAGCACGAAAAGGAGAAGAAGAAGTCAAAACGGGAAAACAAGGGATATAATGAAATGCGCAAAGAAAAGAGATCAAGGTGAGAGAATACCTCGAAAGCCGGATGAAAGCGGTGAAGTACTTCACCTTCCCTCGGCTGACGTCATCTAGGGCCAAATACATCTCGGCTAAGCTGCCTCCCCCGGGACAGATTCCCGACGGTATCCCGGGCTCTCAAAAGCTCCAATAGTGAAACCAAGGCGGTAGATGCGGCTGTTAATGAACGGCATGTCGGAAAATCCCACCCATACAAAAGCTCTAGCCAATCTCTCGGCTCTCGGCCGGCTCTCAACGGGATCATCTACCACGGTGTAGTCTGCTCTGCCCCTCAATCGAGGCCATGTGGCACCCCTAACTCATATCCATTCCCCTTCTTGATCAGGGAACGAAACCAAGTAAGCCCATAAAATCATCATCAACAATAAGTGGGGCTCAACTCCTGTACGAGGCTCCTCTATGTAGAGCGGCTCATCCGTAAAGGGCGATCTGTGATGACCGCAAAGTCAGGCGGAGTATTTGTCGTCTCACCCCAAGAGAAGTGAAATGAGTGAGTGGTCTCCCACCAGAACTCTCTGAATGCCCTCACGGATCCACACTCCTACGAGTGCCCCAGATGGCCTTCGCCATCTCAAAAAATTGCCCTAGCCCGGCGGCGTAAATCATGCCCTTAGGCGAGTCCACCTGCTCCTGGCTACCCGGCAAGCTATCCCATAGCCTGCCAATCACCTCAGGGAAGCCACGGGTGCGCAATCCCTGAAAGAAAACATGGCACAAATATTAATATTTCGCACTATTTCTTAAGATCATCCTAAGCAGAAAATAGGTCAAAACCTATCATCTAAGAGCATGCATTTCAACATCACACTTCCTAGGTCAAACTCATGTTCACGAGGCCAATTCATATGAAATTCGAATGCGGTGCGAAAACTCGGTTCAAATTGATTTCACAAAAAAAAAAAAAAAAAAAAAAATCAAGAAACCCTAGGTTTCTTACCTCATCCTTCTTCTGGCATCCGAGGTATGCTCATCAAGTGTGGGTAGAAATCTCCTCTTCGTGCTTCCGGAAGAAATGGCCTTTGATTCCTTTGCACCCCTTTCCGTCGATTGGCTAAGTTGGCGTGTTGAGAAGCCCTTTTGGTCGGATAGAGCCTAGGAGGCATTCTTCCAATGTAATCGGACTAAGAATGTTGGATTTCTCTTGATTTCTCTCAATCCCCCTCTGATGTTTGCTCTCTCTCTCTTCCTCACTGTTGCCTCCCCCTCAATTTCAAGTCCAATTGAATTTCAAATGGCGACTGTGCGTATTTTTAATAAATCTGTCCACGGGGCTGTTATGTCGTGCGACATACTAAGCCCCTGTGGCTGATTTACCATTGCCCCGAAGGCTCAATTTCACGATTTTGTCCCCGTAGGCCTGTTTTACCCTTTGTGCCCCTGGACCTTTCACTTGGGCATGCAATTTCCGTTATCTTTTAACCAAGATAACATCTTTTGAAAAATATCCCTTATCTCTTAAGCAATTAAGCTTTCTTCCCAGTCGCCTCCGTTAATTCCGTTATAACGGGATAACGCTAGGTGACAACCTCCGAATTGTCGAGTTCTTCTTAACTTAAGCTACCTCTGGTGACGTATGCTTAAGTCATTCAAACATTGGCAACCCATATCTCTGATTCGAAAGAGATTGAGACGTATGCTCAAGTCATTGGCAACCCATATCTCGATTCGAAAGAGATTGAGACGTACGCTTAAATCATTCAAACTTTAGATACCCATATCTACGATTCGAAAGAGATTGAGAAGTATGCTCAAGTTTTCCAAACTTTAGATACCCATATCTACGATTCGAAAGAGATTGAGACGTATGCTCAAGTCAAACTTTAGATACCCATATCTACGATTCGAAAGAGATTGAGACGTACGCTTAAATCATTCAAACTTTAGATACCCATATCTCTGATTCGAAAGAGATTGAGAAGTATGCTCAAGTTTTCCAAACTTTAGATACCCATATCTCTGATTCGAAAGAGATTGAGAAGTATGCTCAAGTTTTCCAAACTTTGGATACCCATATCTACGATTCGAAGAGATTGAGAAGTACGCTCAAGTTTTTACAAACTTTAGTTACCCCTATAGTGACGTAATGCCACGTAGCCTATTTTACAAATTTACCCTGTGGCTCATTTTGTTTGCCATTGGCATTTTCAATTCTATTTTCAAATGATTCGGGTACGTCCCATTTCTTTTACAAAAAATTATCGGGTACATCCCACTTTCTTTACAAAATCATTGAGTCCTTCTTACTTCTTTACAAAATTTCGATCTCTCTCGCGATCTCCGTCATTCCAAGGTGGAAGAATGACATTTCGCTCTATCTTTCGATCTCCGTTATTCCAAGGTGGAAGAATAACATTTCGATCTCTCTCGCGATCTCCGTCATTCCAAGGTGGAAGAATGACATTTCGCTCTATCTTTCGATCTCCGTTATTCCAAGGTGGAAGAATAACATTTCGATCTCTCTCGCGATATCCGTCATTCCAAGGTGGAAGAATGACATTTCGCTCTATTTTTCGATCTCCGTTATTCCGAGTTAGAAGAATAACATTTTGATTGATCAAAGCTTGAACTACGACCTGGCTTGATTCCTCCGGGATACGTAGGTAGCCTTTCATGAAAGGTCCAGCCACTCGACCAACTTGGTCACCCAATCCGTCTCGGCATTCGCCAGATTGGATCCTTTTCTATCGACAACCCCACTCGCCCTGCAAGTGACGTTGCCGAGGGCTTGTAAGTACCCAAATCGGCTCATGCCTTAGGTTAATTTTCCGGCAATTCCGGTAATTTTTCCGGTAATTCCTCGGACTTTCCTACGGTTAGGAATAATTTCAGAAATGTTCCAAGCCTTTTAAGGGCTGAAGGGAATGCTTGGTAATTAAGAAACACGGTTTTCTTAATTCCAAAACCCTTCTAGAAGACTGCCACCTTGCATATTTCTAGAAGGGACTGGAATTGGCTACTTATGTCGTGCGACATAATAGGTCATGAAAAACTTCTAGAAGGTTGCCACCTTGCATGTTTCTAGAAGAATCCAGAAGTGGCTACTTATGTCGTGCGACATAACCAGCCAGGGAGAGTTCTAGAAGGTTGCCACCTTGCATGTTTCTAGAAGGAAAGCAGTTATGGCTTGTTATGTCGTGCGACATAACAAGCCCATGCAGGCAGCCTATAAATAGAGGCCTTCACCTCTCATTTTAGACACACCTCTTCCACCCCTCAGTCCCCCTCTATAGGAAACACGCCCAGAAGCCTCCTCCCTCTTCATATACCCCCAAAATATCCACTAGTCCTCCCAAATCAATCCCACACACACTTCCCACACACACACTTCATACACACACCAAGAACCAAGGATTCTCAAGAAACGAAGGCTCAATCCCATCCCCAGAAGCTGCTGTTTTGAAGGCCCCTATATCTAACTTGATATAGAGGGTCGTGGTCTTCAAGAGTAACGATTTTCTACCCATTTCCTTTCCTTATCTTCATTATACATGGAATCTCTATGCTAAATGCTTTAATAATGTGATATTCTGAATAAAGTTGCATGCTTTAGCTTCATATTTCATAGATCCACATCTGATTTCATTACATTTCCTATAAAAGCCCCGGTTTGGCTTGGTTTTGCATGAACACTCAAGATGAGTGTGGATCCCTCATATCCACACCCTCTTGAAGTGTTCATTATTGATAAACATGCTCCCTGAGATTTGTTTGTGAAGTAACTTGACCATTTTGGTGCCTTGTTACCTCTGCAAATCTCAAATTTGTAAGCCTCTGCAAAATGGCTAGTTATGTCACGCGACATGGCGGCCTATGTCACGCGACATAAGTAGCCGAGTTTTCGAAGCTTCACGGTTTCAAGGCATGTAATACGATGTTAATCCCCATAATGCTAATACCTGATGTTTAGATAATATCTATGTACATAATATGTCATCTTTTCATTAAAATACCATTCTCATACATAAAGGTGCATCCTTTGCACCAAAATCCCATTTTTCATGCATTAAAATCATTCCTTTTCCATTTAAAATCCCTTTTCACATTAAAGATGCACTCTTTGCACAAAGATCATTTCTTTACATAAAAAGCACCCATTTGCAATCAAATGCATCATTTTCTAACCAAAAATGCCATCTTTTCACATAAAGTATCATTTTTACATGCATTCCCCCATGTCCCCATTTGTAACCTTGGAACGGACCGGTGTAAAGTTCTTATCTTTACATTGTTCATCCCATTAAAGGTTTCATGATTTCTTTAGAAGGGGACAACCTTGAACCCTATATCTCCAATTATCGCTTAAGAAAGAGTATGAAGTATCTATACGAGCTCGACCGTCTTAAAGCGTAGGATTGATGGGCTAAGGACCTTCCTTTTCTAAAGAACCTCATCTTTGACCAAAAGAGAGTCATTCTCTCGATCACGCAAGTCCCGAGGGTCCCGAGGTTAAAATGCGATGATCACAAGTCATAAGATGAGGACGGGATCATAATCCCAAATACATAAAATTCCAAGAAATCCCGAGCGACAACCAACAAATGGTTTGTACGTCTGGAAGACAACTTGGGACATTCCCTCCTTATTTTCAAACACATGCACACAAGAAAGCACGCAAGCAAGCACGATTAATGAAATCATGTGAGACTTGCTCCGGCAAGGCACCTTGGGTGAACGCCAAACGTTCTTCCCAAGGGGTAACTTAACCTCCGAACCCATAAAACCTTTTTTTCAAAGTTTTGAGGTAATCAAAATGGCGTGGCGACTCCGTTTTTTCAAATAACTCGGATGTCTTCAAACTCGCGTGAATCCAACAAAATTTTGGGCACACATTCACAGGTACATCCCACTTTCTTTACAAAAAACCATTGAGTCCTTCTTACTTCTTTACAAAATGCATTCTCTCTCGCGATCTCCGTCATTCCAAGGTGGAAGAATGACATTTCGCTCTATCTTTCGATCTCCGTCATTCCAAGGTGGAAGAATGACATTTCGATCTCTCTCGCGATCTCCGTCATTCCAAGGTGGAAGAATGACATTTCGCTCTATCTTTCGATCTCCGTTATTCCAAGGTGGAAGAATAACATTTCGATCTCTCTCGCGATCTCCGTCATTCCAAGGTGAAAGAATGACATTTCGCTCTATCTTTCGATCTCCGTCATTCCAAGGTGGAAGAATGACATTTCGATCTCTCTCGCGATCTCCGTCATTCCAAGGTGGAAGAATGACATTTCGCTCTATCTTTCGATCTCCGTTATTCCAAGGTGGAAGAATAACATTTCGATCTCTCTCGCGATCTCCGTCATTCCAAGGTGGAAGAATGACATTTCGCTCTATCTTTCGATCTCCGTCATTCCAAGGTGGAAGAATGACATTTCGACCTCTCTCGCGATCTCCGTCATTCCAAGGTGGAAGAATGACATTTCGCTCTATCTTTCGATCTCCGTCATTCCAAGGTGGAAGAATGACATTTCGATCTCTCTCGCGATCTCCGTCATTCCAAGGTGGAAGAATGACATTTCGCTCTATCTTTCGATCTCCGTTATTCCAAGGTGGAAGAATGACATTTCGATCTCTCTCGCGATCTCCGTCATTCCAAGGTGGAAGAATGACATTTCGCTCTATCTTTCGATCTCCGTTATTCCAAGGTGGAAGAATAACATTTCGATCTCTCTCGCGATCTCCGTCATTCCAAGGTGGAAGAATGACATTTCGCTCTATCTTTCGATCTCCGTTATTCCAAGGTGGAAGAATAACATTTCGATCTCTCTCGCGATCTCCGTCATTCCAAGGTGGAAGAATGACATTTCACTCTATCTTTCGATCTCCGTCATTCCAAGGTGGAAGAATGACATTTCGATCTCTCTCGCGATCTCCGTCATTCCAAGGTGGAAGAATGACATTTCGCTCTATCTTTCGATCTCCGTTATTCCAAGGTGGAAGAATAACATTTCGATCTCTCTCGCGATCTCCGTCATTCCAAGGTGGAAGAATGACATTTCGCTCTATCTTTCGATCTCCGTCATTCCAAGGTGGAAGAATGACATTTCGATCTCTCTCGCGATCTCCGTCATTCCAAGGTGGAAGAATGACATTTCGCTCTATCTTTCGGTCTCCGTCATTCCAAGGTGGAAGAATGACATTTCGATCTCTCTCGCGATCTCCGTCATTCCAAGGTGGAAGAATGACATTTCGCTCTATCTTTCGATCTCCGTTATTCCAAGGTGGAAGAATAACATTTCGATCTCTCTCGCGATCTCCGTCATTCCAAGGTGGAAGAATGACATTTCGCTCTATCTTTCGATCTCCGTCATTCCAAGGTGGAAGAATGACATTTCGACCTCTCTCGCGATCTCCGTCATTCCAAGGTGGAAGAATGACATTTCGCTCTATCTTTCGATCTCCGTGATTCCAAGGTGGAAGAATGACATTTCGATCTCTCTCGCGATCTCCGTCATTCCAAGGTGGAAGAATGACATTTCGCTCTATCTTTCGATCTCCGTCATTCCAAGGTGGAAGAATAACATTTCGATCTCTCTCGCGATCTCCGTCATTCCAAGGTGGAAGAATGACATTTCACTCTATCTTTCGATCTCCGTCATTCCAAGGTGGAAGAATGACATTTCGATCTCTCTCGCGATCTCCGTCATTCCAAGGTGGAAGAATGACATTTCGCTCTATCTTTCGATCTCCGTTATTCCAAGGTGGAAGAATAACATTTCGATCTCTCTCGCGATCTCCGTCATTCCAAGGTGGAAGAATGACATTTCGCTCTATCTTTCGATCTCCGTCATTCCAAGGTGGAAGAATGACATTTCGATCTCTCTCGCGATCTACGTCATTCCAAGGTGGAAGAATGACATTTCGCTCTATTTTTCGATCTCCGTTATTCCAAGGTGGAAGAATAACATTTCGATCTCTCTCGCGATCTCCGTCATTCTAAGGTGAAAGAATGACATTTCGCTCTATCTTTCGATCTCCGTTATTCCAAGGTGGAAGAATAACATTTCGATCTCTCTCGCGATCTCCGTCATTCCAAGGTGGAAGAATGACATTTCGCTCTATCTTTCGATCTCCGTCATTCCAAGGTGGAAGAATGACATTTCGACCTCTCTCGCGATCTCCGTCATTCCAAGGTGGAAGAATGACATTTCGCTCTATCTTTCGATCTCCGTCATTCCAAGGTGGAAGAATGACATTTCGATCTCTCTCGCGATCTCCGTCATTCCAAGGTGGAAGAATGACATTTCGCTCTATCTTTCGATCTCCGTCATTCCAAGGTGGAAGAATAACATTTCGATCTCTCTCGCGATCTCCGTCATTCCAAGGTGGAAGAATGACATTTCACTCTATCTTTCGATCTCCGTCATTCCAAGGTGGAAGAATGACATTTCGATCTCTCTCGCGATCTCCGTCATTCCAAGGTGGAAGAATGACATTTCGCTCTATCTTTCGATATCCGTTATTCCAAGGTGGAAGAATAACATTTCGATCTCTCTCGCGATCTCCGTCATTCCAAGGTGGAAGAATGACATTTCGCTCTATCTTTCGATCTCCGTCATTCCAAGGTGGAAGAATGACATTTCGACCTCTCTCGCGATCTACGTCATTCCAAGGTGGAAGAATGACATTTCGCTCTATTTTTCGATCTCCGTTATTCCAAGGTGGAAGAATAACATTTCGATCTCTCTCGCGATCTCCGTCATTCCAAGGTGGAAGAATGACATTTCGCTCTATCTTTCGATCTCCGTTATTCCAAGGTGGAAGAATAACATTTCGATCTCTCTCGCGATCTCCGTCATTCCAAGGTGGAAGAATGACATTTCGCTCTATCTTTCGATCTCCGTCATTCCAAGGTGGAAGAATGACATTTCGACCTCTCTCGCGATCTCCGTCATTCCAAGGTGGAAGAATGACATTTCGCTCTCTCTTTCGATCTCCGTCATTCCAATGTGGAAGAATGACATTTCGATCTCTCTCGCGATCTCCGTCATTCCAAGGTGGAAGAATGACATTTCGCTCTCCGTCATTCCAAGGTGGAAGAATGACATTTCGATCTCTCTCGCGATCTCCGTTATTCCAAGTTGAAGGAATAACATTTCGCTCTCTCTCTTTCGATCTCCGTCATTCCAAGGTGAATGACATTTCGCTCTCTCTTTCGATCTCCGTTATTCCAAGTTGGAAGAATAACATTTCGATTCAGTCAAAGCTTGAACTACGATCAAGGCTTGATTCCTCCGGGATACGTAGGTAGCCTTTTATAAAAGGTCCAGCCATCCGACCACTTCGGTCACCCTGTTCCTTCGTCGCTCCTCAGTGATGAAGTAATCCCTCATAGAGACCACCTTGGTCACTTCTAGCATATCCCCAGTAGGATCAATTGCTTGACCTCCTAGGTCATTTTCTATTTTCCCCAGCAAGAGACCAGTTTTCTCTTCTCCCTTCCTCAGCGGATCTTATTCCGAACTACGGCCTGGCTTGATTCCTCCGGGATACGTAGGTAGCCTTCCAAAAGGTTCAGCCACTCGACCGTCTCGGTCATCTAATCCGTCTCGGCATTCGCCAGATCGGATCCTTTTCTATCGACAACCCCACTTGCCTTGCAAGTGACGTTGCCGAGGGGCTTCTGTAAGTACCCAAATCTGGCTCATGCCTTCCGGTTAATTTTCCCGACAATTTCGGTAAGTTTTCCGGTAATTCCCCGGAACCTTCCCGAAATGCGTTAGGAAACATTCCGGAACTGTTTTTTATTAAATAAGGGCTGAAGGGGATCCTTCCTAATTAAGAAACACGTTTTTCTTAATTAGGAAGGAGGGTTCTAAATTTGCCACCTTGCATGGTTCTAGAATGCCGAGTCATTCGGGGATAAGCCCGCACGGCCGCATTACCTGTTTCCCGACCGCACGGCTTCATTCACCTTATCCAGGATTACCTATAAATAGAGGCCTCCTCTACCCATTTCAACACACACAATAGAGGCACAAAATACACAATACACTTATAAACACTCCCAAGACGTGAAGAATATTGGTGCAAGCTCAAGAAGGTAAAGAAGGAAGGCCAAGAATCTACCTCCCTCCTCCTTGAAGACCCAAGACCAACCTCTCCTCCTAGCTCCGTTCGAAGAAGCAAAGGAAGCAATTGGTAACCTCGCACGCCCTAACCTTGCTTTTAATTGATATACTTGCTCATTGCATTCATATATCTTGCTTGGGACTTGGCATTTATTCATAAAGATCACATCTTTATCACCCCCTTTCCCTTTTGCATGCATTAAGACCTCATTTGTCATAAAAATGTAGTCTTTTTCATAAAGGCGCATCCTTTGCACCTAAAACCCCCATTTTCAAATAAAAATGTCATTTTTATGCATCATTTGCACATAAAAATCCAATCTTTTCAATAAAAATGCATCCTTTGCATTCAAAAACCTTTTCCAATGCATCATTTGCATAAAAATCCTATCTTTACGCATCACTTGCATAAAGATCATTTCTTTCAATCAAAGCATCATTTGCTAAAACCAAAAATGTCATCTTTTCATTAAAGAGTCATTTTTCATCATGCATTTCCCCCTTTCTAACCTTGGAACGGACCGGTGTAAAAGATCCTATCTTTACATCGTTCCTTCCATTAAAGGTTCACGATTTATTTGGAAAGGGATAACCTTGAACCCTATATCTCCGATTATCGCTCAAGAAAGAGTATGAAGCCTCTATACGAGCTCGTCCGTCTTAAAGCGTAGGATTGATGGGCTAAGGACCCTCCTTTTCTAAAGAACCTCATCTTTGACCAAAAGAGAGTCATTCTCTCGATCACGCAAGTCCCGAGGGTCCCGAGGTTAAAATGCGATGATCACAAGTCATAAGATGAGGACGAGATCATAATCCCAAATACATAAAATTCCAAGGAATCCCGAGCGACAACCAACAAATGGTTTGTACGTCCGGAAGACAACTTGGGACATTCCCCCCCCCCTTTTTCTCAAACACATGCACACAAGAAAGCACGCAAGCAAGCATGACTACTGAAATCTTGGGAGACTTGCTCCGGCAAGGCACTTTGGGTGAACGCCAAACGTTCTTCCCAAGGGGTAACTTAACCTCCGAACCCAAGTAGAAAACTTTTTTTTCAAAGTTTTGAGGTAATCAAAATGGCGTGGCGACTCCGTTTTTTCAAATTAAACCGGATGTCTTCAAACTCGCGTGAATCCAACAAAATTTGGGCACACATTCACACCTGTCGCATTCCCCTTCGAAGTGGGATCCATTATCTGAGATGATTTTGGCTGGCAACCCGTATCTGCATATGATGTTCTCTTTGATGAAGAGGGCTACTTTCCTTGAGTTGAGGACCTTGTAGGATTTTGCTTCAACCCATTTGGTGAAATAGTCCACTGCCACCAGGACGAATTTGTGGCCGTTGCTGCCTGGTGGTGTGATTTTGCCTATGACGTCAATTCCCCAAGTGATGAAAGGCCAAGGGGTTGTCATGCAGTATAACTCGTGAGGAGGCAAATGATTAAGATTTGAGTATCGCTGGCATTTGTCGCAGCTTTTGACGAACTGGATGCAGTCGGTTTCCATGGAGATCCAAAAGTACCCCATTCTCAGTATGATTTGCGTCAGGGCTCGAGCATTTATGTGGGGGCCGCAGGTACCACCATGTATTTCTTTCATGAGTTCCGTAGCCTCTTGTTTGCCGATACATCGCAGGAGGGGGCCTTGATAAAGCTTCTTGTACAGCATGTTTCCCAAAAGAACATAGTGGGAGGCGAGTCGCTTTAGGGCTGAAAGGCTTTTTGCTTTGATTCCCCATCTTCATTTTTGAAGGAGGCTTCGCCATTCTTCGGTGTACCTTGATAGATCCGAGTGTACCGGGGATCAGCGGCCGGTTCGGCCTACGCTTCGATTTCAAAGCAATAAGCGGGGTTTTCTCTTCTCCCGACTACGAATGGTTTGACGGACTTCCTTCGGGTATTTCAACGAGGGAGGCTAGTGTTGCCCAGAGCATCTGCAAATCTGTTGCGATCCCGGGCAAGTAATGAAAGCGATCTCCTTGAATTGAGTTACTAGCTCTTCCATGTAAGTGTGATATTTACTGCGGACCCGGGTCTACGGTCTTCCATTTGTTAGAGACACGATTGATGATGTGGGCGAGTGCACCATACACCTCCAATTCCTTGATATTTCTTTTCAAGGGCGGCTTCCAACCCGGCTATGCAAGCTTCATAATCGGCGGCGTTGTTGGTGACCTCAAAGTTCAATCTTGCGCATGGGGGTGTGTTCGTCGGTAGGATCGACCGAAGCATTCCTATTCGTTCCCCCTTTTGTTTGACGCCCCGTCGAAGAAGAGTTGCAAGCGGTTTTCTCCTTCTAGAGCAAAGATTCCATCATCGGGAAATTGAGGTTCAGGTCCTCGGGACTCATCACTTGGGAAATTGGCCAAATGTTCTGCCATTACACGCCCTTTTACGGATTTCCTTGAAACGTAAGTGATGTCATATTCGGCCAAAAAGAACGACCATTTTGCCAACCTCATAGAGATGGAAGGCTTGTCGAACGTATATTTGATGGGGTCTATCCTTGAGACGAGATGTATCGGGTGAGACCGCATGTAGTGTTTCAACTTTCCCACTACCCTGGACCAAACCCGCGCAAGTCTTTTCACAAGCGAGTAGTTGAGTTCGCTTCCCTGAAGCTTTACGCTACGAAATAGATGGCATTTTCGACCTTGGAATCTTTCTTCTCTTGAGCTAGCATAGCCCCAATTCCTGTATCCGTGACAGTTAGATATAGCAATAGTGGCTTTTGCTAATGTGGTGGGCAAAGAATCGGGGGATTCACGAGGTACGCCTTGATCTGTTCAAAGCGAGCCGGCATTACGGAGTCCATTTTGTGTAGGCATTTTTCTTCATCAACTTGAAGATCGGCTCGCGGATCGAGGTCGGTGATTACAAAGCGGCTTATGTATTGCGGTCTTCCCATGAAGGATTTCACTTACGTCGGTGTCGGGGTGGCTTCATTTCAACTATCGCCTTGATTTTACGAGGTCTACTTCAATTTCCCGTTCTGTCACCATATATCCTAGCACCTTGCCTCGTCATACACCGAAGGTGCATTTGGTCGATTCGGTCTCATCTTTGTGGTCTCGGAGGCGGCCGAAGAATTTTCTCAAATCAACAAAGTGTTGGCCATCGATCCTCTAGAGTGTATTATTATGTCATCCACATAGACTTCAATTTCTTTGTGGATCATGTCATGGAACAAAGCCGTAGCCGCCCTTGCAGTACGTAGCCCCGGCATTCTTTAGTCCAAATGGCATGGCCGTGTAGCGATATGTGCCCCGAGGGGTCGTGAAGGCTGTCTTGGCTTGATCTTCTTACGCCATTTTGATTTGGTTATGTAAGCAAAACCGTCGAAGAAGGATTTAACTTCATGGTTGGACGTGGAATCTACCAAAATGTCGATGTTTGGCGGGGAAATCATCTTTGGGTGGCTTTGTTCAAGTCTCTGAAGTCTACGCAAAGACCGGATCTTTTCGTTGGCCTTGGTCACCGTTACTATGTTGGAAAGCCATGTAGGATATTCAATGACCACGATGAACCACATACCGAGCATCTTTTCTATCTCCTCTTTCACTTGTAGGGCCATTCGGGCTTAATTCTTCTTAGCTTACGCTGCGGCTTGACTTACGGGTCGAGCGGTATTCGGTGCTCAACTATGGAAGGATCGAGGCTGGCATATCTTTATAGGACCATGCGAACACATCCACGAATTCTTTTAGCGGCTCAATTAGGGCATCCCTTTCGGTCCCTTCGAAGAAACTACCAATCTGCGTCTCTTTAGGCTCTTCCCGCGGTTCCCAAATTCACACTTGTCAAAATCTCTTCGGCGGCTTGGGCTCGATTTTCCTCTTTCTGGACAACTGCTTAAAGATTTGTTTGATATATTGTTCATTTAATGTGTCTGGCTTCTTCATCTAGTGAATCGTTATTAACTTTTTAGATTATTAGTTAATTTATCATTAGTTAAAAGTGGCAATCAAGGGATACTCGAAAGGTTTGTCATTTCATTGAGAATAAAAGGGAATACGGTATTGGCTACAATTTCGTGGTCTTCGGGCGTGAGGCCATCGGACGACTCGGAAGACTCAAACTCAACAATGAGAGACTCGGAGGACTTTACAAAGGTTGACACAAAGGGACGTGGGACCAATCCAAGCTTGGTGATCATTTCTTCTTTGGTCGCGGACGGGCTCGAGAGAGTTTCCCAATTCTTTAGCGGCATTCTTTGTCGGTGACCTCGTGACTCGGGGTTATCTTGTTTCGTCCTCCTTCCTCGGTCATTGCTATCATCTCTTTGTACGAACCGAGAATCAATTGTGTTCGGCGCCTGGCCGAGCATATGAATGTAGGGATCTTCCTCAATTCAGCAGGGGAATTCCATCTCGTCACAATCGACCGCTCAATCCCGGATGTAAGGACGCATTGCGTCTTGATGTCTTCTTTGGAAAAATCTCATGTCACATGCTTGAGCGGAAGGGCTTAGCGGGTAGTTCTTCGAGGAGGCCGTCCCATACGATGTTCATACACTCGAGTCGAGTGCCGGTGCTTGTCGACTTTTATCATGAAAATCTCTTCGCTTGGCGGGCCGAGAGAACGGGTTTGGAGAATGCCGACAAATCTCTCGACCCCGGAGACTGGAGGTTTGTGTGCTCGTATCATGGCGGTATTCGGTGTTTCTTTCCATTACGCACTCCCGGATGTTGGAAATAGCAATTGAACTTGATAAATCGAACTGCTTCAGGGTCTGCCCGCTTGAGTTCGTTGACATAGTTGGCATCACCGAATTCTGGGGGATTCTGATGAGACTTGCCCCGATAGTCCCTTGGATGATTCGGAGGGGGTAGCCCCGGTGTCTGGCTAAGATCATGCTTGGTGACGGTCTCGGCTTCGTTTCCTATGAGGAAACTATCGCCCCTAATGACTTCAAGGTCCCCTTGCCGGTTAATGAACTTGACACATTGATGAAGAGTGGAGGCTATGGCTTTCATGTGGTGTAACCAAGGGCGCCCCAGCAGAGCTGTGAATTCGGATGGGATGTCCATTACATGGAATTTTGCCGGCACCATTTGGGTCTCGTACCAGAGTTCCAGAACCACAGTCCCCAAGATGGGATGAGACGTGCCATCATATGCCTTGATTGACCGGGTAGATGGGATCATGTGCCTTTCATTGATGCGTAGGTCCCGCATCATGCTGAGGGGAAGGACATTAACGGCTGATCCATTATCCACCAATACCCCCGGGAGCGATACGGTGTTAAGCCGAATAGTGATGTACAAGGCTTCATTGTGCTGGGAAACATCTCTTGGCAAATCTTCGTCGCAGAAGGTGATCATGCTACCATATAGACGGGGATCATAGATTTGGTGCTTGTCTGAAGAAAGAGAGTCATCAAGCCAGTCACTTCGTGCCTTTTTCTTGCGAGGTAGTACCTTTGCTGAAGCCCCTGGGTTACATTGAGGCCGTTTGTGGCGATTGCCGTCCCCAGTCAACATATTGATTGAGTGCGAGCGCCAAACTGGCGTTGGTCTTTCTTTGTCGGTATGCGCTTGGGAGCTGGACAAACTGAATCTTGGTTGACCCCGCGGGGGGTTAGACTTTTGATTAGCAGTAAAATCACTCAGATCTGCAGTATCCTGGTGTCCGAATGTCTCAACTCTATCATTGGCAAGGCTTTTCGGCTTTTCTACCCCTATTTTCTTTGGGGAAGACTGGCTGGAGTAGAGTACATAGTAATCAAATCCCCCAGATGGCTCCCCGAGCGTACCCACACTGGTATCACCGACCTCGAACCTCTCTTTCAATTTTTGTTGGGAGGAAATTTTCTTCTTCTTAGGAGGACGGTCCTCGTGTATCCAGTCTTGATAGTCCCTTTCAAGGCAGTCGGGGCGATCCACGAGATATCCCACCAAATGTGTTACTACGTGGTGGTGGATTTGGGATCTCAGGTTGAGCGGTGCTGGAATGACTTTGAGTTGAACTGGTCCGGGGAGATCTGCTGTTGGGCTCACTGGAAGCAAATGGTTGGACTCCGCCGAATAATGAGAGGTATTAAGAGCCAGGGGAACAGGCACATGTTTGTCCTTCAGGGGAGCCCCAGTCAGTTGGAAGATTGCTAACGTCCCGAGATGGCGTGTGGCCTCTTCAATCCAGGCTTGTTGTTTGTTCTGGCGTTCCTCCAGGGCTTTGATGGCTGACCATATTTCTTCCACTGTTTCCTGATCTTCATTACCCATGCTGATATTTGCGGGATCGATATCATTCTGAGAGGGGACAACTGACGGTATCCCGAACTCTTTCGTCCCTGACTGCTTTTGGAATGGTGGCCCTTTGGATTGCTGTTTGGGGGCTAATTGCCCTGTAAGTCGACGAGCAGGAGTCCCGGCGGTGGAGATATAGGAATCTTGTGGTGGCATCTTGATATACCCAGGATGATTAAGAATGGGAGGAGGACCTTCTTCCTTCTTTGCGGTAAAAGTGCCATCGGAATTGGGACTGATAGTCAAACCATGACTTGCGACAACCCCCAGAAGGTCGTCAATTTGAGCCTCATGTCGAAGTCTCATCTGTTCTACCAACTGGATCCACACGAGTGCGTCTGAGGGATTTTGGAGGACGGAGCGACGTTGTCCCCATCATTACCGGCTGATGCAGACATTCTGAATCCCGGAGTCGGAACAAACGGCGAAGCTGATGATGCGCTTGACTCTTCCCAACTGATCAAACGGTGACCCGGTGTCCGGAACCAACCTTTGTGAGGAGCTGCGGGGGAAAGACACAAGGGTTTAGGGATTTAGGGATTGAAGGAGGGTAGGTGTTTGGGCTTTGGGCTCATGCAACATGCAGTTATTTGTTCTTGTTTACTTAAAACATGTTTTATTAACCTAATCGGTTGAAAAAGATTGCTCTTCTTTTTCGCAAACTACTACGGATCTGGATCGGTGGGCCCAGTCACTACGTCTATAAGCCCCTCGTATTCCACTGTATTTCGACCTCCCGGGGTGGACGCCCCTGGGCCGAGGGTCCTATAGGGCAAGCGGGTCCCACCGACCGAAAGAAAAACGATCCTAAAAGTCGCGGGTAATCGAGTCTTAACGAGCATTCGATGTAAATTACGGATAAAGCTGACGTCAAAAGTCAAGATCATGTCCGAGGGCTCGACGAAAAGTCGGCATGATTTGGACTGATGAATGTCCACAATTGATCTTGACTTGTCGTCAATTAGGCCGTAATTAGGCATGGAATAATCATTAATCCTTGATGACTCAGTGTCATGCTGGGAGTCAGTGTATAATTTGTGCCAGTCAGAGTCAAAGTCAAGGCACCAGTCAATATCTGATCAAAGTCCATGACGGAAAACCGGCAGAACTTCGACTGATTAGGGTCCCGAAAGATATTGACTTGGTATGTCGACTAAGGCTTGAAAGGAAAGGTCTATACACAGACAGGGCATGACACAGACCAGACTAAAAACCAACCGGGTCTCGGACAAAGTGTGTCACGGACAAGTGCATGGTCGACACGAGGCTCCATGGGATGTTTGGGTAGTCCCGTGCTTGCACCGAGAGGCGTAATATGACCAAACGGGCCGCGACAGGGATTTCCCCGGGTTAGGGACGTAGTGTGCAGTGTAAGGTCACGTGCGAGTAGTGTGCAAGCAGTCTATTTTCTTTTTCTGAGTAAAATAGAAATTTTTCATGTGTCTTAAAAAGAATGATGCATGATTTTTTTTTGAAAATTTTCTTTTTTTTTTTGAAACTCCTTTTTTTTTGAAATTCTTTTTTTTTTTGAATTTTTTTTTTGATTTCTTTTTTGAAGGTAAATGCACACATAAGCACATAATTCAAAATCCGAGGCAACGGGTTCGATAGTCAAAATTTTGACTTTTCCGAGGCGGCCAAAACAACACGAAAATGTGAAAAATCGACACACACCACAAATGATTTTTTAAATGTCGGGACGAAAGCTTGACCCTCAAAAGCTTTTTTTTTTTTTTTAAAACAATGATACCAGTACGTGGGATTGTTAAACCACAATTTATCCCCGACTCGTGTTAGGAGGCGATAACGGGAAGTTTAATGGTTTCCACCAATATACCAAATATCATTTTTTTTTAGAAAAAGCTTATTAATCCCCAGCGGAGTCGCCACTGTGACGATGTTGAAATTTTCCAAACTCGCGGAAAATATTCGATTTCTCATTTCTTTGAAAACCAAATAAAAACCGGAAAAACGGAGTCGCCACGCCATTTTTGTTTTAAGGGCCAAAACTTTGAAAAATGTCTGAAATAAGAGATTTGGGTTCGGAGGTCACGTTACACGCCAGGAAGAACGTTAGTGTTCACCCGGAATGCCTCGTAAAACGAGTCTTCCAAGCATTAAAAATCATTTGTGTGTGTGTGTGTGTGATTTTGGGTGAATAGTTGAGAAAAAGGTGACAATTCTAGAGAATTCTCACTGTTTTCTCTCTATTTTCGCCAAGGTGCAGTTGAAAAATGTTTTTCTCCCTTTTTTGAGAGGGCTCAATTTATAGCCCTCGAAAATTGCAATACCATCCGCGCGGAGGAGGTAATGTTCATTAATTGCAAATTTGGCTGGACACAAAGAATATTTTTCAAAAAAATCAAACTGGTTATGTTTTTCAACTTACCAATTCGGGATTTTCTTAATTCTTTTGCTTTTTGAGATTCTTTTCTAGGTTTAACCTTAAATAACAATGCCCACTTTACCCTTGCTTGGTTAGAAAAGTTAGAAATTGTTAGAAATGTTAGAAATGTTAGGATTTTCGTTAATTTTCTAACGAAAATACTAACAACTCAAATTGGAGCACTTACAACAGGTTGCAGACGTGGTGCCTTTTAGTCGTAGTGACAAGGTGTTTCCTTGTCTTGACGTGAGGCAAGTCAATAGGCCGAGGAGAGGTCCTCGGTCTTTGACTGTTTGAACCTTGTGATCCTTCAATCGAGGCGGACCCTCATCAGGATGTAAGGTGAGCCGGTAAGTTGAGGGAAGATCCTCGGGTTGGCTGTTAGGAACTTAGTCATTGAGTCAAGGCGACCCCTTTTCAAGACGTAAGTCATGCATTTTGAAGAGTCGGGGATAAGATCCTCGTCTTTCGGTGTTTGTGTCAGGAGTTGATAGTTGCCTTGCAGGTTGGAAGAAGTTGCTTTCATAAACTGAAACGTGATTACATCGAACTGCAATCCTATCAAACTAAGAAGTAAAAGACTGAAAACAGGAAACTAATCTATTACAAAATGAACTAGACTAATGGTAATATTTTTGAAGATTGTCGGAATGCCATGGATGTTTGAGATCCTTCCCCTCCTTAGTCTTTAATCTATAGGTCCCCTCTCGAATGACATGAGTGATGATGTAGGGACCTTCCCAATTCGGGGAGAGCTTGTTTTGTTCTGCTTTCCGGCCAGTGGCTTCAATTTTTCTAAGTACCCAATCACCTACTTGGAATACTCTTCGGATGACTCTCTTGTCATGATATGCCTTGGTCCTTTGTTTGTAGTTTACCATCCTCATCTGTGCAGCTAGTCGTTTTTCATCTACCAGGTCTAGGTCTAGGAGCCTATTAACCTTGTTGACTTGCTCATCGTAGTGGGAGTTTCTCACAGTGGGGATGTCCATTTCTGTTGGTACCATAGCCTCAGAACCGAAGGTTAATGCGAATAGGGTGTCCCTAGTTGGCCCCCGAGTGGTTGTGCGAACGGCCCATAGGGCTAGGGGGAGTTCGTCTAACCATCTACCCTCGGCCCCTTCAAGGTTCTTGATAAGGGCTGTTAGGACCAGTTTATTGGCAGCTTCTGCTTGACCGTTGCATTGGGGTCTGCTAACAAATGACTTTGCGTGGCGGACTTTGACTTTACCCAATTCTGTTGTAAATGCCGTAGAAAATTGGTGTCCATGATCAAAAACAATTGTGTGGGGGAGGCCAAATCGACACCAGATGTAGTCGTGGACAAAGTTGATTGCGTTCTCTTCCGTTATCTTGGCTAATGCCTTGGCTTCTATCCATTTGGAGAAATAATCAACGGCTACTATCACATACTTGCAATTACCATGGGCGGGAGGGAAGGGTCCGATGATATTGATCCTCCACATATCAAATGACCACGTAGGTATTACAAGCGTTTGCTCAACTGCCGGTATTCTAGGAATGTCGGAGAATCTTTGGCACTTGTCACATTTTTTAACATAGGCGTGCGCGTCCTCCCTCAGGTTTGGCCAATAGTAACCTAGCTAGATGATCTTGTCGGCTAAGGTTCTGGCCCCCGGGTGTCTGCCCCAAACACCTTCATGTACTTCCGCCAAGAGGTTCTCAATTTCCTTAGGATAGACACACCTTAGCAGGGGCTTGGTGAAAGATCTTCAGTAGAGGACTACATTCATAACTGTGAACCATGGGGACCTCTTCTTGATAAGTTTGGCTTGTGCTTCATCTTTCGGAAGTAGGCCCTTCTCAATGTAATACATGTAGTCGTCGATCCAGCATCTCTCCTATCCATCTAGGAGCATGATTTGTAATCTTTCATAAGTAGGTTCCTCAGCAAAAACTACGTATGGGTTGTTCTTAGACTTAGACACATCCATAGTCGCTAGTTTAGATAGAACGTCTGCGATCTGGTTGTTTTCCCTGCCAATTTGCTTGAGTTCAAAGAATTCCATCTTTTTCGTCATGTCCAGGACAAGGTCTCTATATTTGGCAAGGGTAGGGTCTTGGGTGTTATACTCACCCTTTACTTGTTTGACAACGAGTTGGGAGTCACAGAAAGCCGCCACCTTAGTTACTCCGTAGAAGGAAGCCAACTCAATGCCAAATATTAGAGCTTCGTATTCAGCTTGATTATTAGAGGCAGGGAACTTGAAACGGATGATATCTTGCATGGTGTACTCTCCTTCTGGGCTTGCTAGTACAACTCCAGCTCCGCTTCTTTCCTTTGTAGCCGATCTGTCCGTATACAAGATCCAACAGTTGTGTGGGAGTTCGGTGGGAGACTCTTCTTCTTCCGCAGTGTTTTGCTTACGGGAAGTGGGGAGGTGCTCACCCATAAAGGCGGTCTCAACCATGAAGTCAACCAAAGGCTGTGCCAGGAGGGTCTTCCTTGGTTGGTAAGTGATATCAAACTCGGTAAGAGCAATTGACCAATTTAGGAGACGTCCGAAGCCGTCCAACTTATGCAGGATCTTCTTCAATGGTTCATTGGTATAAACCGTGATAGGATGCGCAGAAAAATAGGCACGTAGTTTCCTTGAGGCAATAACTAGTGCGTATGCTATTTTTTCCACGTTGAAGTATCTGCTCTCCACGTCAGACAATGCCTTAGAGACATAGTAGACGGGCTTCTGTGTTCCTTCTTCATTCCGAACTAGAACAGCTGCGACTGCGTGATCGGTGGCGGCCAGGAATACATACAGCATCTCACCAGTAATCGGACTGCTAAGCAAGGGAGGGGAACCCAAGTACTCCTTCAACCGGAGGAATGCTTCAGAGCATTCGGGAGTCCAGGAGAAGCTCTTGGTACCCTTCAGTACCTTGAAGAATGGTAATGATTTCTCGGCGGATTTGGCAATGAATCTTCCTAGTGCCGCTATTCTTCCATTTAATCTTTGAACCTCCTTGATGGTGGTAGGTTCCTTCATGTCAATCAGTGCCTTGATTTTCTCGGGGTTCGCCTCGATTCCCCTTTGCGATACCATGAAGCCCAATAACTTTTCAACTGTCACCCCAAATACGCACTTACTTGGGTTTAGCTTCATGTTATTAGCTCGGAGGTTGTTTATCATCTCTTCCAAGTCAGGGGCGTGACTACCTTCCTTGGACTTAATGACCATGTCAATGATGTAAGCCTCAATGTTCCGGCCTATTTGTGCGCCAAATACTTGATTCACTATCCGTTGGTAAGTGGCACCCGCATTCTTGAGCCCAAATGGCATCATAACATAACAATAATTTCCCCCAGGTGTTTGGAAGACCGTCTTCTCGATGTCCTCTTCTATCATTTTTATCTGATGATAGCCTGAATAGGCATCTAGGAAGCTGAGTGTTTGGTGTCCAGCAATGGAGTCAACCAATTTGTCGATTCTGGGAAGAGGATAGCTGTCTTTGGGGCAGGCTTTGTTGAGATCAGTGAAATCGATGCACATTCGCCACCTCCCATTTTGCTTCTTCACCATTACTACATTGGCCAACCAAATGGGGTACTTGACTTCACGAATAATTTTGGCGCTCAATACCTTTTGCACCTCTTCCTTAATAGCTTCCTCCTTGTCCCTTGCAAAATTTCTCCTTGTTTGGGAGATAGTTTTCGCCAATGGATCAACTTCTAAACGGTGAAGTGCTACTTCCTCATTGATCCCCCTCATGTCTTCGACTCTCCAAGCAAAGACGTCGAGACTATTTTTTAAGAGGGAGATGATTTTTTCCTTCTCTTCTGGAGATAGTTGGCCCCCGAGTTTGATTTTTGTTCGGGATAGTCGGGGTTAATGACCGCCTCTTCCGGCTTCGTCCACAGGCTCCATTTCAGGACCATCTCGAAATTCCAGGGACTCGATGATAATTTCTCTAATTCTCCTTCCCTCATTGTTACTCACGTTGAGGCCCTCTTCTTCCATTAGTTAATCAACGTCGAGCGGATCGACCTTCCTCAAGTCATGGTTGGCCCCCGAGTTCTGGACGTTGACGAGAATGGGATCTTCCTCAGAAACGGATGGAACTATGCCTTGGTCAGCTGCAATTTCTAGGACCATAGGTTCTTCAGGAACGGGTGGAATTGTGCCTTGGTCAGCTGCAATTTCTAGGACCATAGGCTCTTCCTCATTCAGCACCTCACGGATGTAGCTCACCCTAGAGCTAGTTTCGGTAGTTTTTTGAGATTTAGAGACCTCGATGTTTTCTTCGGGCGTATCTATCTCCACGCTCTTAGATTTCTTCCAGCTCTTGACAACATGCTCCAAGAAGTCTTTGGGGGTCGCCCTCACGCATCCAAATCCAGCATGGGTGGGAAATTTAACTCGTTGGTGAGGAAGGGAGGCGACCAATCCAAGCATAGCTTGACTTGGAATACCTATGATAACATGATAATCACTTGTTAGATCCATGACTACGAAAGTGACGGTAGCCTTGGATCGGAAGGGATGTTCGCCAATTTCGAGCTCCAGTTCCACAGTTCTCTTTGCACCAACTTTATGGTTGGTGAAACCTTCCAGCCTTCCATGATAAGGTTTCAACATGGTGTCTTTCAAGCGCATCTATCAGAAAGCAGAATAGTACAGAATGTCACGGGAGGCCCCCGTGTCCACAAGAAGTCTCTCAGATTCAACATTGTCAATTCTACCCTTTACAACCAAGGGTTGTTCACGGGCAGCACGACTCCCCGCCAATTCGTTGGGAGAAAAACTAATGACTTCTTCCGCCTTATGAATCCAAGCAGGCACGTGGTACACTTTGCTTAGTTCATGGATCTGGTCCCTTAGCTTTCTGGTGGAACTCACCTCTTCAAGGATCACATGTAATTTGGCCCTAGGGGGCCTACGTTCTCCATCCTCACTTTTATCTTCATCTTCACTTTCTTCTTCTTTCTGCTTTCGCTTGCCATCCTTTTTCATGACATAGCAGTCTTATTTTCCTTCGTCAACCCACCGTTGGATCATTTTCTTGAGAGCCCAACAATTGTCAGTGGTGTGGCCATTGTCCTTGTGGAAATCACAGTATTTAGAAGTGTCACGAGGAAACTTCGGTTTATCGCTCAGCAGACGAGGAGGTGGAAGATTTACTAGTTGCATGATCTCCGAGATGGGTTTGGTTAGAGGGGTAAACACTTCAGGCTTCTCGGTGCTTCTTGTACTGTTCTTCCCCTCGGATCCCTTACCATTCTCATTGTCATTTTGGCGAGTGCCAGCCGCCTCTGGTTTTGCCTTGTCGGATCCCCTTTTCTTGCCTTTATCCTTAGCCATGGCAATGGCGTAAGCCACTTGGTACAATTCAGACTTGGACTTAGGTTCTCGGGCGAAGAGTTCATAGATGAAGGGACCGGATTTCAATCCGGAATTAAAACAAACAATAATCTCCCTATCAGTGAGGCTTTCTTCCACCTGGTCACCCATTTTGCGAAATCGATTGTAATAACTGAGGGTGGTTTCTCCCTTCCCTTGCTCTATATTGGCAAGGTCGATTAATCTCATCATTCTCCTTCCAGCCGTTGCAAAGTGGTTCAAAAATATTCTCCTCATGCCTCTCCAGCTATCGATGCAACCTTTTTTCAGCTCACGGAACCAGGTCAGAGCTGTTCTGGAGAAGGTGCTCGCGAAAGCTTTACAGAGCATGATTCAGCTATAGTGAGGAGGTTCATGGTTTGTTCGAAACTCTGCACATGGTCTTTCACGTCAGTGGTTCCGTTGTACTTTTCAAAGTTCGGGACCTTAAAGTGAGGATTTGGTGGTGCAGCAGTTATCCTCTGGGATAACGGACGAGTTGACCAGTCAAAGTCATCGTCATCAACCTTCTTTCCCATCTCCATGTCATCAAGTCTTTGTTTCAGGAGTTCCCATTGTCTGGTTTCCACTCCCTTATCGTTGCTAGAGTGGGTGCTGCGTTGGGAGCTACGGGTCGATTTATCCTTGGGATAACCATTCACCCTACTGTTTTCCACGTCATTTCGGTGGCTGTCACGTTTAGATGGTGCCTTATTTTGCCTTTGCTCCAGCTCGTGACCACCAAGTAACATTCTGTATGGTTCAGGTGTTCTCGGTCATACAAATTCACGAGGGCGAGGGCGGGGAGAGTCCCTTTGAGGACAAGGAGAATCATGGCGAGGTCGATGGGTTCGAGGAGACCTGGGACGACGAGGTGCCATGACGAGACGAGGAGGAGATAAACGCTTGGTCAAACTGAGCCTCGTCCTCAGGTCCCGTGAATTCACTTCTTGTTCCTTGGAACTTAACCGGCTTCTCAGGTCAACTACCTGGTCTTTCTTCTGGTTGGTATGCCGAGGACGGGGAGGATCTCGGAGGGCCTGCTTAGGTGGTACAGCGAGTTCGAGGGGGGGACCTCGTCGCTCACCTTGCTCCCTTCCACGAGAGTTTCCCATCGATGGCAGCATGAATTCAGCCATGGAATTGTCAGGATCCAATTGCAATAGGGCAGCCTGTGTCTCATACATTCTTTGCAACGTCTCCATCTGCCTATGTAGCAAAGTACGTCGGTCAACGGGCTGAGTGCCTTCTGCTTGGCCGACGTCGGCATTCTTCGTCATCTTCCTCCCAATTCTCTTCCCTCGAGGACGAGTAGGACGAGGAAGGTTAGCACCTGCTCCCTCGGTATTTGGTTGCCCTATAGAACGAAGAGTCATGGCGAGGGGAGG
Source organism: Adenophora triphylla var. japonica (assembly GCA_022495995.1). Taxonomy (NCBI): domain Eukaryota; kingdom Viridiplantae; phylum Streptophyta; class Magnoliopsida; order Asterales; family Campanulaceae; genus Adenophora; species Adenophora triphylla. The sequence goes on along the minus strand of JAFEMH010003626.1, from coordinate 75,762 downwards.
TGGTCCTTCAGGCTGAGGTGGGGGAGGAGGAAGCACCTCGGCATCTGGGTTAACCCCATTCACTTGGGTTTGTTCCTCAGCAGTTACACTTGTGAATCTTCCGTCTTCCATTGCAAATTAGTAATTGTAATAAATAAATTACCAATTGGGCGAATTTCACAATAATAAAGATTTCCAGCCAAACTTTGGGAAAAATTCAACGCCAAAGCGAAATTACAGATCGCAATTTGACAACGCCAAACTTTCCGGTCAAAAACGTTAGTTCCAAGCGAAAACTGGGCGAATTCCGGCTAAATCTGCAGAATCCGGCCAAAATTGGAACAGAGCCAAACGGAACGGAATTTTCCGTTGAATCAGAAAACAATTCCAGCAAGAATCAGGCTTCAGGCGAACTTTTTTCAGGCCAAACAAAGGGTGTTTGAATCGATTTCCCGGCAATGGAACCAATTGATGATGCCAAAATCGTCAAATCAGCCCAAATCCAAGCGATCGTCTTCTTCGGAGATCGCTAGGCCTGAAAATAAGACAAAACACGTAAACTAAGCCAGGGCTTGACCGGCGAAGGCCCTCCGGCGTGAGAATAAGTCACGGTTTTGTTGTGAGAAAATAAATTGACAGAGTTTCTGTATGTAAAAAAGTAACGTACCAAATAATGTGCTATATGACTTGTATTTATAGGGATGGATTGATAGAATTCATGTTGAATAGAACTTGTAAAGAGATAAGATATAATCATCAATGGATTATATCTGTTGAGGAGTCATTGTTTGACTTGAATTGATGCAGTTGGTTATAATCCTGATAAGATAATAACTGTTGAATCCTTGTTTGAATAGGACTGTTCAATCTGGTCGCCGGATAGCCGAGGAGCATAAATGTCTTATCTCGACATTTGTGTGTAAGCCGAGATGCGTGATTTAGCTTCCTCGTCCATTGATGATCTGACGGCATGTAATTACGCCGAAATACAGGATTTTGTCTCCTCATCATATGGAGGTATGCCGAGGTAAGAACTTTTCTCTCCTCGTCGTCTATCACTGCCCAAGGCCTGACAAGACAAGGAAAATGATAGGAAGAGCCCATTGATAATTGTTAAGGCCGAGGAGGTAAATCTCGGCATACGTGGAAGGTCTCCTCGGCACTTGTCATTGGAACATCTTGTACTTGTATATGGATTATGTTTATAGCCCAATCGATTTGGGCCCAACTCGGGCAAGCCCATGTTCGTATCTCGATTTATACTGTTCAAATAATATTAAAATAATATGAATAATGTTAATAATTGGTATAAAAATGAGTAGGAAAGAGAAAATATAGTGGGAATAGTAAAAAGTATGTGAGAGAAACTGATGACTTTGTCACCATTGTTGGTAAAATAAGATAGAGTTATGGTTATTGATGACCGATGACGTGAAACCGATGTGGATAACCATGACCCGGTCACCGCTGCGGATGGTCTAACACAAACTCCATAAATGTGCTATGTCTTTCACCAACATACGTCTATCATGGAAGATTCCCATCTCAATGGCGTCTACCGATATACGTCTATCATGGCAGATTCCCATCTCAATGGCGTCTAATCGTAGACCGCCATATGTCCAGACAAAAATCAATATGTCTTACCTAACGGGCCTTGGCCCAGTGGTACGAAGGTGACTTCCCGAAGGGGAGGTCGCCGGTTCGAGTCCCCCCAAGGGGATTCTTAGGGCTTAATTTCCTACCTTGGTTTCAGGGTCCTTAGGAGCCCCCGGGGCACATCCGTCCAGTTAAGGAAGCGGCATTGCTGGGCTTGTACCCTCAGTGTGGGGAGTTCAAATCTTGACAGGTGCAAAGCTGGAGCAGCCATTTGGTGTTGTAAGAGTGATGTAAATGCCTCTTTGGCAGGAGCAGCTGAAGCAGCCATTTGGTGATGTAAGAGTGATGCAAATGCCTTGTAGGAGGGATCCCTTGGGGCTCTGGAGTATAAGGGGTGCTGCCACCCTGGCTGCATAGGGCACATCCCGCGAGTTACCTCTGCCAGCATACTGTGGGGCCGATACCTGGTGATTGACGAAGCTGAAATTGATGTAAAGCCCAATTGATGTAAGTAGTTCTGATAATTTTCTAACTTGCTTTCTGTATTTCAGTTCTTTTTTTTTTTTTTTTTTTTTTTTTTGAGGCTTGCCCATCTCAAGGAAAGCCTTTTTAAGTCAATTCACAACTAAGTCCCTCAATTCACTGAAAATTCTCTTAAAGTCCCCACCACAAAAGCGCTTAATATTAACTAGGGAGGGATAAACATCCACTCTAACTCCTGGGGGGAGTCGAACCCAGGACCTCCGTGTTGGTGTCCTAGTGCTCTGGCCATCAGGTCAAGTCCCTGTTTCCATTATATCCGGTCTTCTTGGTTAGCTTAGTCATAAACCTATTAGAATTTCTTTTGAAATGTTGATTGCCATCTTGCAACTTGTAAAGTGAACTATCAGCTGCAAGTACAGAGACATGTGTTTTTGTTTAAATGCATATGGAAAGCGAACATAACTAAGAGTATGCACGAGCTGCTTGCACCATTTATGCAGTCGTGGCCAATAGTGTAAATGTCAAGGAGATGTCAAATACTTACTACTCCCTTTGTCCCGAAAAAATAGTCTCCTTTTTGTTTGTCCAAAAAATAGCTCCCGAAAAGTAGGCATTAAATATAGTGTAAATTTTAAGAATATATAAGCAAGTAAAGCATGGTCTATAATAACGCCGACTTATTAAATAGGACAATATTTGTGGGATGGATGGAGTACCTATTTTACATCACATAGTTGTGAACACCACAGGTTATTTGTGGAACTGTAGTTATTCATTCATGGTTGTTTCATACATACACATTACTTACCATTGCTGTTCTTTCTCAGTTCCCAAGGGTTAAATGGTTTCAATGGAAAGCTGATTTCGCAATATCTTCTCTTCCAAAATTGTAGTGATGCAAGAAGTCAGGGTAAATGAAGCTCTGTAAAGCTGAAGGTTGCAATATAAAGCTGGGTATTTCTGGTGACTGTAAAAAATAAAAACTTCCATGTTTCTGTTGCACTTGGATGTATATTCTGTAATCATTATGCTTGTATATATATAAGGGTTATGTATATTGTGTACTAATTTTGCTTGTATGTATAATATACTGTTTGGGTATATTACTGAATGAAATTTCATACACAATCTCGAGTTAGCGAAAATAGTTTGTAATGATAGCAAATTTCTCAATTATGCTTGTAAATATGATACTTTGTTTGGTTTACTACAGAACGGAATGAGTACAGATTTGCCAATTTTGCTGCATGCATTGGTACTGTTGGTGTTTTGGTACCCTATAGACAAGAACTCTTCAAACTCTGCATTAATCTTTAACGTTCATCACTTCATCACGTTACCTTACAGGAGCGGTCTCTTCTTATCAGTGATAGATTCTCTCAACCATTTGATTCAGTTTCTGCAGCAAATTTCAGATGTGCCATATCAGGTCAGCACTTCCTTCCCTTTCGCAAACATATTGAGTTCCTATTAACTCTCTAGCATTGCTTATACATTTGGGATTTTCACATACGCACTTTCATTAGTATTGTCTGTACATTTGGGATTCCTCCGCTGTTTAATTTTCTGATCCCATTTCATGCTAGTAGAAGTCAGCTCTGTTTAACTCTTCGGGGCCGTTTGGTAGGTCGATAAATGACCGGATAGGATTATTAGTCCAATAAAAGTATGTTTGGTAGATTAAATGCAACCGTAGTAATTATCCAAAGTACAACCTAGATAGGCATCTGAACACTTCTTATCCCCTTCTTATTTATCCTAAAAAAAGGTGGTATTATTAATCCCTGGATTAATAACCTCCTCCCTATTAATACATGCTAATCCTATCGGCCTACCAAACGAGCCAGTCTATTAATCCCGGGTTCAGAGGTGATGTTGTGTCAGAGACTAGCTCAACCCTGTGAGGAAATATTTAACAACTGTTTCGTTTGAATCATTGAAATATGAGCAAAATTATTTTGATCATACAAGTATATTTTGCACAAAAAATATAACCACTGAAAATTTCAAGTGAAATTAATACTCAGGTAGCATAATTAAGCTAATAAGTAGGAAAATACATTTAATAAACAAAATAATGAATACATTGAATAAACAAAAGAATGAATTGATCATTTTACAAATTATTCTTTCCTCTAGCACTATAAAGCATGAATTCCTTATCAAAATAATGATGGAAAAGGAGGAATACTCTGTGGTTGATTGAAGAAATTCTTTGGATCAACTTTGCTTTTGACTCGAACCAATCTCTCAAAGTTATCACCAAAGTATTTTGCACCCCAAATGCTTGCTTCTGCATAAGTTTTGGTGCTTACTCCCAAATCAAGATCCTTATAGTTCATGTATGAACTTCTTGGAGAATTGGAAACATAACGACCCAAATACTTATATACACTTCGGAGCCAGTTAACACGTCTATTCACCGATGCTGGTCTTTCCATGTCCAAATTAGCCCATTCAAGAAGAATGTACAAGTTCCCAGCTCTATGAGGAAATGGAATGGCTGACTCGGAGATCTCGTTCATCCTTCCACCATAAGGACTCAATACGAAATTTGGTGTCCCAACGTCAATTTTGAGGAACAATCTCCACAGCCCTTCAAGGCCTTCAATAGGAATTGGCTTCTTCGCGAAGTCAGATTTGCCTTTATGGAAAACTTAGGGGTAGCGGTCCGATTAAGCAAAGTTTGTGGTGGAGCTTGACTAGAGAAGGCTGAAATTACCATAGCAGATTGAACCCAACTCACTTCGGTACAATCTTCTCTCACTAAACCTAGCTCCGGAAAGCCTTCTTGCATCATAGGAAATAGCCTATCAATTCCTCCCAAGAACACCGCGTCAAATGTAATAAGAACTGTTTTCTTCCCACCCAAATTAATAGTTGATAATTGAGCTCTCAAGAATAAATCTCTATCAGCATTGGGTGCAAAAGATTGCCACTTGTGGAAAATGGTCGTTGCATTTTGTTCTAAAGTTTTTGTTTTGGCAAACACGGTAACAGTCTCAGGAACATCAACCAAGCTCAACTTCCAAGCAACAATGACCCCAAAACTCGAAGCCCCACCTCCCTAATGGCCCAAAACAAATCATCCCCCATGGATTTTCTATCAAGAATGTTTCCATTTACGTCAATCAATCTTGCATCTATGACATGATCAGCAGCAAGACCGTATTTTCTATTTAGTGTGCCATAACCTCCACCACTAATGAGTCCACCAACTCCTACAGTTGACCAAGTGCCACCTGGAAAGGCGAGAGTCCTACTTTTCTCAGAGATCCTATAATAGAGTTCCCAAGACTTGCACCACCTTGAACCCATGCAGTCTTGCTAGCAACATCAACACTTATTGATTCTCACTTTGTACGCATGCAATTGTGAAAAATTGAGGTTTGAGAAAGAACAGAATGGTTCAAATCCAATACCATGTCAAACTGCTACGAGGTCAATTAAGGGGTAAATAAAATAATTGAATTCAAACTTCACCATTTTCTGCTGAACATAAAGTCCTTAAATGATCTTGCAAAAGAATGATAAAATAAAATACATGGTATCAAAATGTCAACTGTTTACAATCAAGAGCTTAGAAAGTCTTGTCTGGAAGTCAACCCTGAAACCACATCAAGTAATCAAGTGTTTAAGTAATTGATTCAAAATGAAACCCTTAAATTGAGCTTACTTTAGTCAACTATGGTGTTCCAATTTTTACATTTAATTCTGTATGTTGTTCTCCCTCTGTCCCAAAAAAGGAGTCACACTTTCCTTTTTTTTTTTTCGATTATATACTCACGTAATTTCGCCAAAATTCTCTTATCAAAGACTCCATCACGATGTTGTTATCGTACAATGTTTGTCAAATCTCCAGATTAAATGTTGATTGTCATCTAGCAACTTGTATCAACTGAACTATCGGGTACAAGTATAGAGTCATGGCTGAATCGAGATAAGGAAAAAAAATATCCTCCTTAGGTGCTCGTGATGGTTTTGGTGTCGAGATCATCATCTACCACCACCTTTTCCATCTGTTTCTTAGTTTGCAGGGTTTAAATTGTTACAATGACTAGCTGATTTTTCAATCTCTTCTCTTCAAAAAATGTAATGGTGCAAGGAGTCTCTGTAAATGAAGCTCTGTAAAGCTGAAGTTGGCAATTTTAATCTGGTTGCTTGCTGGTAGACCGTAAAATCCCCATGTTCTTGTTGCTATTTGATTTATGTATATTGTGTAATCATTAAGCTTATATATATAATGGTTTACAGGGGTGTGCAAACCCGCCCATCGTCCCGCAAAAACCCGGCCCGCAAGGCCCGCGTCCGCAATGTTTCAACCCTGCTGGGCTTGACAGTGTGTGTGTGTGTGTGGGTGTTGTAATGGGTTTTCGATTATTTTTAATGGAATTTGCGGTTTTCTTTTTTTTAATTACTTGGAATGTTATTGAAGTGTTTATTGTCGGAAATACTTGTGTTGTTTTTTTGTGATCCGGCAAGACGGGTGGAAGTAGGTGGTTGTCAAACAAAATTTCAAAAGGCCCTCATAGGCAATCAAGTTATCTTTACTCCCGTCTTAAAATAAATATTCAATTTTTTTTTTAGTTATTCAAGAGCAAATTCAATTTTTTAGACATTAATTTTGAGACGGAGGTATTACTAAATGAGAACTTACTGATAAGTTCTCATTTGTTTGGTCGTCGAAGAGGTCGCCGGAGTTGGTGGTCCCCGGAGTTGATCGTGTTCTTAGTGGTAGTTTAGTTGACAACTGAGAATTTACTGATAAGTTAATTTCTCAGTTGTTTGATCGCCGGAGTTGGTGGTCGCCGGAGCTAATCGTGTTCTTAGTAGTTTAGTTGACAACTGAGAACTTAGTGATAAGTTAAGTTCTCAGATGTTTGGTCGCCGGAGAGGTCGCGGAGTTGGTGGTCGCCGAAGTTGATTGTGTTCATAGTAGTTTAGTTGACAACTGAGAACTTATTGATTTGTTCTCAGTTGTTTGGTTGTCGGAGTTGATCGTGTTCTTAGTAGTTTAGTTAACAACTGAGAACTTACTGATAAATTAAGTTCTCAGTTGTTTGGTTGCCGGAGTTGGTGGTTGCCGGAATTGGTGGTCGCCGGTTGTTCGTGTTCTTAGTAGTTAAGTAAGTTCTCAGTTGTTTGGTCCCCGGAGTTGATCGTGTTCTTAGTGGACACAACTGAGAACTTACTGATAAGTTAATTTTTTAGTTGTTTGGTAGCCGAATTTGATGGTCGTCGGAGTTAATCATGTTCTTAGTAGTTTAGTTGACAACTGAGAACTTACTGATAAGATAAGTTCTCAGTTGTTTGATCGCCGGAGTTGGTAATCGCCGGGGAGGTCGCCAGAGTTGATCGTGTTCTTAGTATAGTAGTTAAGTTGACAACTGAGAACTTGTTAATAAGTTAAGTTCTCAGTTGTTTGGTCGCCGGAGAGGTCGCCGAAGTTGGTGGTCGCCGGAGTTGGTAGTCGCCGGAGTTAATTGTGTTCTTAGTAGTTTAGTTGACAGCTGAGAACTTACTGATAAGTTAAGTTCTCAGTTGTTTGGTCGCCGGAGTTGGTAGTCGCCGGAGTTAATTGTATTCTTAGTAGTTTAGTTGACAACTGAGAACTTACTGATAAGTTAAGTTCTCAGTTGTTTGGTCGTCGGAGAGAAAAAAAAAGTCGCCGGAGTTGATGGTTGCCGGAAGTGTTGACCGGAGAAAATGGGGAGGGGGTGACCTAAGGTGATGGTGGTTGGAGAGAAATTAAATTGTTAAAGAGGGTGGACTTAGTAAAATGATAGAAGGGTGAACTTAGTAAAATAATGGGAGGGTGTACTTGTTAAGCTAGGGATTATAAGCAAAATACAACTTGTCCTAGAATGTAGTATTACTTTGTTAGAGGGATTATATGGTAAATTCCTCATCTATCTAGATAAATCACACCATTTTACTTCCTCCACTAGATATAAAACTATGCACAATACAATACTAGCGACGAAAATAAACCAACAGTCAGTTAAGCAATTTTATTTTTTTGATAAGTAGCTAGCAATTACTTTTATACTTCTTGCGTCCCATGCAAGAAAAAGTTCTTATTTGATGATCTTCTACTTTCAAAACTATGCGTTAGGTTTCACTTGGTAGATTCATATTTAAGAGGATTACTCTGTAGAAGTTCATTTTGGATCCTAGAGATGTTCATTTTGGGTTTTAGTCCAGTTGGTTTAAGTTGGTCACACACATGTTCCTCTTTTAGACAGTTTACTGATCTTTGTCGTTTTGTGAATGTGAAAGTTTTTTCAAAATACAATATCTAATTTGTAAGCCCGTCAAGCCCGAGCCCGCTCAATACCCGTTTAAAGCCCGTTAATTTGAGCCCGCAAGAAGCCCGCTATGTTGGGCTCTTGAAATTAAAGCCCGCAACTAAATGAGCCCATACCGGGCTTTGCCAAAGCCCGTACAGGTTTATTTATATTGTGTACTCACTATACTTGTATATATAATACTCCCTCTGTCCCGGAACCCCGGAACGACAGTCTCACTATTTTTTATGGTTAATTTGTTTGAACTTGGACGAAAGGTTTAGGAAAAATAATTACCCTAATTAAAAGTTATTAATGGTAGTACGTTTAATGGTGTATTAATAACAAGTTTTAGAATTTTTTTTCGGGATAATTATTTTTCATACTCCCTCCATCCCATAGTAATATGCAAAAAGAATTATTTTGGGCGTCTCAAAGTGATAAGCAAAGTCCCAAAATAGAAATGAGATCCAATTGTTATACTCACAATAAATACCCACAACCATCAGGCTTTGGCCTGGTGGCCAGAGCTCATGGCTTCCAACCTGGAGGTCATGGGTTCGATCCCCCCCCCCCAGAATTTAGAGGGAAGACTTTCTCTCCCTAGGATTCCTAGGCGCTTCTCTGTGTGTGTGTGTGTGAGTAGTGAAAAAAAATAAAAAAAATAAATACCCACTTACTTCATTTTCTCATCCCTATCCATAACATTCACAACACATCATCTTTTTCGCCCTTTTCCTTAATTCTTGTATCGAGCCCATTTGTGGATATTACAATGAGACAGAGGGAGTATATCGACTAAAAAGTGGGACAATCATTACGAGATGGATGGAGTATACTGCTAATGTTTTGGTACCTATACACAATCATTCTACAAACTCTTTATTAATCTTTAATGTTCGTGATGTTCCCCTTCAGAGCGCTCTCTTCTTATCAGTGATCAACACAGTGGTCTAATGATAATGATTAGGGGGTTAAATGGTTCAGTTCAAATCGCGGTTTGAGACCGAACCGAATCAAACCATGTGATTTGGTTTGGTTTTCAAGTATAAATGATTCGGTTCGATCTCAAATATTGACAAACCACATGGTTCGATTTGGTTTGTGGTCTGACCCTCCCAAACCAAACCAAATCGAACCGAACCAAACCGCAGTTTGAGATCGCGAGACCGAACCACCAAACCAAATCGCGAGACCACACCACCTAACCGAACCACATTAAATAAACTAATCTTAACCCCTGTTTTGTATCTTATTTAATATTTTTGTATCTTTATTGAAATTTACATAAACTAATCCTAACCCCCGTTTTGTATTTTATTTAATATTAATTTCATCATTTGTTATATTTATTACGACACATAAATAATCAAGTTCTCTCCTCGATCGCCATTGTAAAGTGTTTTTCTTTCTCGACCTTTCTCTTCCTATAGTCTCTTAAACACTCGCATTTTTCTCTCTTACTCCTTGATCACGAAAAATTTAAACAATATGAAAATGAGTTGCGATCTGAATCGTGGTTTGAACCGTAGTCTAAATCATGGTCTGAATCACGGTGTGTACCGCGGTCTGAACCGTATAATTGAACCGCGGTTTGAACCAAACTATTACGGTTTGGTTTGGTTCGGTTTGAATTTTTTCATGGTTTGATTCAATTTGGAATTTTCCCAAATCGATTACTAGTGGTTCGGTCTGTAAATTCCCCCAAACCGAACCATTTACACCCTTACTAATGATCCTCTTCCTGAAGATTCCGATTTCTGTTTCTGCTGCAAATTTCAGAAGTGCCCTACTTGGTAAAGCACTTCCCTTCCCTTCCCTTACCTTTCGTAATCCTATCGAGACTCTTATTAATTGCAATGTCTATACATTTGGGTAAAAAAGATAGCTCAAGAACATAACTTGCGAGTAGTACCTGTGAAAGCTTGATATACATTGTTGAGCCACGATCTAACAACTTAAGCTTTTAGATAAAACATTTTCGTTCAAGTGGTAACTGTACATGGTATCAGAGCGCAATGTCTCGGGTTCGATTCCGCCCGCTTCCATTATTTCCCAGATTGATGTGTGCAAAAATTGCACTATGTTGGCACTTAAAAAACTTTATATGTGCATAGATTTAACAATCAACTTTGAATGCGCACTTTTAATTTAAATTTATGACATTATTTTACTGCACAAAATCTTGAAACACATAATAAATGAATACTTTAAATAATTTATTACAAAGACAAAAATAAATGTGTACCTTGATCCATGCTATTCACTTTGGTAATGATATTTTCTTTCTTGCCGTTGTCTTTAAGTTCCTCTTGATTGTGCTGGAGGATTTCCTTAATTTCTTTTCTCTTTTCTTTCCTTGAAAGCCCTCATTTATATTTTCTCTCTTTACACCTTTTGTTAGTTCCCTATCCTAAGAGGAATATACTGTTGTAACCAAATGCTGAAAGGATCGATCGCACCCAGACAACCACACAAATAATAAAGCAAATGGGACATATGAATTTACGTGGTTCGGAGAAAGTCTCCTATGTCCACGGGCGGCAACCAAATAAGATTACTATATCAAAGAGATTACAAAGTTTTTACAAAAGTGTATCTCTCACACTTTCCTAACACTAAAATGTCTTTTTCTCTCAAAGTGTTTCTCATACTCAAATTGTTGCTACATAAATCCAAAACAATTAAGAGCCTATTTATAGGCACCAAACATCTCCATAGAAGATGTATTTAGAGAAAGGAAGAACCAAGAGCCTCCCTTGGAAACTCAAACACCACCATACATGAACCATGTGGATAATTATCCAAAATCAAATGAATGTAGATGAGTCTAGAACTTTTGTTAAACCAACAATCTCCACCTTGGCAAAAGTTCCCAATCACATACATGAACCATGTGGATAATTATCCAAAATCGAAAAGTGTGTGTGTGTGTGTTTGTGTTGCTTTTGAAAAGGAGCTTTGAATGGCAAGCTTTAATCTTGGTTTGAATGACAAACATTGATTGTGGTAAAAAATGAGCGTTTGAATGACAAATATCGGTTTTGAGTTTGAAAAGGAGTTCGAATGACGAACTGGAATCTTTAGTTTGAATGACAAACGTTGATTTTGGTAAAAAGAGCCTTTGAATGACAAACGTCGATTTTGAGTAAAAAATGAGCGTTTGAACGACAAACGTCGATTTTGAGTTTGAAAAGAGCGTTTGAATGAAAAACGTCGATTTTGATTCGGAAATGAGCGTTTGAATGACAAATGTCGATTTTGAGTTTGAAAAGAGCGTTTGAATGAGAAACGTCGATTTTGAGTTTGAAAAGAGCGTTTGAATGACAAACGTCAATTTTGAGTTTGAAAAGAGCGTTTGAATGACAAACGTCGATTTTGAGGGATTTTGAAATGAGAGTTTGAATGACAAACGTCGATTTTGAGGGATTTTTGAAAAGGAGTTTGAATGACAAACTTCGGTTTTGAACCGGGTGTTACGATGTTACCAATTTTATGAAAAAGGTAGTAAATGAGATGCGATCAACGAGTCATTTTGTGACTCGGACATTTGTAAGTAAATACTATCAACAAACCAAACGGTTTGGACTTGTAAATGACAGTATTGAAATGCAGTATCAATGGATCGAACGATCCGGACGGTAAAAGTGCGATCGATGAGCCAAACGGCTCAGATTTGTAAAGGTGCGTAACATAAATGACAATATCGATGGATCAAACGATCCATACTTGTAAATGACAATCACGAACCAAACGGTTTGGACGGTGAAAATGCGAATCAACGGATCGAACGATCCAGACGGTAAATGACAGAAAAGTAAAAACAGGATTTGAACGCCGTTTTAACCCGAAATTACTTCTCTTATGGGAGAGAAAATGATTAGGGACTAAATTGTATCAAGTCCCATAGACGGCGTTACGTCTACATTTTGAGATTTTCGACCGGATCAAAAATAGCGTATGACGCGTAAATCGAGATAGAAATGAAGTTTAGAGAGAGATAGAGTGTTACTAATGGCTAGGTATTGACTCTTTGACTCGGAAAGGCTTATACGAGATACGATTTAGTGTTTGGGAGGTGTTTCAGAAGTGTTTGGCTCGTGTTTGGTCAGAAAATGTGGTTTTCACGCAAATCGAGGCATTTTGGGGCTTGGGAGTGGGTTTGGTTGGCTGGAACCGTGGGAATTTGATGAGAGGTCATAATTTTTTTTGACCCTTTTACAGAATGACAGCCTCTGTATTTATAGGAGGTAAAATTGAAGAACAGGCTGAACGGCCTTTCATTCAATTTGAGGGGTTTTTGGGTATTTTGGAAATTGAAGGGGCTTGATGACGATTCTGGCTTTTCATGAAGAACAGACCGGACGGCCTATCTCTCAATTTCAGGGGTATTTTGGTCTTTTCACCCTTAAATTTGATTAATGGAGATGTGGGGGGGGGGTTGTGCATGTGTGCCATGTGTCCCTGTAAGTCACCTAAGATATGGTTTTTGTCCCGTTAATCCCGATTTAGAATGTTTTCTAAATAATTGTCCGAGAAAATATCCGAAACAGCCCCGGAAAGTCCTAGAAATTGCGTATTTTGAGGAAAGTGGTACTTTTACGTGTGATAAAGTGTGTTGAGTACACTTTGAATCTTGGATGCACGGGGCAGTCCTGGGAAGTCTCGTTGACTCGGAACGGGGGAGTTAACGGACTTCGGTTAACTTGGAAAGGGCCAGTTAATGGATTCCAGTTAACTTTTAACGGATTGCAACAATCCGGATTTGGGTACTTACAAGTACCATTTCTTCGATCTCGCTCTATCTCCATCCCAAGTATCTTATTTGCTTCTCCCAAGTCCTTCATCTCAAATTCCTTCGAAAGCTGATCCTTCAATTTATCGATCTCCACCTTGCTATTGGATGCAATCAACATGTCATCGATATACAAGATCAAATAAATGAAGGAACCATCTCTAAGTTTTTGGAAATACACACAATGGTCAAACTGGCTTCGAGTGTAGTCATGCTCCACCATGAACTGATCAAATCTCTTATACCATTGTCGTGAAGACTATTTCAGTCCATACAAAGACTTCTTCAGTTTGCAGACCAAATCTTCTTTACCAACAACTTGAAAACCATCAGGTTGGGTAACATAGATCTCCTCCTCTAAGTCTCCATGTAGGAAAGTTGTTTTTGCATCAAGCTATGCTAGCTCAAGATCAAATTGAGTAACCAAAGCCAACAAAATTCGTATAGACGAATGTTTAACAACAGGAGAAAAAATCTCATTGTAATCTATCCCTTCCTTTTGAGCATAACCTTTAGCTACCAAACGGGCCTTGAAGCGAGGACCAACGACTTCTTCTTTCTTGGCAAACACCCATTTACATCCAATCGCTTTCTTACCCTTCGAAAGTTGCACCAAATCCCAAGTCTGATTTTTCTTCAAAGACTTCATTTCCTTATTCATAGCCTCTTCCCATTTTGAACTTTCTGGACTATGTACAACTTCTTTATAAGTGTTGGGAACTCCCTCAATCATGGGAAGGGCATATGCCACCATGTCATCAGAGTGGGTAGGTCTTCAAAACTCCCTTCTTGGTCTATTCCTTGCAATAGACTCGTGTACCTCTTCCTCTTGATTTTGTTCCTCGTTGTGGTCTTCCTCCACCTGCTCGGAACTCTCCTCTACCTGTTCAATAGTCTCTTCAAGGATAGGATTATCAACAGGAGTAAATACTACCTTCTTTACCTGCTTAGGGGCATCATCTTCTTTCTTCGAGGACATCATAGATTCGTCAAAAGTTACATATCAACTTTTGACAATCTTCCTTGTGTCAGGGCACCATAACCTGTAACCTTTGACACCACTACTAAAGCCCATGAACATGGCTTTCTTTGCTTGAGGGTCCAACTTACTATCTGTCACATGATAGTAGGCAGGGCATCCAAACACATGCAAATGGTCATAATCACTAACCGATTCTCCCGACCATACTTTAAGAGGTATCTTTCCTCCATTTCCAGCTGAGGCAACCGATTCACCAAGTGAACTGCATAGCTGAGAGCCTTAGCCCAAAATGCCTTACTCAAGCCTGTTTGGGACAACATGCAACAAACCTTCTACACCAAGGTCTTGTTCATTCTCTCAGCAACCCCATTCTGTTGCGGTTTACTAGGAATTGTGAAGTGACGAACAATCCCATCTTCTCGACATACCTCCAAGAATGGGTCATACTTATATTCACTGCCATTATCAGATCGAAGCTTCTTGATCTTTCGACCAGTCTGGTTCTCCACCATTTTTTTCCATTAAAGGAATTTACTAAGCACCTCGTGCTTGTGCCTCATAGGGGTACATCCAAACTCTTCTCGAGTAGTCATTAGTAAAGGTGACGAACCACCTTTTACCTCCCAACGAAATTTTCTTCGTCGGATCCCACACATCAGTGTGAACATAGTCCAAAATGCCCTTGGTTTGGTGAATTGCACTGTCAAACTTCACCCTTCATTGTTTACCATATACACAATGTTCACAAAAGTCAATCTTACCCGTCTTAGCACCTTTAAGCACACCACGGTTAACTAATGTATGCAGGGCCTTCTCTCCAGTATGTCCAAGTCGCATGTGTTATAACTTTGACATATCTGGCTCATTTAAACTCGCTACTCTCGACTGTTCAACAATAGTGCTTCCATCGAGGTAGTACAAATTACCTCTACGAGTTCCTTTCATCATCACCAAAACTCCACGAGTTACCTTTAGGTGACCTCCTTCCATGGTGACACAATAGCCTTTTTCATCTAAGGCTACATAAGAAATTAGGTTCTTCTTCAAACCAGGGACATACTGAACATCACTTAGTCTTCGAAAGGTGCCATCAAACATCTTCAAATGCACTGAGCCAATCCCTTTTGTTTGGAAAGTGTTGTTGTTCCCCATATATACAACTCCACCATCGAACTCTTTAAAGTCCGAGAACATCTCCTTTTAAGGGCATATGTGGTAGGAGCAACCGGAATCCAAGATCCACTCATAAGTGTGACAGGTTGAGAGTGAGACTGTCAATGCGTCATCAACGTCGCTGTCATCATTCCTAGCCACATTCGCTTTGGGCTCTTTCTTCTTCATGCGGGGGCAATCTTTCTTCTAATGCCCCTTTTGTTGGCAATAGGCACATTCATCTTTGCCAACTCTTTTCCGATCAACTGATGTTCCCCTTGACTTCGACTGGGACCGACCACGTTTACCATTATTTCGACTATAAGTCCTCCCACGAACAGTTAAGGCATCCGAATCGGAGTCTCGATATGTTCCCTTGTCCTTTTTCCGTACCTCATTGTTCTTCAAGGCATTAGAAACATCATTAAATTTAATTTCAGTTTTTCCATGCAATAATGTAGTAGTCAAATGTTCATAGGACTCAGGTAGGGATTTAATAACAACAATGCTTTATCATCATCATCAATTTCAACATCGAGATTTTGCAAATAAGTAATGATTTTATTAAAATAATTCAAATGTTCGGTCATCGAAATACCTTTCTTGTAATCAAATCGAAAAAGTTTTTCTTCAAGTAGAGTTTATTCTCTACGTTTTTATGCATGTACTTGGCCTCAAGTTCGTCCCATAACTCTTTGGCCGATGCCACTTTCATGAACGGGTACTTTTGGTCCGTTCCAAGACAAGAACAAATCGTCCCACAAGCTTGGCGATTAAGTTTAGCCCATTCCAAATCTGGCATATCTTTGGAATTTTCCTCGAGTGTAAATTCGAGGTCTTGAATAGCAAGCAATTCCAAAGCTTCGCCTAGCCAAATGCCAAAATTAGTTGTGCCAATAAAATTTTCAACTTCAAAATTAGTGTCAGATACTTTTGGTCCGCGTTTTAATTTTGAACTAGTTTCAGCCATTTCAAATTTTCTCCACCCAAACAATTATCTAAACAAATGGAGAAAGAAATACAATTCTTGAAAAAATTATTTTTCAAAAAGAATGCCATTATATCAAACACCTACGACCTCCGCCCCTTTTTTTTCCAAAAAACAACAACCAAATAAGCTTTTTAATTAAGTCTTTGAAATGCTTCAAAAGTATTTACTATAGTACCAACTTTATCAAACTAGGAGGAATTTTTAATATGTACTAATTGAATTAGATGACTAAAGTCACTCACAGTTACTTAATTTCAATTCAATCCAAGCTACTTGGACTAATAGTGGAGGGATGAAATAAAACAAACATCACACACAAAAACTGAACTTTAAAAAGTACTTATCTCATGAGGTGGAATGTGTAGGAACGCCAAGTAGTCATTGGGGTCGATCCCAATGTCGTATTTGATGTACACGACTTCAATCTCAAACATCAATGTTGAGCAAATCTCCAATACTAACTTCTACGACCAAATTTCTGATACCAATTGTTGTAACCAAATGCGGAAAGGATCGATCGCACCCACACAAATAATAAAGCAAATGAGACACAAAAATTTACGTGGTTCGGAGAAAGTCTCCTACGTCCACGGGCGGCAACCAAATAAGATTACTATATCAAAGAGATTGCAAAGTGTTCACAAAAGTGTATCCCTCACACTCTCCTAACACTCAAATGTCTTTTGCCCTATAAAATAACAAAAATTATAAATAAGGGATCATAGAACAAAATAAATCGTTTATTTTATTGAATTGACACTAGCTTTTAAGGGGTTAAATGACATATTTTATAAATAAGAGATCATAGAACAAAATAAATCTTTTATTTCATTGAATTTCTTTTTAATTCTTATGTTATCATAATTTATTAAAAAATTATTCAAATTCAAATATTTAGTTTTTTTTTTAACAATTTCTTGTTATCCAAATTTGTTAAAACTAAAGGGTGGGTGAACAATTTTTTTTTTATAATATTCTCTTCATCTTGCTCTCTCTCTCGCTCGTCACTTTCAGATCCCACCCCAAGGCCCTTCCTACCCCTTTCTCTTAATCCACTCTTCTCATCCTTCCGCCGCCTCCCTCGTTTCTGGCTCCCCACTTCCGCCAACGTTTCTAGCCCTCACATAAGCCCAAGTCTCCCTTTCCCTCTCTCCGTCTTTCCCCTTTTCGGTCCGACATTTTCCGACACACATACCTCCTCCGATCTTCTTCTCCGGCAACGCTCGAAACACCCAAAACTGAGTCTAGATCCTCCTCTTTCTGTCGACGTTCATCTCTCTGCTCTCAATTTCGCCAAAAGACCAAACGAGTCCAACCGAAGGTTAAAAAAAAAAGAGTCCAAACGAGGGTTAAATACTTGTTTGATTTTAAGTTGATTTGAGTTTTATTTGTAATATGATTGTTCTTTGACTTAGTATTCCTCCCACTCATTCTCTCTCCTATTAAATATTTTTAACTTTTACATTCTCTCTCCTCTAATCTTCTACCCACTTTCAAAAAAATCAATCATTAACTACTATTTTATACCCTACATTTAACTTTTACATTTTCTCTCCTCTAATCTTCTACCCACTTTCAAAAAATTTTCTTAAGAAGCGTGAAACCCACACCAAGGAACCTTGGTGTGGGACGGAGGGAGTATTATTTTATAGGGCAAATGACAATTAAGAGTCTGAAGTCTACGGAGAGGTACCAGATTGGGGCCTCTGAACGGGAAATGACCAAAATGCTCTCACTGAATCTCACGTGGTAATTTAACGGGTTTTTTGGACGGAAAACATCAAAAAGCCTCAAATCTATCTATATATAATAACAGGATGGTCAAAATCCCGCCCAAACCAGGGGTATTTTCGTAACTTCACACGATGGCAATTTTGCAATTAACCCGGCGTAGAGAACACGTGTGACGCTGTAATTGGGCGCGTGGCGTACACGCGCCGACAAAGGCGCGTGTACGCGTCATGGTTTTTCTTTTTTTTTTTTTTAAAGAGACATGTGGCGAATTCTGATTGGCCGGATTATTTTCAGATTTTTAATTTTCATCCCGTTTTTTCGACCTCAATTTTTTTATAAAAAAATTTTTTTTTAAAAAAAAAATTTTACACCAAAATTCATAATTTTTTTCCCTCTTTAATTAGAGACTAATTTCATTTAATTTGGACACAAAAAAAAAACACTATTTTTTAAATATAAATTTCTTAATTATATTTTCTTTATTTTTCTTTTTAATTTTTCAATATCTTTTTTTTTTAAATTAATTAAGTGTGAAGTATATTTTTTTTATTATAAATGATGATAATAATAATCATAATTTTACTAATATGAATATTAGTACTGCTTCCTTTGCCTCAAAAATTAATGTTTTTAATGTTAGTTCATTCGTTTCAAAATTTGAAATTAATTTTTTTAACATATTAAGTAATATTTTATAAAATATTCCTTGGGACGAATATAGTCATTTATTTTTTTACCCGAATTAGTATTATTTTGTAAAAATTAATGTTTATAATGTTCGATTCTTCGTTTCAGAAAATAAATATTAATTTTTGAGACATGTAATTAATTGAGGCAAAGGAATCAATTTTTTTTTTTGGATATAGAAAGTAGTATTAATTATGGGATGAAAGTAATATATTCATTTTTTAATTGACGAATTTTTTTTTAAAAAAAGTAGAATTTTTTTATATGTCAAAAAAAAAATGAACATTGCTTCTTTCGTCTCAATGAACATTTGAAAAAATAATACTACTTTATTCGTCTAAAAAATTAATGTACTATTTAGAGACGAAGACACTAACATTACAAACATTAATTGCAGAGGCGAATGAAGTAGTATTATTTTTAAAAATATTTGCTCATTTTTGAATTGAATTAATTTTTTTGGCCAATATAACAATGTATTTGGAAATGTATAATGAAAGACTTTTACACCAAAAATCATAAATTTTTTTTATCTATAAATATAGACTATTTTTATTTGATTTGGACACAGAAAAAAAACCCCTCTTTTTTAAATATAAATTTCGTATCTTAATTATACTTTGTTAATTTTCCTTCTTAATTTTTCAATATCTTTTTAGTGAAAATGATTGAAGTGTGAAATATTTTTTTAATGTTTATAATGTTCGTGTCTTCGTCTGAGAAAATAAATATTAATTTTTGAGACAAGTAAGTCATTGAGGCAAAGGAAGCAATATTTTTTTTTTGATATAGAAAGTAGTATTAATTATGGGATGAAATTAATATTCATTTTTGAATTGAAGGAATTTGTTTTTGTAAAAAAGAAGAATTTTTTAATATGTCCAAAAAAAATTGAACATTGCTTCTTTCGTCTCAATTAACATTTTAAAAAATAATACTAATTTATTCTTCTAAAAAATTAATGTACTATTTTGAGACGAAGACACTAACATTACAAACATTAATTGCAGAGGCAAATGAAGTAGTATTATTTTTAAAAATATTTGCTCATTTTTGAATTGAATTAATTTTTTTGCCAATATAACAATGTATTTGAAAATGTAAAATGAAAGACTTTTACACCAAAAATCATAAATTTTTTTTATCTATAAATATAGATTATTTTTTTTTTGATTTTGACACAGAAAAAAAACCCCTCTTTTTTAAATATAAATTTCTTATCTTAATTATACTTTGTTAATTTTCCTTTTTAATTTTTCAATGTCTTTTTAGTGAAAATTATTTAAGTGTGAAATATTTTTTTTAATTAAAAATGACAATAATAATTTTACTAATCATAAAAATGAAGATATAAAATAAAATAAAAGTGATAGTGTATAGGATGATGAGTTGGAAGGGTGTTGAATGTGGGTTATTGGGATGTGGTAATATGATTATTGGGTTTATTTTAGTTCGATACATCAAACAATTTATTTTATTTTTTAAAAAAAAAAATCTTTGAAGCATAGTAAATAAAGTATTAATAAATTTTCCAATTTTTCTATTCGTCTAAAAAAATTGTGTATTTATAAAAACGAATATCGGGCTTGAAAATTATTTTAGTTCGATATATCAAACAATTTATTTATTTCAAATTTTCTAAATAAAAGTGGTGGTTTATATGATTTTGATTTTTCTTCTCAAAATTAAATAAGTTAAATTGAAAATAAATATCATTATTATGTTCATGATGAGTTAATGTAAATAAATATGACATATTGTTTTCTAATTTTTATAATTCTATCGATACATCAAACAATTTATTTAATTTTTTTTTAAAAAAAAATTCTTTGAAGCATAGTAAATAAAGTATTAATAAATTTGTCGATTTTTCTATTCGTCTCAAAAAATTGTGTATTTATAAAGACGAATATCGGGCTTGAAAATTATTTTAGTTCGATACATCAAACAATTTATTTAGTTCGATTTTTCTAAATAGAAGTGGTGGGGTATAGGATTTTGATTTTTCTTCTCAAAATTAAATAAGTTAAATTGAAAATAAATATCATTATTATGTTCATGATGAGTTAATGTAAATAAATATGACATATTATTTTCTAATTTTTATAATTTTTTCTTCTTATTTTTCTTTCTTTCAATATATGTACTTATATAGTATTGTTTTCTTTTATATTTGATGTTGGGCTTGGAAATTATGCTAAATTGAGATAGGTACTCCTATTGATAATAGTCATACAATTACAATGGAGTACTAAATGGTTGCTTAACTTGCCATAACTATTTTCGCTTCGTTGGCTCCGTTAATATATATAATATTATATGTATATATAATATTTTATATCTTTAAAATGTTTATTTAAAAAGTTAGATTTATTTTACAAAACTAATTCACAGTGATACTAATAAATTTGTTAAGAAATAATAATTTCAATTATTAATTTCGTAAAATAATTTGAAGCTGTGTTTTTCCTATAAAAATATTTCTCTCATTTAGTCATTTTATTTAATTTTCGTCTTTTAAGCATCAATAACTCCTCATGCATCGCACTGATGTAGCACTATATTTATTTTGGTGACCTTTAATATGATATTTGTAATGACAATATAGTTTTTAAAGAATTGTTTTACAATGTATACAAATTTCTCTATTTCCTTTTGTATTTGTTTAGATTTCGATCAGTTATTCGTTAGTAACTGTCCGTGCATCGCACGGGGGTCACACTAGTTGATAAAAAGTAGTAACTTTGGGCCCTAAATTGACAAAATTAAGACTTCAGGCCCCAATCTGATATCTACTCTAGACTTCAGGCCCTAAATCGTCGTTTGCCCAAAATTTAAAGAGAGTTACTATTTAAATCCCAAAAAGCTATTAGTAAACCCCAAATGAAAAAAATGCAAAAATGCCATTGAGGTTAATTACTTTTTTACCCTTTTGTTCATCTTCTCCCATTCACTCCATTCACCACTCTCCCCCCCCAACCCCCATTTTCAGCCCCTTACTTTCTCTCTCTATAAAAAAAAATCTCATTCTCAAAATTTTAACATTTTTTTTTTAATTCAAAAAAACGGAAATTACCAGAGTCGGCCATCACCTGCCGACTTTGGGCTTAAAAGTCGGCCATACCCGGACGACTTTAGGCTTAAAAGTCGGCCACTACCGGCCGATTCTGGGAAAAAAGTCAACCACACCCGACCGACTTTTTGTAATTTTTTCCACCATACCTGATGACTTTTTAATAAAAAGTCATCCACCACCGCCGACCCCTTGTTTTTTTCATAAAATTCATCTAATTTTTTTGAAATTATACTACAAAAATCATTTGCATGAGCTAAATAAGTCATATATTTTTTTTGAAATTATACTCCAAAAATTATTTGCTCATTTTAATCTTGTCTTGAATATATATATTTTTTTAAAAAAATTATGTATATAAATTTTAGAGTATAATTTCAATAAAAATTATAATTTCTTTTAGGTATATGACTTATTTAGCTCATACAAATGATTTTTGAACTATAATTTCAAAAAAATTAGGTGAATTTTATGAAAAACAAGGGGTCGGCCAATGGTGGATGACTTTTTTCCCAGAATCGGTCGGTGGTGGCCGACTTTTTTCCCAGAATCGGCCGGGTATGGCCGACTTTTAAGCCCAAAGTCGGCAGGTGGTGGCCGACTTTTTCCGTCGGAGTCGGCGGGTAGCGGCCGACCCCTATTTTTTCATAGATGACATGGTTGGGTGATTTTTTTAGGGAATAAACTAACCCACCCCCTCTCCCTCCGGCCGACGACCTCACCCAAACCAGTTCCCTTCCCTAAATCATCATCATCTTCTCTCTCTCTCTCTCTCTCTCTAGGCTGTAAATAAAATGGGTGTGGGTGAGTGGGTGAATGGAAAGGTATAAAGGGAAAGTAAATAGGTGTGTATAATTTATTTGGGGTGATATTAATAATGGGATATACTCATAATTTTTTGGAGTTTAAATAGTAACTCTCAATTTAAAGTAGGTTAGGAGTGAATCTCCAACATTGTTTTGTTGGTCTAAACACATTGTTAGGTGACATAACCGTTACGCCTAAAATAACCAACTCCATTTCCATTACGACACGGAAACGTAACTCGCCGGGTACCCGCCACGCAAACCCCACTATACTATACAGCTGATTCCCAAACCCCCATCTAGGGATGGCCAAACCGGACCGGAACCGGACCGGAACCGGAAAATCGGATCGGAACCGGCCCGAAAAAGCCCGGAACCGCCATGAACCGGGGAGAAAACCGGAACCGGCATAACCGGAACCTTTGAGGCAGTGCTTAAGGTTCACCAAAATGGTGAACCGGACGGAAAAAGTCCGAACCGGACAAAATTTGTTGTTTTTCAATAACGCCCGAACCGGACCGGAAAAGCCCGAAACCGGACCAAAACCGTGAGAAAACCAGAACCGGATAACCGGAACCGTGAGAAAAGCGGGCCGGTTAAGGTTCACCTCCTCGCCGAACCGGAACCGGCGGTTCAAGGCCCGGAACCGGAACCGGACCGGATTTGGTCATCCCTACCCCCATCCACTGAATCAATTCCTCCATTGAAGCTCCGTTAATCCATTCCGATAGCCATGCTCACCGGCGTCAGCATCCCATCCCTGACATACTCGCACGTCTCCCGGTTAAGTCACTAGGTAAACTCAAATGCGTTTCAAAACCCTGGAAAACCCTAATCTCTGACCCCAAATTCATCAAAACCCACCTCACCTTGTACGCCAATTGCCACCGCCAAAGCGTCGTATTCGCCCCCGTATTCCGTCCTCTTGTAGTGGTTGAATTCGAAGGAAATCAATTAAACACTGGTAGAATTGTGTCGGTGCTCGAATTTGAGCAGCTGAATGGGTGGTTGGCGGTGTGTGGCTCTGTTGACGGATTGGTCCTGGCTCTTAGTGCGAAATATGAGCTGTGTTTGATTAACTTGACGATTCGGGAATTCAACATATTGCCGTCACCTAATTCCTCATTGGTGGGTGTTGCTCCTACTGGGATTTATGGGTTAGGTTATGATTCCTTAACTTGTGATTATAAGGTTGTTTTAGTATCTCAGAAATTCGTTTGGGTTTATAGTTTGAAGAATAATTGTTGGAAAATGGTTCATAATTCGCCTTATAATTGGCTAGGGAGTAAAGTTTTGCATTCGAATGCTGGGGATTCAGGGTTTTTCGTTAATGGGGCTATCCATTTGTTGGGTAGGAAGAATTTCAATTCTCCATGGTTGATTGTTGCCTTTGATTTGACTGATGAGAAGTTCCGAGAGGTGCCACAACCTAGTGAATTAATGGGAGAAACGCTACCACAAGCTGGACTTGAGGTCCGAATTCTTGGTGGGTGTCTTTGTTTGACAAATTCCACGACTGATATTTGGGTAATGAGGGAATATGGTGTGAAAGAATCTTGGTCGAGGTTGTCGATTTACCAGCCTAGGAGTTACCATATTAGACCTGTACTTTTATCGGGTGATGAAGATTTCTTGTTGATTATGAATAGGGAGAAACTTGTTGTACACAATGTGAAGGAAAATACGTCAAGGGATATTGAGTGTCATGGATTGTCGGTTAAGAGGAACTTTGAAGTGAGGACTTTTGTGAGCAGCCTTGTCTCCCCTAAACAATGGGATTGAAGGACAATGTCAAGCCCAATTGATGTAAGTAGTTCTGATAATTTTCTAACTTGCTTTCTGTATTTCAGTTCTGTTTCCATTATATCTGGTCTTCTTGGTTAGCTTAGTCATAAACCTATTAGAATTTCTTTTGAAATGTTGATTGCCATCTTGCAACTTGTAAAGTGAACTATCAGCTGCAAGTACAGAGACATGTGTTTTTGTTTAAATGCATATGGAAAGCGAACATAACTAAGAGTATGCACGAGCTGCTTGCACCATTTATGCAGTCGTGGCCAATAGTGTAAATGTCAAGGAGATGTCAAATACTTACTACTCCCTTTGTCCCGAAAAAATAGTCTCCTTTTTGTTTGTCCAAAAAATAGCTCCCGAAAAGTAGGCATTAAATATAGTGTAAATTTTAAGAATATATAAGCAAGTAAAGCATGGTCTATAATAACGCCGACTTATTAAATAGGACAATATTTGTGGGATGGATGGAGTACCTATTTTACATCACATAGTTGTGAACACCACAGGTTATTTGTGGAACTGTAGTTATTCATTCATGGTTGTTTCATACATACACATTACTTACCATTGCTGTTCTTTCTCAGTTCCCAAGGGTTAAATGGTTTCAATGGAAAGCTGATTTCGCAATATCTTCTCTTCCAAAATTGTAGTGATGCAAGAAGTCAGGGTAAATGAAGCTCTGTAAAGCTGAAGGTTGCAATATAAAGCTGGGTATTTCTGGTGACTGTAAAAAATAAAAACTTCCATGTTTCTGTTGCACTTGGATGTATATTCTGTAATCATTATGCTTGTATATATATAAGGGTTATGTATATTGTGTAAAAAATAAAAATAAAAACTTCCATGTTTCTGTTTCACATACGCACTTTCATTAGTATTGTCTGTACATTTGGGATTCCTCCGCTGTTTAATTTTCTGATCCCATTTCATGCTAGTAGAAGTCAGCTCTGTTTAACTCTTCGGGGCCGTTTGGTAGGTCGATAAATGACCGGATAGGATTATTAGTCCAATAAAAGTATGTTTGGTAGATTAAATGCAACCGTAGTAATTATCCAAAGTACAACCTAGATAGGCATCTGAACACTTCTTATCCCCTTCTTATTTATCCTAAAAAAAGGTGGTATTATTAATCCCTGGATTAATAACCTCCTCCCTATTAATACATGCTAATCCTATCGGCCTACCAAACGAGCCAGTCTATTAATCCCGGGTTCAGAGGTGATGTTGTGTCAGAGACTAGCTCAACCCTGTGAGGAAATATTTAACAACTGTTTCGTTTGAATCATTGAAATATGAGCAAAATTATTTTGATCATACAAGTATATTTTGCACAAAAAATATAACCACTGAAAATTTCAAGTGAAATTAATACTCAGGTAGCATAATTAAGCTAATAAGTAGGAAAATACATTTAATAAACAAAATAATGAATACATTGAATAAACAAAAGAATGAATTGATCATTTTACAAATTATTCTTTCCTCTAGCACTATAAAGCATGAATTCCTTATCAAAATAATGATGGAAAAGGAGGAATACTCTGTGGTTGATTGAAGAAATTCTTTGGATCAACTTTGCTTTTGACTCGAACCAATCTCTCAAAGTTATCACCAAAGTATTTTGCACCCCAAATGCTTGCTTCTGCATAAGTTTTGGTGCTTACTCCCAAATCAAGATCCTTATAGTTCATGTATGAACTTCTTGGAGAATTGGAAACATAACGACCCAAATACTTATATACACTTCGGAGCCAGTTAACACGTCTATTCACCGATGCTGGTCTTTCCATGTCCAAATTAGCCCATTCAAGAAGAATGTACAAGTTCCCAGCTCTATGAGGAAATGGAATGGCTGACTCGGAGATCTCGTTCATCCTTCCACCATAAGGACTCAATACGAAATTTGGTGTCCCAACGTCAATTTTGAGGAACAATCTCCACAGCCCTTCAAGGCCTTCAATAGGAATTGGCTTCTTCGCGAAGTCAGATTTGCCTTTTATGGAAAACTTAGGGGTAGCGGTCCGATTAAGCAAAGTTTGTGGTGGAGCTTGACTAGAGAAGGCTGAAATTACCATAGCAGATTGAACCCAACTCACTTCGGTACAATCTTCTCTCACTAAACCTAGCTCCGGAAAGCCTTCTTGCATCATAGGAAATAGCCTATCAATTCCTCCCAAGAACACCGCGTCAAATGTAATAAGAACTGTTTTCTTCCCACCCAAATTAATAGTTGATAATTGAGCTCTCAAGAATAAATCTCTATCAGCATTGGGTGCAAAAGATTGCCACTTGTGGAAAATGGTCGTTGCATTTTGTTCTAAAGTTTTTGTTTTGGCAAACACGGTAACAGTCTCAGGAACATCAACCAAGCTCAACTTCCAAGCAACAATGACCCCAAAACTCGAAGCCCCACCTCCCCTAATGGCCCAAAACAAATCATCCCCCATGGATTTTCTATCAAGAATGTTTCCATTTACGTCAATCAATCTTGCATCTATGACATGATCAGCAGCAAGACCGTATTTTCTATTTAGTGTGCCATAACCTCCACCACTAATGAGTCCACCAACTCCTACAGTTGACCAAGTGCCACCTGGAAAGGCGAGAGTCCTACTTTTCTCAGAGATCCTATAATAGAGTTCCCCAAGACTTGCACCACCTTGAACCCATGCAGTCTTGCTAGCAACATCAACACTTATTGATTCTCACTTTGTACGCATGAAATTGTGAAAAATTGAGGTTTGAGAAAGAACAGAATGGTTCAAATCAAATACCATGTCAAACTGCTACGAGGTCAATTAAGGGGTAAATAAAATAATTGAATTCAAACTTCACCATTTTCTGCTGAACATAAAGTCCTTAAATGATCTTGCAAAAGAATGATAAAATAAAATACATGGTATCAAAATGTCAACTGTTTACAATCAAGAGCTTAGAAAGTCTTGTCTGGAAGTCAACCCTGAAACCACATCAAGTAATCAAGTGTTTAAGTAATTGATTCAAAATGAAACCCTTAAATTGAGCTTACTTTAGTCAACTATGGTGTTCCAATTTTTACATTTAATTCTGTATGTTGTTCTCCCTCTGTCCCAAAAAAGGAGTCACACTTTCCTTTTTTTTTTTTCGATTATATACTCACGTAATTTCGCCAAAATTCTCTTATCAAAGACTCCATCACGATGTTGTTATCGTACAATGTTTGTCAAATCTCCAGATTAAATGTTGATTGTCATCTAGCAACTTGTATCAACTGAACTATCGGGTACAAGTATAGAGTCATGGCTGAATCGAGATAAGGAAAAAAAATATCCTCCTTAGGTGCTCGTGATGGTTTTGGTGTCGAGATCATCATCTACCACCACCTTTTCCATCTGTTTCTTAGTTTGCAGGGTTTAAATTGTTACAATGACTAGCTGATTTTTCAATCTCTTCTCTTCAAAAAATGTAATGGTGCAAGGAGTCTCTGTAAATGAAGCTCTGTAAAGCTGAAGTTGGCAATTTTAATCTGGTTGCTTGCTGGTAGACCGTAAAATCCCCATGTTCTTGTTGCTATTTGATTTATGTATATTGTGTAATCATTAAGCTTATATATATAATGGTTTACAGGGGTGTGCAAACCCGCCCATCGTCCCGCAAAAACCCGGCCCGCAAGGCCCGCGTCCGCAATGTTTCAACCCTGCTGGGCTTGACAGTGTGTGTGTGTGTGTGTGTGTTGGAATGGGTTTTCGATTATTTTTAATGGAATTTGCGGTTTTCTTTTTTTTAATTACTTGGAATGTTATTGAAGTGTTTATTGTCGGAAATACTTGTGTTGTTTTTACTGTGATCTGGCAAGACAGGGTGGAAGTAGGTGGTTGTCAAACAAAATTTCAAAAGGCCCTCATAGGCAACTGTTATCTTTGCTCCCGTCTTAAAATAAATATTCAATTTTTTTTTTAGTTATTCAAGAGCAAATTCAATTTTTTAGACATTAATTTTGAGACGGAGGTATTACTAAATGAGAACTTACTGATAAGTTCTCATTTGTTTGGTCGTCGAAGAGGTCGCCGGAGTTGGTGGTCCCCGGAGTTGATCGTGTTCTTAGTGGTAGTTTAGTTGACAACTGAGAATTTACTGATAAGTTAATTTCTCAGTTGTTTGATCGCCGGAGTTGGTGGTCGCCGGAGCTAATCGTGTTCTTAGTAGTTTAGTTGACAACTAAGAACTTACTAATAAGTTAAGTTCTCAGATGTTTGGTCGCCGGAGAGGTCGCGGAGTTGGTGGTCGCCGAAGTTGATTGTGTTCATAGTAGTTTAGTTGACAACTGAGAACTTATTGATTTGTTCTCAGTTATTTGGTTGCCGGAGTTGATCGTGTTCTTAGTAGTTTAGTTAACAACTGAGAACTTACTGATAAATTAAGTTCTCAGTTATTTGGTTGCCGGAGTTGGTGGTTGCCGGAATTGGTGGTCGCCGGTTGTTCGTGTTCTTAGTAGTTTACTTGACAACTGAGAACTTACTGATAAGTTAAGTTCTCAGTTGTTTGGTCCCCGGAGTTGATCGTGTTCTTAGTGGACACAACTGAGAACTTACTGATAAGTTAATTTTTTAGTTGTTTGGTAGCCGGATTTGGTGGTCGTCGGAGTTAATCATGTTCTTAGTAGTTTAGTTGACAACTGAGAACTTACTGATAAGATAAGTTCTCAGTTGTTTGATCACCGGAGTTGGTAATCGCCGGGGAGGTCGCCAGAGTTGATCGTGTTCTTAGTATAGTAGTTAAGTTGACAACTGAAAACTTGTTAATAAGTTAAGTTCTCAGTTATTTGGTCGCCGGAGAGGTCGCCGAAGTTGGTGGTTGCCGAAGTTGGTAGTCGCCGGAGTTAATTGTGTTCTTAGTAGTTTAGTTGACAGCTGAGAACTTACTGATAAGTTAAGTTCTCAGTTGTTTGGTCGCCGGAGAGGTCGCCGGAGTTGGTAGTCGCCGGAGTTGGTAGTCGCCGGAGTTAATTGTATTCTTAGTAGTTTAGTTGACAACTGAGAACTTAACTGATAAGTTAAGTTCTCAGTTGATTGGTCGCCGGAGAGAAAAAAAAAAGTCGCCGGAGTTGATGGTTGCAGGAAGTGTTGACCGGAGAAAATGGGGAGGGGGTGACCTAAGGTGATGGTGGTTGGAGAGAAATTAAATTGTTAAAGAGGGTAGACTTAGTAAAATGATAGGAGGGTGAACTTATTAAAATAATGGGAGGGTGTACTTGTTAAGCTAGGGATTATAAGCAAAATACAACTTGTCCTAGAATGTAGTATTACTTTGTTAGAGGGATTATATGGTAAATGCCTCATCTATCTAGATAAATCACACCATTTTACTTCCTCCACTAGATATAAAACTATGCACAATACAATACTAGCAACGAAAATACACCAACAGTCAGTTAAGCAATTTTATTTTTTTGATAAGTAGCTAGCAATTACTTTTATACTTCTTGCGTCCCATGCCAGAAAAAGTTCTTATTTGTTTATCTTCTACTTTCAAAACTATGTGTTAGGTTTCACTTGGTAGATTCATATTTAAGACGACTACTCTGTAGAAGTTCATTTTTGATCCTAGAGATGTTCATTTTGGGTTTTGGTCCGGTTGGTTTAAGTTGGTCACACACATGTTCCTCTTTTAGACAGTTTACCGATCTTTGTCGTTTTGTGAATGTGAAAGTTTTTTCAAAATACAATATCTAATTTGTAAGCCCGTCAAGTCCGAGCCCGCTCAATACCCGTTTAAAGCCCGTTATTTTGAGACCGCAAGAAGCCCGCTATGTTGGGCTCTTGAAATTAAAGCCCGCAACTAAATGAGCCCATACCGGGCTTTGCCAAAGCCCATACAGGTTTATGTATATTGTGTACTCACTATACTTGTATATATAATACTCCCTCTGTCCCGGAACCCCGGAACGACAGTCTCACTATTTTTTATGGTTAATTTGTTTGAACTTGGATGAAAGGTTTAGGAAAAATAATTACCCTAATTAAAAGTTATTATTGGTAGTACGTTTAATGGTGTATTAATAACAAGTTTTAGAATTTTTTTTCGGGATAATTATTTTTCATACTCCCTCCATCCCATAGTAATATGCTAAAAGAATTCTTTTGGGCGTCTCAAAGTGATAAGCAAAGTCCCAAAATAGAAATGAGATCCAATTGTTATACTCACAATAAATACCCACAAGCATCAGGCTTTGGCCTGGTGGCCAGAGCTCATGGCTTCCAACCTGGAGGTCATGGGTTCGATCCCCCCCCAGAATTTAGAGGGAAGACTTTTTCTCCCTAGGATTTCCTAGGCGCTTATGTGTGTGTGCGTGTGGGTGTGTGTGTGTGAGTAGTGAAAAAAATAAAAAAAATAAATACCCACTTACTTCATTTTCTCATCCCTATCCATAACATTCACAACACATCATCTTTTTTGCCCTTTTCCTTAATTCTTGTATCGAGCCCATTTGTGGATATTACAATGAGACAGAGGGAGTATATCTACTAAAAAGTGGGACAATCATTACGAGATGGATGGAGTATACTGCTGATGTTTTGGTACCTATACACAATCATTCTCCAAACTCTTCACTAATCTTTAATGTTCGTCATGTTCCCCTTCAGAGCGCTCTCTTCTTATCATTGATCAACAAAGTGGTCTAATGATAATGATTAGGGGGTTAAATGGTTCAGTTCAAATTGCGGTTTGAGACCGAACCGAATCAAACCATGTGATTTGGTTTGGTTTTCAAGTATAAATGATTCGGTTCGATCTCAAATATTGACAAACCACATGGTTCGATTTGGTTTGTGGTCTGACCCTCCCAAACCAAATCGAACCGAACTAAACCGCAGTTTGAGATCGCGAGACCGAACCACCAAACCAAATCGCGAGACCACACCACCAAACCGAACCACATTAAATAAACTAATCTTAACCCCTGTTTTGTATCTTATTTAATATTTTTGTATCTTTATTGAAATTTACATAAACTAATCCTAACCCCCGTTTTGTATTTATTTAATATTAATTTCATCATTTGTTATATTTATTACGACACATAAATAATCAAGTTCTCTCCTCGATCGCCATTGTAAAGTGTTTTTCTTTCTTGACCTTTCTCTTCCTCTAGTCTCTTAAACACTCGCATTTTTCGCTCTTACTCCGTGATCACGAAAAATTTAAACAATATGAAAAAGTTGCGATCTGAATCGTGGTTTGAACCGTAGTCTAAATCATGGTCTGAATCACGATGTGTACCGCGGTCTGAACCGTATAATTGAACCGCGGTTTGAACCAAACCATAACGGTTTGGTTTGGTTCGGTTTGAATTTTTTCATGGTTTGATTCAATTTGAAATTTTCCCAAATCGATTACTAGTGGTTCGGTCTGTAAATTCCCCCAAACCGAACCATTTACACCCTTACTAATGATCCTCTTCCTGAAGATTCCGATTTCATTTTCGCGCAAATTTGGAAGTGCCCTACTTGGTAAAGCACTTCCCTTCCCTTCCCTTACCTTTCGTAATCCTATCGAGACTCTTATTAATTGCAATGTCTATACATTTGGGTAAAAAAGATAGCTCGAGAACATAACTTGCGAGTAGTACCTGTGAAAGCTTGATATACATTGTTGAGCCACGATCTAACAACTTAAGCTTTTAGATAAAACATTTTCGTTCAAGTGGTGTACATGGTATCAGAGCGCAATGTCTCGGGTTTGATTCCGCCCGCTTCCTTTATTTCCCAGATTGATGTGTGCAAAAATTGCACTATGTTGGCACTTAAAAAACTTTATATGTGCATAGATTTAACAATCAACTTTGAATGCGCACTTTTAATTTAAATTTATGACATTATTTTACTGCACAAAATCTTGAAACACATAATAAATCAATACTTTAAATAATTTATTACAAAGACAAAAATAAATGTGTACCTTGATCCATGCTATTCACTTTGGTAATGATATTTTCTTTCTTGCCTTTGTCTTTAAGTTCCTCTTGATTGTGCTGGAGGATTTCCTTATTTTCTTTTCTCTTTTCTTTCCTTGAAAGCTCTCATTTATATTTTCTCTCTTTACACCTTTTGTTAGTTCCCTATCCTAAGAGGAATATACTGTTGTAACCAAATGCGGAAAGGATCGATCGCACCCACACAACCACACAAATAATAAAGCAAATGGGACATATGAATTTACGTGGTTCGGAGAAAGTCTCCTATGTCCACGGGCGGCAACCAAATAAGATTACTATATCAAAGTGATTACAAAGTTTTTACAATTTCAAATGTTGCATTTATACAATTTCAAAGTAATAATCTCGCTTATTTTATTTATAGGAAAGGGAGTATGGCCAGAATATCAGTTTTGTGGATGTTTACGCTAGCACCCATCTTCGGAATCCTACAGCGCCCGATCAACCTCCGCAATGGGTTGACGATCGATCTGCTAATGCCTTTGTAAGTAAACTATCATTAAATGACTTGATTTTGAATATGTAAATTTATTTATGTACCTTACATTGTGTATATGATTATAATTGTTTGTTTTATTATGACAGGCTGCATATCAAGCCGCCGTTCTTCCCGAAGGAACGCCTCCCGGCGAGCCCGTCCCCTTCGTGCCTGATGTTTGGCACTCGGTCACCTCTGAGGGACATCCAAAGAGAGGAGCCCGAGTGTTAGGGATGGGGGATTACGGGCGGCAATGCCCGTCGACCAGCCGTCGGCGAAATGTTGACCTGCCCACGTTTCATGATCCGAGGGTCGACACTCTGGAGGCTGCGTTGGAGGAGGAGAGACGCGAGCGGGCAAAGCTTGCGGAGGTTCATGCGGAGACTCAAAGACAATTGGCGCTGTTGATGGCTCATATCGGCCAGACTCCTGTGGTAATTTCCGGCCGCCCCCGAGTTGATTACGGACTATTTTAGACTTGTTTGTACTATTTTATACTTGTTTATAAACATTTGAGACATTTGATACCCGCGGGAGCCCCTCCCCCCCTCCCCGCCCTCTCCCCCCCTCCCCGCCTTCTCCCCCCCTCCCCCCCTCTCCCACCCTCTCCCCCTCTC
Organism: Adenophora triphylla var. japonica; assembly: GCA_022495995.1. Classification (NCBI taxonomy): domain Eukaryota; kingdom Viridiplantae; phylum Streptophyta; class Magnoliopsida; order Asterales; family Campanulaceae; genus Adenophora; species Adenophora triphylla. The sequence goes on along the minus strand of JAFEMH010003626.1, from coordinate 42,330 downwards.
TCCACCCCTCTCCCCCTCCCGATTTGGTACGGTGATATTTAGTTTTTATTTGATACGTTGATTTTTGATTTTTAGTTTTTATAGTTTTAGTTTTATAAATTGAAATTTTATATCAGGTACAAAAATTTTTGGTTTATTGGTATTTTAAATTTTTTTTTTAATTTATTTCAGAATCAGCGACGGAAATTTCCGTCGCTGAAATTAATTTATTTAACTTAATTTTAATTACAGCGACGGAAATTTCCGCCGCTATCTCAATTAATTTTAATTTAATTTTTGATTATAGCGGCGGAAATTACCGTTGCTGTAATTAATTTATTTTAATTTAATTTTTATTACAGCGACGAAAAATTCCGCCGCTATCTCATTTAATTTTAATTTAATTTTTGATTTCAGCGGCGGAAATTTTCGTCGCTGTAATAAAAATTAAATTAAATTAAAATAATTTCAGCGACGGTAATTTCTGCCGCTGAAATGAAATTTTAATTAAATTAAATTGATTTAACAGTGGAAATTTCCGCCGCTGAAACCTTTAAATCACCGGCGGAATTAAATTCCTTCGGTAAAATCAAAAAATACCGGCGAAAATTGACCCGTCGGAGCACTGCGACGGGCTGGTAGCGGCGGACCACCGACGGAAATTTTCCGTCGGTATTTTTTTTAGCGACGGAATTTTAATTTTAGCGGCGGAAATTTTCGCCGCTAAAACGCCTTTTTCTGGTAGTGACACTTTCCTAACACTAAAATGTCTTTTTCTCTCAAAGTGTTTCTCATACTCAAATTGTTGCTACATAAATCCAAAACAAGTAAGAGCCTATTTATAGTCACCAAACATCTCCATAGAAGATGTATTTAGAGAGGAAGAACCAAGAGCCTCCCTTGGAAACTCAAACACCACCATACATGAACCATGTGGATAATTATCCAAAATCAAATGAATGTAGATGAGTCTAGAACTTTTGTTAAACCAAAAATCTCCACCTTGGCAAAAGTTCCCAATCACATACATGAACCATGTGGATAATTATCCAAAATCGAAAAGTGTGTGTGTGTGTGTGTGTTTGTGTTGCTTTTGAAAAGGAGCTTTGAATGGCAAGCTTTAATCTTGGTTTGAATGACAAACATTGATTGTGGTAAAAAATGAGCGTTTGAATGACAAACATCGGTTTTGAGTTTGAAAAGGAGTTCGAATGACGAACTGGAATCTTTAGTTTGAATGACAAACGTTGATTTTGGTAAAAAGAGCCTTTGAATGACAAACGTCGATTTTGAGTCGGAAATGAGCGTTTGAACGACAAACGTTGATTTTGAGTTTGAAAAGAGCGTTTGAATGACAAACGTCGATTTTGAGTCGGAAATGAGCGTTTGAATGACAAATGTCGATTTTGAGTTTGAAAAGAGCGTTTGAATGACAAACGTCGATTTTGAGTTTGAAAAGAGCGTTTGAATGACAAACGTCAATTTTGAGTTTGAAAAGAGCGTTTGAATGACAAACGTCAATTTTGAGGAATTTTGAAATGAGAGTTTGAATGACAAACGTCGATTTTGAGGGATTTTGAAAAGGAGTTCGAATGACAAACTTCGGTTTTGAATCGGGTGTTACGATGTTACCAATTTCATGAAAAAGGTAGTAAATGAGATGTGATCAATGAGTCATTTTGTGACTCAGACATTTGTAAGTAAATACTATCAACAAATCAAACGGTTTGGACTTGTAAATGACAGTATTGAAATGCGGTATCAACGGATCGAACGATCCGGACGGTAAAAGTGCGATCGATGAGCCAAACGGCTCAGATTTGTAAAGGTGCGTAACGTAAATGACAATATCGACGGATCAAACGATCTAGACTTGTAAATGACAATCACGAACCAAACGGTTTGGACGGTGAAAATGCGAATCAACGGATCGAACGATCCAGACGGTAAATGACAGAAAAGTAAAAACAGGACTTGAACGCCGTTTTAACCCGAAATTACTTCTCTTATGGGAGAGAAAATGATTAGGGACTAAATCGTATCAAGTCCCGTAGACGGCGTTACGTCTACATTTTGAGATTTTCGACCAGATCGAAAATAGCGTATGACGCGTAAATCGAGACAGAAACGAAGTTTAGAGAGAGATAGAGTGTTACTAATGGCTAGGTATTGACTCTTTGACTCGGAAAGGCTTATACGGGATACGATTTAGTGTTTGGGAGGTGTTTCAGAAGTGTTTGGCTCGTGTTTGATCAGAAAATGTGGTTTTCACGCAAATCGAGGCGTTTTCGAGGCTTGGGAGTGGGTTTGGTTGGCTGGAACCGTGGGAATTTGATTCATTCAATTTGGGGATTTTTTTTGGGTATTTTGGAAATTGCAGGGGCTTGATGATGATTCTGGCTTTTCATGAAGAACAGACCGGACGGCCTATCTCTCAATTTCAGGGGTATTTTGGTGTCTTCACCCTTAAATTTGATTGATGGAGATGTGGGGGGGGGGGAGGCTGTGCATGTGTGCCATGTGTCCCTGTGAGTCACCTAAGATATGGTTTTTGTCCCGTTAATCCCGATTTAGACTGTTTTCTAAATAATTGTCCGAGAAAATCTCCGAAACAGCCCCGAAAAGTCCCAGAAATTGCGTATTTTGAGGAAAGTGGTACTTTTACGTATGATAACGTGTGTTGAGTACACTTTGAATCTTGGATGCACGGGGCAGTCCTGGGAAGTCTCGTTGACTCGGAACGGGGGAGTTAACGGACTTCGGTTAACTTGGAAAGGGCCAGTTAACGGATTCTAGTTAACTTTTAACGGATTGTAACGATCCGGATTTGGGTACTTACAAGTACCATTTCTTCGATCTCGCTCTATCTCCATCCCAAGTATCTTCTTTGCTTCTCCCAAGTCCTTCATCTCAAATTCCTTCGAAAGCTGAGCCTTCAATTTATCGATCTCCACCTTGCTATTGGATGCAATCAACATGTCATCGATATACAAGATCAAATAAATGAAGGAACCATCTCTAAGTTTTTGGAAATACACACAATGGTCAAACTGGCTTCGAGTGTAGTCATGCTCCACCATGAATTGATCAAATCTCTTATACCATTGTCGTGGAGACTGTTTCAGTCCATACAAAGACTTCTTCAGTTTGCAGACCAAATCTTCTTTACCAACAACTTGAAAACCATCAGGTTGGGTAACATAGATCTCCTCCTCTAAGTCTCCATGTAGGAAAGTTGTTTTTGCATCAAGCTATGCTAGCTCAAGTTCAAATTGAGAAACCAAAGCCAACAAAATTCATATAGATGAATGTTTAACAACAGGAGAAAAAATCTCATTGTAATCTATCCCTTCCTTTTGAGCATAACCTTTAGCTACCAAACGGTCCTTGAAGCGAGGACCAACGGCTTCTTCTTTCTTGGCAAACACCCATTTACATCCAATCGCTTTCTTACCCTTTGAAAGTTGCACCAAATCCCAAGTCTGATTTTTCTTCAAAGACTTCATTTCCTTATTCATAGCCTCTTCCCATTTTGAACTTTCTGGACTATGTACAACTTCTTTATAAGTGTTGGGAACTCCCTCAATCATGGGAAGGGCATATGCCACCATGTCATCAGAGTGGGTAGGTCTTCGAAACTCCCTTCTTGGTCTATTCCTTGCAATAGACTCGTGTACCTCTTCCTCTTGATTTTGTTCCTCGTTGTGGTCTTCCTCCACCTGCTCGGAACTCTCCTCTACCTGTTCAATAGTCTCTTCAAGGATAGGATTATCAACAGGAGTAAATACTACCTTCTTTACCTGCGTAGGGGCATCATCTTCTTTCTTCGAGGACATCATAGATTCGTCAAAAGTTACATCTCAACTTTTGACAATCTTCCTTGTGTCAGGGCACCATAACCTGTAACCTTTGACACCACTACTAAAGCCCATGATCATGGCTTTCTTTGATTGAGGGTCCAACTTATTATCTGTCACATGATAGTAGGCAGGGCATCCAAACACATGCAAATGGTCATAATCACTAACCGATTCTCCCGACCATACTTTAAGAGGTATCTTTCCTCCATTTCCAGCTGAGGCAACCGATTCACCAAGTGAACTGCATAGCTGAGAGCCTTAGCCCAAAATGCCTTACTCAAGCCTGTTTGGGACAACATGCAACAAACCTTCTACACCAAGGTCTGGTTCATTCTCTCAGCAACCCCATTCTGTTGCGGTTTACTAGGAATTGTGAAGTGACGAACAATCCCCTCTTCTCGACATACCTCCAAGAATGGGCCATACTTATATTCACCGCCATTATCAGATCGAAGCTTCTTGACCTTTCGACCAGTCTGGTTCTCCACCATTTTTTTCCATTCAAGGAATTTACTAAGCACCTCGTGCTTGTGCCTTATAGGGTACATCCAAACTCTTCTCGAGTAGTCATTAGTAAAGGTGACGAACCACCTTTTACCTCCCAACGAAATGTTCTTCGTCGAATCCCACACATCAGTGTGAACATAGTCCAAAATGCCCTTGGTTCGGTGAATTGCACTGTCAAACTTCACCCTTCATTGTTTGCCATATACACAATGTTCACAAAAGTCAATCTTACCCGTCTTAGCACCTTTAAGAACACCACGGTTCACTAATGTATGCAGGGCCTTCTCTCCAGTATGTCCAAGTCGCATGTGCCATAACTTTGACATATCTGGCTCGTTTAAACTCGCTACTCTTGCCTGTTCAATAATAGTGCTTCCATCGAGGCAGTACAAATTACCTCTACGAGTTCCTTTCATCATCACCAAAACTCCACGAGTTACCTTTAGGTGACCTCCTTCCATGGTGACACGATAGCCTTTTCCATCTAAGGCTACGTAAGAAATTAGGTTCTTCTTCAAATCAGGGACATACCGAACATCACTTAGTCTTCGAACGGTGCCATCAAACATCTTCAAATGCACTGAGCCAATCCCTTTTGTTTGGCAAGTGTTGTTGTTCTCCATATATACAACTCCACCATCGAACTCTTTAAAGTCCGAGAACATCTCCTTCTAAGGGCATATGTGGTAGGAGCAACCGGAATCCAAGATCAACGTCGGTGTCATCATTCCTAGACACATTCGCTTTGGGCTCTTTCTTCTTCATGCGGGGGCAATCTTTCTTCTAATGCCCCTTTTGTTGACAATAGTCACATTCATCTTTGCCAACTCTTTTCCGATCAACTGATGTTCCCCTTGACTTCGACTGGGACCGACCACATTTACCATTATTTCGACTATAAGTCCTCCCACAAACAGTTAAGGCATCCGAATTAGAGTCTCGATATGTTCCCTTGTCCTTTTTTCGTACCTCATTGTTCATCAAGGCATTAGAAACATCATTAAATTTAATTTCAGATTTTCCATGCAATAATGTAGTAGTCAAATGTTCATAGGACTCAGGTAGGGATTTAATAACAACAATGCTTTATCATCATCATCAATTTCAACATCGAGATTTTGCAAATAAGTAAAGATTTTATTAAAATCATTCAAATGTTCGGTCATCGAAATACCTTTCTTGTAATCAAATCGAAAAAGTTTTTTCTTCAAGTAGAGTTTATTCTCTACGTTTTTATACATGTACTTGGCCTCAAGTTCGTCCCATAACTCTTTGGCCGATGCCACTTTCATGAACGGGTACTTTTGGTCCGTTCCAAGACAAGAACGAATCATCCCACAAGCTTGGCGATTAAGTTTAGCCCATTCCAAATCTGGCATATCTTTGAAATTTTCCTGGAGTGATTATTCGAGGTCTTGAATAGCAAGCAATTCCAAAACTTCGCCTAGCCAAAGGCCAAAATTATTTGTGCCAATAAAATTTTCAACTTCAAAATTAGTGCCAGATACTTTTGGTCCGCGTTTTAATTTTGAACTAGTTTCAGCCATTTCAAATTTTCTTCACCCAAACAATTATCTAAACAAATGGAGAAAGAAATACAATTCTTGAAAAAATTATTTTTCAAAAAGAATATTATTATATCAAACACCTACTGCCTCTGCCCCTTTTTTTTTCCAAAAAACAACAACCAAATAAGCCTTTTAATTATGTCTTTGAAATGCTTCAAAAGTATTTACTATAGTACCAACTTTATCAAACTAGGAGAAATATTTTAATATGTATTAGTTGAATTAGATGACTAAAGTCACTCAAAGTAACTTAATTTCAATTCAATCCAAGCTACTTGGACTAATAGTGGACGGATGAAATAAAACAAACATCACACACAAAAACTGAACTTGAAAAAGTACTTATCTCATGAGGTGGAATGTGTAGGAACGCCAAGTAATCATTGGGGTCGATCCCAATGTCGTATTTGATGTACACGACTTCAATCTCCAATACTAACTTCTACGACCAAATTTCTATACCAATTGTTGTAACTAAATGCGGAAAGGATCGATCGCACCCACACAAATAATAAAGCAAATGAGACACAAGAATTTACGTGGTTCGGAGAAAGTCTCCTACATCCACGGGCGCCAACCAAATAAGATTACTATATCAAAGAGATTGCAAAGTGTTCACAAAAGTGTATCCCTCACACTCTCCTAACACTCAAATGTCTTTTGCCCTATAAAATAATAAAATTATAAATAAGGGATCATAGAACAAAATAAATCATTTATTTTATTGAATTGACACTAACTTTTAAGGGGTTAAATGACATATTTTATAAATAAGGGATCATAGAACAAAATAAATCTTTTATTTTATTGAATTTCTTTTTAATTCTTATGTTATCATAATTTATTAAAAAATTATCCAAATTCAAATATTTAGTTTTTTTTTAACAATTTCTTGTTATCCAAATTTGTTAAAACTAAAGGGTGGGTGAACAATTTTTTTATAATATTCTCTTCATCTTGCTCTCTCTCTCACTCCTCACTTTCAGATCCCACCCCAAGGCCCTTCCTACCCCTTTCTCTTAATCCACTCTTCTCATCCTTCTGCCGCCTCCCTTGTTTCTGGCTCCCCACTTCCGACAATGATTCTAGCCCCCCACATAAGCCCAAGTCTCCCTTTCCCTCTCTCCGTCTTTCCCCTTTCCGGCCCGACATTTTCCGGCACACATACCTCCTCCGATCTTCTTCTTCGGCGATGCTCCAAACACCCAAAACTGAGTCTAGATCCTCCTCCTTCTATCGACGTTCATCCCTCTGCTCTCAATTTCGCCAAAAGACCAAACGAGTCCAACCGAAGGTTAAAAAAAAAAAGTCCAGACGAGGGTTAAATACTTGTTTGATTTTAAGTTGATTTGGGTTTTATTTGTAATATGATTGTTCTTTGACTTACTATTCCTCCCACTCATTCTCTCTCCTATAAAATATTTAACTTTTATATTCTCTCTCCTCTAATCTTCTACCCACTTTAAAAAAAAATCAATCATTAACTACTATTCCCTACCCCACATTTAACTTTTACATTCTCTTTTCTCTAATCTTCTACCCACTTTCAAAAAATTTTCTTAAGAAGCGTGAAACCCACACCAAGGAATCTGGTGGACGGAGGGAGTATTATTTTATAGGGCAAATGACAATTTAGAGTCTGAAGTCTACGAGGAGGTACCGGATTGAGGCCTCTGAACGGGAAATGACCAAAATGCTCTCACTGAATCTCACATGGTAATTTAACGGGCTTTTTGGACGAAAAAACATAAAAAAGCCCCAAATTGATAAAAAGTAGTAACTTTGGGCCCTAAATTGACAAAATTAAGACTTTAGGCCCCAATCTGATACCTACTCGTAGACTTCAAACCCTAAATTGTCATTTGCCCAAGATTTAAAGTAGGTTAGGAGTGAATCCCCAACATTGTTTTGTTGGTTTTTCTTTTTTTTTTCACTACTCACACACACACACACACAGAAGCGCCTAAAAAAATCCTAAAGAGGGAAAGCCTCCCTCTAACTTTTTATTTATGGGGGATCTAACATTGTTTTGTTGGTCTAAACACATTGTTAGGTGACATAACCGTTACGCCTAAAATAACCGACTCCATTTCCATTACGACACGGAAACGTAATTCGCCGGGTACCCGCCACGCAAACCCCACTATACTATACAGCTGATTCCCAAACCCCCATCCACTGAATCAATTCCTCCATTGAAGCTCCGTTAATCCATTCCGATAGCCATGCTCACCGGCGTCAGCATTCCCGACGAGCTCATCCCTGAAATACTCACACGTCTCCCGGTAAAGTCACTAGGTAAATTCAAATGCGATGGGTTTGTACCACAGGCACAAACCCATCGCATCACATTACATTTAATGGTCGTGGGCGTCCTACTAAGAGCAACTACAGTGGTGACCTTCTGGTATGGTCATGGCTGATTTGGCAACGGACGACTCCAGCACTGGTGACCTTATACCTGGGCATGGATGACATAAAGAAAAAATCGTCTGGACTACGACTCCCAGGCGTGCAATGTTGAAGACCCTCTCCACACTCGCCGTGTTCGCCACGCTCCAGTGTTTTGCTAAAAATTGAATGCGTCCCCTTCACTCACTGCCACAAAGTTTGAATTAAAATAATAGGCATAAAATACAATACTTATTAATTTATCATTAAATTCACCCAAATTTTAATTTGTGATAATTTATTATAATTTGTTTTGTAAAAAAGTAATTTATTACTTTCATATTAAAATAATAAATATACTATTATACAATATTAATAATTATAAATATTATTGTATAAATGATATAAATTATTATCTATAATAAGATGTTATTAACTTATCAATATAAATTAATATAATTATTAAATAATATTAATATTAATAAAATTATTTAATTAATAGTTAAAATATATAGATTATTTTATCATATATAATTAATAATATTAAAATAATGTGAATAATGTTAATAATTGATATAAAAATGAGTAGGAAAGAAAAAATATAGTGGAAATAGTAAAAAGTATGGGAGAGAAACTGATGACTTTGTCACCATTGTTGGTAAAATAAGATGGAGTTATGGTTATTGATGATCGATGACGTGGAGCCGATATGGAGGAGAGAGGATAACCATGTCCCGGTCATCGCTGCAGATGGTATAACACAAACTCTATAAATGTGCTATGTCTTTCACCGACATACGTCTATCATGGAAGATTCCCATCTCAATGGCGTCTACCGATATACGTCTATCATGGTAGATTCCCATCTCAATGGCGTCTAATCGTAGACCGCCATATGTCCAGACAAAAATCAATATGTCTTACCTAACGGGCCTTGGCCCAGTGGTACGAAGGTGACTTCCCGAAGGGGAGGTCGCCGGTTCGAGTCCCCCCAAGGGGATTCTTGGGGCTTAATTTCCTACCTTGGTTTCAGGGTCCTTAGGAGCCCCCCGGGGCACTTCCGTGCAGTTAAGGAAGCGGCATTGCTGGGTTTGTACCCTCAGTGTGGGGAGTTCAAATCTTGGCAGGTGCAAGGCTGGAGCAGCCATTTGGTGTTGTAAGAGTGATGTAAATGCCTCTTTGGCAGGAGCAGCTGGAGTAGCCATTTGGTGATGTAAGAGTGATGCAAATGCCTTGTAGGAGGGCTCCCTTGGGGCTCTGGAGTATAAGGGGTGCTGCCACCCTGGCTGCATAGGGCACATCCCGCGATTTACCTCCGCCAGCATACTGTGGGGTCGATACCTGATGGTTCAGGATTAGTCCGACGAAGCTGAAAAACCTGGATATATAAAAAAAAAAGAAAAAAAATCAATATGCCTTTCACCGACATACATCTATCATGGCAGATTCCCATCTCAATGGCGTCTAATAGTAGACCGCCATATGTCCAGACAAAAATCATTCGCATCTATAATACAATAGACATCCAAGTAACCGCCAATTGACTTGCACATAAAGAGGGGATGAGATTAATTCTTACCTTTCCAATCCAACGGCCAGTACCATTTTGTCCCCCACGATCTCCTCCAAGTTCTTTATCAACTTCTCCCCCACGATCTCTTCCCACTTTGACGCAAAACTTCCGTTAAACCCCCTACCATCCACACTCATCACATTTGCTCAGTAAAATTTAATTTCTCCAACGTCTATTGCGTTTTCTCCCCTGTGACGCTAAAGATTTTCCGTTTTTGACTCCGGCGGCCATTCTCCCTCTCTTAAATGGTAAGTTAATTTCTCTGTTTAATTTGTCTGTTTAATTTCTATTTCTCTGTTTAATTTCTCTATTATGGACAATACGATTAAAAAACCTTCAATCCATAAAATCAAATTGAGGCCGGTATCACCGTTGCCAAGCTCTTATAAAACCACCATCGAAATTGAATTCAAGATAACCACCATCGAAATTGAATGCAGAAAATCTCAATTTCTCTATTATATAATTTGTACCAACGGCAATTTTGAAAATTTGTAGGTTTTGAAACTTCAATCGATTTAATTTCTCTGGTAAATAGAATGACCAACTCAAAATCAATATACTGAAAAAGAAGAAAGACGCTTCGTCCCTTATCGCCATTATAGACCAACTCAAAACCACCATTGATTAACCAACATTGAATCCAAGAATCAACTTATTAGAGAAACTATGAGTCACCAACCTTGAATCCAAGAATGAAAGGCGGATTGCGGACGGTTTGAAGGCGGCTTGACGGCGAATTACGGACGCTTTGAAGGCGACCGCGGCCGTTTTGAATGCGGATTGACAAAGAAATTGAAGGCGACTTTCATGGACGTTTCGCGTGACTTAGGGCTTCGCTCCCAACAAGACCTAATTGATGCTCCGGGGAAATTTTTGATGGGTAGTTGCCTTCCTCCCTTGATTACAGCGGCTGATTCTTCATCAATCTCTCGGTAGGAGCCGCTTCGACGGAGAAGATGGCCCTCCGTTAAACCGCCGATCGAATGGGGAGGGGCGGGGAGGGAAGGGAAGGGGAGGAGGTCGTCTGATTGTGGGAGGGGTGGGGTAGCCGTGATCTCGCGATGCACTGGACATAGATAGAAAGAAACTGGGCGGGTTTTTTTTTGTGTTTGTGTGAGTGAGTGAGTGAGAGAGAGAGATAGAGAGAGGAGCGTTTTAAAAAAACAAAAGTAAGCATTTTTAAATAATATTATTATTTTATAATTTTATAATATTATTAATATTTTATCTTGAATTTAATTTAATTTAAAATGTAATTCATATTAAATCTATAATACAATAGGAGGATATAGATAGAAAGAAAATGTGTTTCTTAATTTAGAATTTAATTCATATTAAATCTTATAATTTTATAATATTATTCACATTTTATCGATATACAAAAGCAACTATCTCCTATTTTTTTAACACGAGTTGCGATATACGTATATTTGCATGTTGATTTAGTGACCTTAGAATGAGAAAAACAAATTCGTGTAGTGAAACTTTTACACTTTGTGTTTGTTATATTGCAACCGAACTATCTTCACACGATAATTAACTACACTCAGATGAAGAACCATAAAAAGGTTATTTTTTATTTGAATGTTGATTTAGATAGTGTTTTATATTATAGATTTACAAGTTGTGTTTATTTTTATAGGTTTGAAAAAAATGAACAATCAAGGAACATTGAATATTTATGGATATGGTGATTCGGCTCTAAGTGAAACAAGAAGTTAATATTTTAATATTACTATTTTATTGTAAATATTTGTTTTTATCATATTTGATATGTAATTGTGATAATAATGTGATTTTTAGATTGACATTTTGCGAAGAAACAATGTCTCGATTGTCATGCGAGAACCTTTTGAACACGATGAAATGATAAGGGTAAACATTTGATGTTAAATTAAGTTTTTTTTTTGTATTTACATTAATTAACGAATATATATATAGATTTTTTGACTAATATTTAGAATTCATTATTAGGATCAAAATCGACTAACCAACCTACCGACGCTGCATTGCCCCCACCGGTATTTAATTCATTTCAATTTAAATATTTAGGATTGTTTATTTATAATTTCATTTTAAATATTTATTATTGTTTATTTATATTTATAATTTGATATGGATGCATGTAATTTAATTTTATTTATTATAATTCTGGCAAATTATGTCAAGTTACTTACAACTTCAATAATTATTTTATCATCATCCTCAAATATTTCAATCATATATTTGTAGTCACGGGATGAGTGCGTGAAAGAATATAGACGCCGCACAAACCTACGACAATGACTTGGAATGGGCATAATAAGGTATTATTATTATTTTTTAATTATTATATTGTTAATTTAATAAAAATATATTTATTTCATTTTTTATTTATTTCAGGTGCTTTTACGTAAACGTACGCGCCAATGTCCTGTTTCGATTGAGACAAATATCTTTACTTCAACCTGGTTAAAAATCTATTTGTTACTTAGATGTTAATTTATGTGTTATCTTTTTGTAAACAACTTTTATTGTGTATTTATAAACAGTTTAAAATTAAATTTACAACATCATATAGTTAGCATGCGATTTCAGTTTCCCCCCGTCTTTCTTTTTCCATACTGTCTTCCTTTTCGTACTGACCCGTGCCAATGGCACGGGCTTTTGTGTACTAGTTACATACAAAGATTCTCACACGCCAGATCTCACTATAAGTAAGACTCATAGCCTAACAAGCCATATGTCCAGACAAAAATCAATCACAGTACCGTTACGCCTAAAATAACCGACTCTATTACGACACGGAAACGTAACCCGCCACGCAAACCCCACTATACTATACAGCTGATTCCCAAACCCCCATCCACTGAATCAATTCCTCCATTGAAGCTCCGTTAATCCATTCCGATAGCCATGCTCACCGGCGTCAGCATCCCCGACGAGCTCATCCCTGACATACTCTCACGTCTCCCGGCAAAGTCACTAGGTAAATTCAAATGCGTTTCAAAACCCTGGAAAACCCTAATCTCTGACCCCAAATTCATCAAAACCCACCTCACCTTGTACGCCAATTGCCACCGCCAAAGCGTCGTATTCGCCCCCGTATTCCGTCCTCTTGTAGTGGTTGAATTCGAAGGAAATCAATTAAACACTGGTAGAATTGTGTCGGTGCTCGAATTCGAGCAGCTGAATGGGTGGTTGGCGGTGTGTGGCTCTGTTGACGGATTGGTCCTGGCTCTTAGTGCGAAGTATGAGCTGTGTTTGATTAACTTGACGATTCGGGAATTCAAGATATTGCCGTCGCCTAATTCCTCATTGACGGGTGTTGCTCCTACTGGGATTTATGGGTTAGGTTATGATTCCTTAACTTGTGATTATAAGGTTGTTTTAGTATCTCAGGAATTCGTTTGGGTTTATAGTTTGAAGAATAATTGTTGGAAAATGATTCATAATTCGCCTTATTATTGGCTAGGGAGTAAAGTTTTGCGTTCCAATGCTGGGGATTCAGGGTTTTTTGTTAATGGGGCTATCCATTTGTTGGGTAGGGAAGAATTTCAATTCTCCATGGTCGATTGTTGCCTTTGATTTGACTGATGAGAAGTTCCGAGAGGTGCCACAACCTAGTGAATTAATGGGAGAAACGCTACCAGAAGCTGGACTTGAGGTCCGAATTCTTGGTGGGTGTCTTTGTTTGACAAATTCCACGACTGATATTTGGGTAATGAGGGAATATGGTGTGAAAGAATCTTGGTCTAGGTTTTCGATTTACCAGCCTGGGAGTTACCATATTGGACCTGTACTTTTATCGGGTGATGAAGATTTCTTGTTGATTATGAATAGGGAGAAACTTGTTGTACACAATGTGAAGGAAAATACGTCAAGGGATATTGAGTGTCATGGATTGTCGGTTAAGAGGAACTTTGAAGTGAGGGCTTTTGTGAGCAGCCTTGTCTCCCCTAAACAATGGGATTGAAGGACAATGTCAAGCCCAATTGATGTAAGTAGTTCTGATAATTTTCTAACTTGCTTTCTGTATTTCAGTTCTGTTTCCATTATATCTGGTCTTCTTGGTTAGCTTAGTCATAAACCTATTAGAATTTTTTTTGAAATGCTGATTGCCATCTTGCAACTTGTAAAGTGAACTATCAGCTGCAAGTACAGAGACATGTGTTTTTGTTTAAATGCATATGGAAAGCGAACATAACTAAGAGTATGCACGAGCTGCTTGCACCATTTATGCAGTCGTGACCAATAGTGTAAATGTCAAGGAGATGCCGACTTATTAAAGAGGACAATATTTGTGGGATGGATGGAGTACCTATTTTACATCACATAGTTGTGAACTGTAGTTATTCATTCATGGTTGTTTCATACATACACATTACTTACCATTGCTGTTCTTTCTCAGTTCCCAAGGGTTAAATGGTTTCAATGGAAAGCTGATTTCGCAATATCTTCTCTTCCAAAATTGTAGTGATGCAAGAAGTCAGGGTAAATGAAGCTCTGTAAAGCTGAAGGTTGCAATATAAAGCTGGGTATTTCTGGTGACTGTAAAAAGTAAAAACTGCCATGTTTGTGTTGCTATTGGATGTATATTCTGTAATCATTATGCTTGTATATATATATAAGGGTTATGTATATTGTGTACTAATTTTGCTTGTATGTATAATATACTGTTTGGGTATATTACTGAATGAAAGTTCATACACAATCTCGAGTTAGCGAAAATAGTTTGTAATGATAGCAAATTTCTCAATTATGCATGTAAATATAATACTTTGTTTGGTTTACTACAGAATGGAATGAGTACAGATTTGCCTATTTTGCTGCATGTGTTGGTATTAATACTCAAGTAGCATAATTAAGCTAATAAGTACGAAAATACATTTAATAAACAAAATAATGAATACATTGAATAAACAAAAGAATGAATTGATCATTTTACAAATTATTCTTTCCTCTAGCACTATAAAAGCATGAATTCCTTATCAAAATAATGATGGAAAAGGAGGAATACTCTGTGGTTGATTGAAGAAATTCTTTGGATCAACTTTGCTTTTGACTCGAACCAATCTCTCAAAGTTATCACCAAAGTATTTTGTACCCCAAATGCTTGCTTCTGCATAAGTTTTGGTGCTTACTCCCAAGTCAAGATCCTTATAGTTCATGTATGAACTTCTTGGAGAATTGGAAACATAACGACCCAAATACTTATAGACACTTCGGAGCCAGTTAACACGTCTATTCACCGATGCTGGTCTTTCCATGTCCAAATTAGCCCATTCAAGAAGAATGTACAAGTTCCCAGCTCTATGAGGAAATGGAATGGCTGACTCGGAGATCTCGTTCATCCTTCCACCATAAGGACTCAATACGAAATTTGGTGTCCCAACGTCAATTTTGAGGAACAATCTCCACAGCCCTTCAAGGCCTTCAATAGGAATTGGCTTCTTCGCGAAGTCAGATTTGCCTTTTATGGAAAACTTAGGGGTAGCGGTCCGATTAAGCAAAGTTTGTGGTGGAGCTTGACTAGAGAAGGCTGAAATTACCATAGCAGATTGAACCCAACTCACTTCGGTACAATCTTCTCTCGCTAAACCTAGCTCCGGAAATCCTTCTCGCATCATAGGAAGTAGCCTATCAATTCCTCCCAAGAACACCGCGTCAAATGTAATGAGAACTGTTTTCTTCCCACCCAAATTTATAGTTGATAATTGAGCTCTCAAGAATAAATCTCTATCAGCATTGGGTGCAAAAGATTGCCACTTGTGGAAAATGGTCGTTGCATTTTGTTCTAAAGTTTTTGTTTTGGCAAACACGGTAACAGTCTCAGGAACATCAACCAAGCTCAACTTCCAAGCAACAATGACCCCAAAACTCGAAGCCCCACCTCCCCTAATGGCCCAAAACAAATCATCCCCCATGGATTTTCTATCAAGAATGTTTCCATTTACGTCAATCAATCTTGCATCTATGACATGATCAGCAGCAAGACCGTATTTTCTATTTAGTGTGCCGTAACCTCCACCACTAATGAGTCCACCAACTCCTACAGTAGACCAAGTGCCAGCTGGAAAGGCGAGAGTCCTACTTTTCTCAGAGATCCTATAATAGAGTTCCCCAAGACTTGCACCACCTTGAACCCATGCAGTCTTGCTAGCAACATCAACACTTATTGACCTCATGTTAGTGAGGTCAAGCATGACAAAAGGGTGTTGTGCAGTGGATGAAAGACCCTCAAAATCATGGCCTCCTCCTCGGATTCTGAACTTGATTCCATGTTTCTTGGAGCAATGAATGACGGTTTGGATTTGGGATTCATCGACTGGTGTGACGATGAGAAAAGGTCTAGGGGTTGAAGGTGTGTCAAATCTTTGGTTGTTGATATTGGCTTCCCAGATAGGCGTAAAAGAAGAGTTGTTTGGGGTGTAAATGATTTGTGAGTTGCTATTATGAAGGCTAAGGCAATTGTGAAATTCTTGTTGGCGATTATGATGATGACGATGATGGTGTTGGTGAGCTGAGGAAGAAGTAGCCCATGAAGTATTAAAGGAAAAGAGAGTAGCCAAGAAGAAGGAAATAAGCAATAAAGTCTTCATGATTTTTGTTGTTTTGATATAGAATATTTTTGATGTGTGCTTAAAAATGATGAGAAGCCATCTATTTATAGTGTTCTTATTACAACTTATGCAGCAAATTGTGAAAATTTGAGGTCTACGAAAGAATGGTTCAAATTATACACCATGTCAAAACCCTTCATGGTCAATTAAGGGGTAAATATTATATTTTGAAGGAAAAACTCCGTTTTTGTCTCTCGTGTAAAAAAGTATTTTGGGGCGTGTTTCATTTTACTGTAACTTTTTTTTTTTTTCATTTTTACCACCGTACTACAAACAATTGTGTAATTTTATACCAAATCATTATTTATGCCCAAATTTATTTCATTTTTCCCATCGCACTATAAACAATATTGTCATTTTATACCCAATTTTGGTATAAAATAACACCATTGTTTGTTTGAATTACGATGGTAAAAATAAAAAAATAAAGTTTAATGATAAAAGTGAAATACATCTCAAAGTACGATGAACAAAAATGAAGTTTTCTTATTTTGAATTCAAACTTCACCATTTTCTGCTGAACATAAAGTCCTTTAATGATGTTCCTAAAGAATGGTTCAAAAAAAAAAAAAAAAAAAAAAAAAAAAAGGGTATCAAAATGTCAACTGTTTACTAGGTCAATTAGAAGTCAACCCTGCAACCATATAAATAAATTAAGTGTTCCAATAATTGATTCAAAATGAATATATGAATTTCATATTTCATTAATGTTCAATGCTTCTTAAATTCAGCTTACTTTAGTCAACTATGGTGTTCCGAGTTTTACATATAATTCCGTGAATACTCCCTCTTTCCCAAATAAGAAGTCACATGCTCAGTTTTTCATTTATGATGCTCGAACTTTTTAATTTACCCCGCCGTACACATGTCGGACATTCGTATTTTAGTCTTTGTCGGCACGAGTCCGCCTGGATAAATCAAAGAGTTCGAGCACCGTAGCATCTAGCAACTTGTATCAACGGAACTATAGGGTGCAAGTACAAAGTCATATTGTTTAATTTAAAGGGAGATGAAATGCTAACATAACTAAAAGTATGTATGAGCTGCTCCTGCCCCAAAAATAGACTCTGATTGTTACTTAAAGAGCTTTTGATAACATTAAGCACTGAATGCTGAATTCTGAGTGTTGTGCTGAACACCAACAAACTTTTTAAAAAAGGATATGGGTTTCTTCTAAATGTTGGATCTGGGCGATGGAATTGCCTGGGCGAAAATCAAGCAAAGTATCCTTTGTAACGACCTCAACTTTTCACAAATAACAATAATATTTATTTATAAATAAGATATCCTCAATGGCAAAACTAAAACCATAATTCAATACTAACTAAAAATTCAAAATACCTTAAATGCGGATAACGACATAAAATTTAAACTAAGCTAGCTCAGCAACTATAACTACTTGACAAAAAGAAACCAAGTAACTGATTAAGAACGTAATCCCTTACCTCGAGTGATTGCACGCTCCTAGTAATTATCTCCGCACGAATCTACAATCATGCAACGCATATCTTAGGGTACAAGTAATACACCTTTACTTGACCCAACTATTTATTAGGAATATAATATCATAATATTATATTCAAGTATATATTGTTATATATAATTTAGGAAACAAGTATATATTGTTATATATTAGATTAGGAACACAATCTTTGTATTAGATTAGAATCCTTCTCCTTCTAGGAGATTACCTAGATTAGAATCATTCTCCTCCTAGGAGATTACCTTTACCTAGATTAGAATCCTTCTCCTCCTAGGAGATTACCTCCTCATTGTAATCCTATAAATATGTATCTTTAGCATCATAATCAATTTAGTCATTCAATACAATTCTTCTCTTTCATGTTTTGATTGACTTCGTCTAAACCCTCCTTATTCTAATATGGTATCAGAGCTAAGATCCATAGAAGAACCTTCCGCCACCAACTACCAAAGCCCCCACTACCCTTAAACTTTTTGTTATTCAATCCCCTTGGCTCACAAACCCTTTTGACCAAAACCCTATATTTTTTTTATTATTTCTCCCCTTTGAAATTTTTTTCTTCGTAATTTTTTTTCTCTTATCTCAATGTAACGTTGAGTATTTTTTTTCCCCCTTCACACAACCTCCCTTTGAAAAACCCAAACCAAAGTCGTCCGTGTGACGTAAAACTCATAACCCAAATCAAAGTGGTCCGTGTGACGTAAAACTCATAACCCAAACCACAACGTCATAGTGTGACATAAAACTCATAACCCAAACCAAAGTCGTCCGTGTGGCACGAAACTCATAACCCAAACCAAAGTCGTCCGTGTGACGTAAAACTCATAACCCAAACCAAAATTTCTCGTCGTTACGACGTAAAATTCTCGTCATCACGACGTAATTAAAAAAAAAAAACAAAAAAAATGGCCGCACTACCATGCGTGCGGCCAGGGTTGTAGCTTCAAAGAACAACAACATCTTCATCAAAGTCTTCAACAACATCAACGTCTTCGGCAACAACAAGTCTTCATGTAATTATGTCCAAGATTGGACTCTCCTATCGGCCGTCCATCTTGCGGGAGCATATTAGGAATATAATATCATAATATTATATTCAAGTATATATTGTTATATATAATTTAGGAAACAAGTATATATTGTTATATATTAGATTAGGAACACAATCTTTGTATTAGATTAGAATCCTTCTCCTTCTAGGAGATTACCTAGATTAGAATCCTTCTCCTCCTAGGAGATTACCTTTACCTAGATTAGAATCCTTCTCCTCCTAGGAGATTACCTCCTCATTGTAATCCTATAAATATGTATCTTTAGCATCTTGATCAATTGAGTCTTTCAATACAATTCTTCTTTTTCATGTATGATTGACTCCGTCTAACTCATCCTTTATTCTAATACTATTTTCTAACGTCTTGTTAACCTACTGAATTATTCCTCTTTAACTCCCTTTAAGGTTAACCCTTAACTTCTTTAGGTTTACCAAAATACCCCTAGAATTTCTAGGTGTTAAACCCTTTTTAATTCTCTTCAATCAATTTACACACTGATTTCACCTTTCTCGGCAAACACAAACACACACTAACCCTAACACACACACATTTATCTCTCTCGTTATCACATTTCCTCTTTCTTTCTTTTTTTTTTTCCTGACTGAAACACACACTTGCACACCTAATTAAACACACACAAACACTTTACCAATAGAGAGGGTTTTCATGATTTCTCTGTTTTTCTTTCTACTCACACATACCCAAAATGTATAATTTCCGTTTTGCCTTAGTATTTTGTATTGCATGCCGAACCCACCATATATTATTATACAATTGAGATCCACCATTATTAATATATACTAAAGCAATGCATTCCGCAATTACCATGAAATCTACACTATATAAGGACTCTCCATTCATAACAATAACAATGGAAACCTAGAGAAAATACCTTATAACCGCCGCACTACTCCTTCTGTCCGCAGCCCTTCTCCTGGTCTCTTGAGGTTACTCTCTCCCTCACGGCAGCTTCTCTCTGCCGTCTCCCTTTCTCTTGCCGCCTCTCTCTCTCTCTCTTTCTTATTCTCGGTTGGTGAAAATAATAGTAAGGTGGCGTTTGGTTCGGTGGAAAAAAAGTGAAGGAATGGAATTGTCAATGGAATTGAATTCCTTAAGGAATTGGAATGGAAAAAGCGGTCAACCCCTCCGTTTGGTTGGCACGGAATGGAATGTAATTGTCATTCAATTCCTTGGCAAATCATGTTTGGTTTGAAAATACAAATTATAGGAATGGAATGAAAGCATATAAAATGACCAATTTACTCTTTAAAAAAAAAATTTTTTTTTGGGAGGGGGGGTGGGGGGGTAGGTAGGGGGTATGCAAAATGAGTAAAAAAAAAATTTTTTCGTGGGGGTGGGGGGGAGGGTAGGCAGAATAAAAAATTCGTGGGGGGGGGGGGGTGGGGGTAGGGTGGGGGGGAGGTTAGGCGTAAAAAAAAATAAAAAAATTCGGGGGTAGGGGGTGGGGAGGGTAGGCGTAAAAAAAAAATAAAAAAAATTGTGGGGGTGGGGGGTAGGGTGGGGGGGGGGAGGGTAGGCAGAAAAAAAAAATTCGTTGGGGGGGGTGGGGGTGGGGGTAGGGTGGGGGCGTGGGGGTGGGGCGTAGGGGCTGGGTAGGGGGTAGGGTTTGGGGGTATTTTGGTCAAAAATTTTTTTTTTTTCCATTGCCAAAGGAATTGAAGATTCCATCAATTTTATGATGGAAAGTTGAATTCCTTTATTTGAAGGAATTATACATTCCAATGAATTTTTTATTTTTTTTAAATGATTGAATCAAACATGGAATGGAAAAGAGGGAATTTTCCATTCCTTTCCCCCACTTTCCTATGAACCAAACGCCCCCTAAGGTTTCTTAGGGTTTAGAAAGAGTATTTATAATTGGGTTTCCAAATCCTAAGCCCACAAGGTAATCCAAGTCAAAGAAGTTAATCTAACCCATTAATATCTTAAGCCCTCTTATACAATCCATTTAATAAAAGGAATTGCAATCAATTAAATAAAATAAATAAAATAAATAATTATTAATTAAAAGGAATAAATTAATGAATAAAAGAAAACAATATTCCGATTATTACATCCTTAATCCATAAAAGCATTAAAATCTTCAATCCGGAGATGAAATTGCCTAGGCGAAAATCAAGCAAAATATCTATCTTGGCAATAATCAAGGAACTTATTTGTTGGCAAAAGCAACTTGAAAACCATCAGGTTGGGTAAGGTAGATCTCCTCCTCTAAGTCTTCACGAAGGAAAGCTGTTTTTACATCAAGCTATGCTAGCTCAAGATCTAATTGAGCAACCAAAGCAAACAAAATTTGTATAGACGAATGTTTAACAACAGGAGAAAAAATCTCATTGTAATATATCCCTTTCTTTTGAGCATATCTTTAGCTACCAAACGGGCCTTGAAGCGAGGACCAACGACTTTTTTTTCTTGGCAAATGCCCATTTACATCCAATCACTTTCTTACCCAACAGAAGTTGCACCAAATCCCAAGTCTGATTTTTCTTCAAAGGCTTCATTTCCTCGTTCATAGCCTCTTCCCGTTTTGAACTTTCTGGACTTTGAACAACTTCTTTATAAGTGTTGGGAACTCCCTCAATCATGGGAAGGGCATATGCCACCATGTCATCAAAGCGGGCAGGTCTTCGAATCTCCCTTCTTGGTCTATTCCTTGCAATAGACTCGTGTACCTCATCCTCTTGATTTCGTTCCTCGTTGTGGTCTTCCTCCACCTGCTCGAAACTCTCCTCTATGTTTAATAGTCTCTTCAAGGATAGGATTATCAACAGGAGTAAATACTACCTTCTTTACCTTCGTAGGGGCATCATCTTCTTTCTTCGAGGACATCATAGATTCGTCAAAAGTTACATCTCGACTTTTGACAATCTTTCTTGTGTCCGGGCACCATAACCTGTAACCCTTGATACCATTACTAAAGCCCATGAACATGGCTTTCTTTGCTCGAGGGTCCAACTTACCATCTGTCACATGATAGTAGGCGGGGCATCCAAACACATGTAAATGGTCATAATCACTAACTCATTCTTCCGACCATACATTAAGAGGTATCTTTCCTCCATTTTCGGCCGTAGGTGGAGATGGCCATTTTGGGCCGTGGCCCGTGGCCCGCTGTCCGTTTGGCCCGCGCCCGTCCAGCCCGTGACCCATTATCCACTTGGCCCGCTTTGTATATGGGACGGGCTTGGACCGAGAAGGTCCGCACGGACCGGTCTTTGGCTCGCGGATCAGAAGATCCGTTTGGTCCGTGGTCCGTTTGGCCAGTTGCAATAAGGTCCGCATGGATCTATTTGTATAAATGTCTAAAATGTCCTCAAATATATTCGTTAATAAATTCGTTTGAGGGATATTTTTGCCCAATTTACACATAACGACTTATGTATCAGATTTTAATTTTTTTTGGACATAATTACCCCTCTCAACAGCCATATTTAGGGGTAAATTTGGTCAAAAAAATTTGTAATTAGTATAAATAGAAAAGGAAGTCTTACCATTTTTCTCACAAAAAAATTTCAATTCATCATAGAATTCTTTCAAACCCAAACCATCAAATTATTTTCAAGTCGAATATTTGTTATTACATTGTAAGAGTTGAAGCCTTGAAGGTAATTTTATTGTTTTAATTATTTAATTATTTACTCGCTAGTTAAATATTGTGTTTAGTAGTTAATTTTTTTTAATCTTCATAAATTTCGAAAATTTGAAATAAAAGAATTACTTTTATTCCGAAAATTACAAAAAAAATTATAACTGTTTACTTTTATTGTTAGTAAATTATTGTCAAAATAATTTAATCCTTATAAATTTTTGAAAATTCAATTTTTTTTAAGTGTTGCATTTTTAATTTTAATTGCTAGATAATTTATATTGCTAGTTATAAGATATAGTTAATGATATATTTGCATATCCCCCCCCACCACAAAATCAAACTCAAAATCAAAGCGTACCCATTTCGGCCCACCACTCCGTAGATAATTCCCTTTTGCACCATAATGATCAAATTATGTTGATCTAATTAATCATTCCTCAAACCCAATCAACACCCCTCCATTTCGCCGCTATACTCTGGATTCGACCCCAGATTGGATGAATGAGCCCAACACAAACTATTCATCTAGAACCTATCATCACATAGAAGACATAGATGAGGGTGGGGAGGGGGAGGGGGATGACGATGACGATGACGATGTACAAGTCACCCATCTAGTGGGGGTAAGGGTAAGGGTAAGGGTAAGGGTAAGGGTAAGACAAAGGCACAAACTAGAGTGTCCAAATATGCCAATTTATATGATTTAGTAATTATTGACGGTGAAATACTGAGGCACAAGAATGCAATGTTGGGGGTTCTTCCTCGCCAAAGCTCATAGGGAGTCTTGTTATAGGTTTTGTTGATGAGGGAGCGGTTCTGAGTGAAGCATGCTGTGTTGATTGCTTCAGCCCAGAAATACTGAGGCAGCTTGGCTTCAGATATCATTGTCTTTCCAGCCTCAATCAACGTCCTGTTCTTCCTTTCCACAACTCCATTTTGTTGTGGAACACCAGCTGTTGAGAAATTGTGATCAATCCCATGGTCATCACAATACTGAGCAACACCGTTGTTCTTGAATTCTGTTCCATTATCTGATCGAACACTAACGATGTCGTCTTCTTTTTGAGTTTGGAGCCGTCTAAAAAGTGCGGTGAGAATATCATAGCAATCATCTTTAGAAATCATCATCTTAACCCACGTATATCTTGAATAATCATCCACCACCACTAAAGTATATCTATTTCCTCCAATGATGGCAGTGGTTACGGGTCCAAACAAATCTATGTGAAGCATTTGTAAGCATCTTGAAGTTGATGGAGCGGTCTTGCTGGTGAAAGACGACGCGGACTGCTTACCAAGCTGGCATGCACTGCATTTCTCTGGATGATGGTCAACCACTTTAGGTAAACCACGAAAGAGGTTTTCTCTACCAATCTTTGCAAGATACTTGAAGTTCAAGTGGCTCAACCTCTTGTGCCATAGCCAACTATTTTCGCTCACATTTTTAGCTACAAAATAGAGATTAGTAATACTACATGCAGAATTTAGATCAATAATGTAAATATTACTCTTACGAATCCCTGTGAGTAGGGTGACTCCGAAATGCTATCTTTGATAAATCAGTTTGATGACGTAAAGTTGCAAAGCATTCCTTTGTCACAGAATTGAGAAATTGAAAGGAGGTTGTGCTTGAGTCCTTCAACAAGAGAAACCTTCTCAATGGTTAGGTTTCCTCTCCTTATAACACCATATCCAATGGTCTTTCCTTTGTTGTTGTCACCAAAGGTTACAGACGGACCACTTGCTTCAATGACATCTTCAAGTAATGATCTATCTCCAGTCATATGTCTTGAGCAGCCACTGTCAAGATACCATTCATTTTCCTTGGAGTGACCAGCCATTAAGCAGAGGACCTGAAATGTAAACATTAAGAATGAGGTCCCCCTTTATTCCTTGGGTCCTGAAGTTAGCAACCCTTTACGACCCACACCTGTTTGACAGAAGGAGGTTTACTCTTCCTGGCATTGGATGTGAACCGTAAAAGGCATTCTGCAGCCTTGTGACCTAAACCATCACACACAGAATATTTATAAAAGCTATAAGCATCATGAGGTTTTACTAACTCCTTACTCTTCTTAGGAGTTGCATGCGGTTTGGGAGGCGCGGTTTCAGGCTTGACAAAAGGAACTGGCTTCAGTTTGACCACGTATTTTCTGGGAGCGCTCTTATTGCTTTTGAAGGCTGGTCGAGCGGTCGAAGAAGAGTCGCGGTCATACTTGCGGTTGCCAGCATCTCTAGTTCCACCAGAAGCGGTTTTAGGGATGCGGCCAACTCCATATGCCATTTCCTCTGAAGCAATACTCTCAGAATCCTTTGGCTTCATCTGAGAGTTCTTCCCATATTGTTTCCCTTTTGGGTAGACATAATTAATTTGTTGTCCTTTACCCTTGCCTTTAGCATGCTTCCCCTTAGGAATTTCTTTAGTTAGTTTCAAAATTTCCTCATCCTTTTCACTAGAGGATGCATACTTCTCCTCTTTTTCAGATCCAAAACCTAGACCTTCCTTAATTCCAGAGGGAACTTGGGAATCTATGATTTGATCCGAGTAGGATTTTGACTTGAGCCACCCATCAATAATCATTTGACGATCGTTGAGTTGGGTGACCAGGTCATCATTCCGGAGTTGAAGTGCAGCAACCTTAGTTTCAAGGATGCGGTTTTGATCAGCAAGAGGAGTCATACTTCTGATTTGGTCCTTAAGATTTGAAATTTCAGACCTCATCACAGTTTTCTCCGTCTTGTACAGATTAAGTTCATCATGAGCTAAGCTTAAGGCTTTCTTAAGATTAGAGAATTGATGGATCACCATTTCTGCTTCCTTGAACATCCTTTCATGTTCCATGGGAGAAACCTCTTCCACCACCTTTTTCAAAATTTTCTTCTTTGGAATTATTTTTGAAGGTGGAGCATTTGTAGACGAGAAAATGGGACGTGAATACGAACAATTTCCTATCTTAATGCTAGGAGTAAGTTTGATATCATCATCCAATTTATAATTAGGAAGTTTATTTGAAACCTCTTTTTCCTCCATATCCTGCAACTCGACTGACTCAGAATCTGATTCATCGGAAGCATCTGCAACTAAGCAGAGATTAACCTCTTCGGTTTCTTCGTCACTTCCATCATCAGAATCTGTTTCAATCCAAGTTGCTAATTCCTTGGAATTCTCTTCCTCCTCAGCAACCATTCCCTTGCGACGAGAAAATTTCGCAGGAGAGGTTTTCTTTTTCATGTATTCGTATTTGGGCTGTGGACACTCAGATGCAAAGTGACCAGGTTTTCTACAATTGTAGCATACTAGATCACTCTTTTTCTTTGTATCTCCAGCCTTAGAAAATGTTGCAGGAGGTTTGCCTTTTGAAAATGTCTTTGTGAAAGGTTTTGAGGCTTTTCTAAATTTTTGAAATCTTTTCACAAACATGGCAAAATCATCATCATCCATCTCGATGAGTGATGAGGTTGATATGGAAGAATCTGTAGTTTGATTGGATGTAGATGGTTTCTCCTCTTGTTCCACTACGGACATAGAAAGCGATTTAGTTTTCCCTTCAACCTCTTCGATATGATTTAATTTAAGTTCATAGACTCTAAGGTTTGCATACAAGTTACTTAACGACCAAGTATTCAAAACTTTTGAGTCTTCTAGAGAGGTAGCCTTATTAACCCATCTAGAACCTAAAGCAGATAGGAAAGTCATATTGATTTCCTTATCGGTTAAAGTTTTGCCAAGAGATCTACAAGCATTAACTACCTCAACATAGCGGTCGTAGGTTTGATGCAAGGTTTCATTGGGTTTTCTGTTGAAGTTGTTGTAGGATCTTTTAACAGCATATAATTTGCTTTCCTTGCATTCGTCATCACCTTCGAGGTAGCTCTCGATGGCATCCCACATCTGCTTTGTGGTTTTGAGGTACATCACTTTCTGAAGAGTTGAAACGGGGAGGGTTCCAGAAATGATGTGCCTTGCCTTGCTGTCTAAGGCAACTAATCTCTTCTCTTCATTCGACCACTCCTCTTTTGGCTTTTTGACCTCTGGAGTTTCTGCACTGGTGGTTGCATTAGTGTTGGCCTTCATTGGAATCCATGGGCCATTGACTACACACTCCACCAGCATCTCATCAATTGTTTCCAAGTAAATGAGCATTCTGCACTTCCAGATGTCGAAGTGGTCTTCGTCCAAGATTGGAATGTGTGAATAGTTAACAGTAGTCATTGTCTTTGAATTTGCCATATTGAATCGGCACACAAGCTGTTAAGCTTGAAAAACAGTGGTTTTAAAATGTGTTAGCTCTGATACCACTTGTTGGTCCCAAAGGTGGCAACAAGGGTGAAAATACAGCTAGAGGGGGGGTGAATAGCTGTTTAAAATTTTTCGCCCTCGATTTAAAACTAATCCTCTATACTTACAAAACCTCTTGCAGTGTATAAGAAACTGCAAGTAGAGTTATAAAATGCACAGCGGAATAATAAAGTTACAAAGCGGTTTTGAGAGAGGCGGTTTGTAAAGCGGTTTAGGTAAAGCGGTTTTGACAAGTGCAGTTTTACAAACAAGTGTAGTTTTGACAATGTTAACTCCAAACACTATTTCACAATAATGGATATCTAAATAAAGATCAAACAGAGAGAAAAGTAGATAATCAGTAAGCACAAGAAATATAAATGTAGAAAGTAAGAACACAATATTTGGAGTGGTTCAATCGATAAACGATCTAAGTCCACTACCAAGATGGTTAGTCTTGGATTTTCAAGAGTGATTTTACTATGAGTATGAGAGATTACAAGTTACAAAGATCGATACTCAAAGCTAAAATCTATTCTATGAAGATCAAATCCTAAGACTATAACCAGTGTATCTCAAGTGATTAATCTATGTGATTAAACAAGTGAGGTGTGTGTGTGAGAACAAGATCAAGGCTCTTTAAATCTATGAAATGTAGAGCACAATGATTCTTGAATGTGTTAAGGCTTGATTTCTGGGCTGGGGAATATTTCTTGAAGGTAGAAGATGAAGATTCAAAGGACTTATGAATTTCTGGGCAGAGCTTCAACTTCTTATGAACTCACAGCAATTTCTCAAGCTTCAAGCTATCTTCAAATGAAGAAGGTTGGGGGTATTTATACCCAAGCATCAGGAATATAGCCGTTGGACACAGCTGTTGTAAGGACAGTCCTTGATGTAATCCCATTGGTCCACAACAACTACTTTTGTCCTTTGGAACTGTTGATGCAGGTAAAGCTGATCAGACCTCAGCTGCAATCAAGGCGGTTAGGACATCTGTCACCTTTTTAAGATCCTTGCAGATCTTGTCTGAAAAGTAGTCACGTGACAATATATGGTGGTTGACATTTGATATTGCTGATGTGGATTCCAACGGTCAAAGGAGTTCACTTCAAGTAGCCAATCATTGGGGCGGTTCTGGTGATGAGCGGTTTGACAAAAAGCGGTTCCACCGGAAGAGGAATTCTTTAAGTGCGGTTTGAGTATGAAACTGCAAGGCAGTTGCATGAAGCGGTTCAAAGAGATTTGCACTTAGGGGTTCAGAGAAGCGGTTTCAGACAAAGTCTCACCAGGCGGTTCCAGGAGTGGTTCAGCCTAGGCGATTTTAATGGGGTGGTCTGAAACTCTGAACTGCAATCCTCAGATCCAATGAGTCTTGTGCCAGTCTTCAAGCCTAAATTTAACCTATACTATAAAATGGACTTAGCCAAAAAAATTGAAGTCTAAGCTTCATTACATAGGGTCCTAAAGTCCTTAAAATAAATAGGAGGTTATGGTATCAATCAAATCTTATACAAAATAGGAGGATTAAAACATATGCATACCCAACAATAACCACGAAAAGTATGCCCTTGATTCAACAATAATCTACAACTAGCAATTGAAGCAAATAGTCGAATCCGATTATCATTTCTCTAAGCAACATAGATCTTCACAATTTTTTAATGAAATATAATGAAAAATATTGACTCCACCAACATGTAAATCAAACCTCTCATTTTTATGCCAACTAGAAAAACCAACACTTATAAATGCACAAGCATCAAATCTTTAATCATATGATTGATCTTTAAACAAATAACAACACAAATAATATGCTTTGTTTTGCAAAATGCTATACTCTAACCAATTACCATATTCTTTGAACCATTTAGGATTAAAGCGACGCATTTAAATCCCAATCAATATTTGAAGGAAAATCACGACCGTGGGGTTGACAGGGACCATTTAATAGATAGTATCTTCTAATATCATCTACTTAATTTGGATGATATTCAGAAATTCTTTTTATAAGTGTAGGATACGAATGGAGACTATTCAAATCAACAAACTCTTTACTAGCAGAGGCAATAACGGGAACCGATTGTTGACTTGGTGTATAACTCTAGTCATTTCATGTTTGTCGGTAAAGGCAGTTAGCCTGTGACGTTAGTTGATATTGTTGTGTTTTTGAGCCAGTTTGGCTCATGTTTTTTACAGGTTTATAAGCAGGTTTATGGTGCTAAGTTGAAATTATAGCAGGGGTTACGCACCTAGTTCGGGTTCCATATAGGACTTTAGAACTCAGGGTCACGATAGTTGGTATCAGAGCATTGGTTTGCTCTTAGCCTGGATAGGGTCTATGTCCTAGGTGGGTTGGTTCATAGGGTGTGTTATTAACGTCGAGTGTTTATTTACAGGTGTAGATGGATAGGTCTCGAGGGAGTTGGCGTAGTAATCAACAACCCGAAAATCCTCCTTGGTTCATATGAGAAACATGTTGCAGTTGTTAGCCAGGATGATAGCTAATGAAAACAGGCAAGGTAATGTTGGGCAGACACAGCTAGAAGGGCAACAACAGCGCGTGGATAGGGAAGTTGACTATGAGATGCACAGAAGATGAGAAAGTAACATTTGCCACTTTCAAGCTAGAAAAGGCTACAGAACATTGGTGGAAAGTTTTATCTAACAGCTGGGAACAGGAAGGAATAGCGCAGACTTGGGAGAATTTTCTGGAAGATTTCAAGTCACAGTTCATTCCATTAGTGGTACAAGATCGTAAAGAGATGGAGTTCCTAAATTTAGAACAGGGAGCACGACAATGGGACAGTATTCAACTAAGTTCACAGAGCATTGGTTTGCTCTTAGCCTCGGATAGTTGGTATCGTAGCATTGGTTTGCTCTTAGCCTGGATAGGGTCTATGGCCTATCTCGCATAGATTTAACAATCAACTTTGAATGCACAAAAAAAAAAAAACTTTGAATGCGGACTTTAATTTAAATCTATGACATTATTTTATTGCTCAAAATCTTGGAACACATAATAAATCAATACTTTAAATAATTTATTACAAAGACAAAAATAAATTTGTACCTTAATACATGCTATTTACTTTGATAATGGTATTTTCTTTCTTGCCTTTGTCTTTAAGTTCCTCTTGATGGCTGGAGGATTTCCTTAATTCCTTTTCCCTTTTCTTTCCTCTAAAGCCCTCATTTATATTTTCTTTCTTTACACCTTTCGTTAGTTCACTATGCTAAGAGGAATATACTGCAACATTATATACTCCTCATATGAACTTGGAGCCAAAGTCATCTTGTCCAGCAAGATTAATCAACCGACTTGGTGCAAACAAAGTCATTATATCAGATTATGAATCATCTTTATTCTTTAATTATTTTATTTGTTTTAACATTTTGTAAACAAATAAAATACTTTTATACTATAAAATATTTTAACATGGCATGTCCGAAAATATGACATGTTTGTAATCTCTCCACGTGTGCGATGGGGTCACACGTGAAGGGAAGTATGAAAGCTTGATTTACATTGTTGAGACACTATCTAACAACTTAAGCTTTTAGATCAAGTGACAACTCGACAGTCTCTTGGAATATAGGTTCCCTAGAAACAAGCTGAATTTGTGTTTATTATGAGGAAATATTCCAAAAATGTTTAGCTCGAATGATTTAATTATGAACAAAATCATTTAGAACATACAAGATATATTAATCGTTTTGAATTATTAATAACATACAAAGAATAAACAAAAGAATGAATTAATCATGATACAGATTATTCGTTTCCTCTAGTAATTCAGGAGCTTGAAATCATTATCAAAATAATGATGGAAAGGGAGGAATGCTCTGTGGTTGATTGAAGAAATTCTTTGGATCAACTTTGCTTTTGACTCGAACCAATCTCTCAAAGTTATCACCAAAGTATTTTGTACCCCAAATGCTTGCTTCTGCATAAGTTTTGGTGCTTACTCCCAAGTCAAGATCCTTATAGTTCATGTATGAACTTCTTGGAGAATTGGAAACATAACGACCCAAATACTTATAGACACTTCGGAGCCAGTTAACACGTCTATTCACCGACGCTGGTCTTTCCATGTCCAAATTAGCCCATTCAAGAAGAATGTACAAGTTCCCAGCTCTATGAGGAAATGGAATGGCTGACTCGGAGATCTCGTTCATCCTTCCACCATAAGGACTCAATACGAAATTTGGTGTCCCAACGTCAATTTTGAGGAACAATCTCCACATCCCTTCAAGGCCTTCAATAGGAATTGGCTTCTTCGCGAAGTCAGATTTGCCTTTTATGGAAAACTTAGGGGTAGCGGTCCGATTAAGCAAAGTTTGTGGTGGAGCTTGACTAGAGAAGGCTGAAATTACCATAGCAGATTGAACCCAACTCACTTCGGTACAATCTTCTCTCACTAAACCTAGCTCCGGAAAGCCTTCTTGCATCATAGGAAGTAGCCTATCAATTCCTCCCAAGAACACCGCGTCAAATGTAATGAGAACTGTTTTCTTCCCACCCAAATTTATAGTTGATAATTGAGCTCTCAAGAATAAATCTCTATCAGCATTGGGTGCAAAAGATTGCCACTTGTGGAAAATGGTCGTTGCATTTTGTTCTAAAGTTTTTGTTTTGGCAAACACGGTAACAGTCTCAGGAACATCAACCAAGCTCAACTTCCAAGCAACAATGACC
Source organism: Adenophora triphylla var. japonica (assembly GCA_022495995.1). Taxonomy (NCBI): domain Eukaryota; kingdom Viridiplantae; phylum Streptophyta; class Magnoliopsida; order Asterales; family Campanulaceae; genus Adenophora; species Adenophora triphylla. The sequence goes on along the minus strand of JAFEMH010003626.1, from coordinate 10,724 downwards.
CCAAAACTCGAAGCCCCACCTCCCCTAATGGCCCAAAACAAATCATCCCCCATGGATTTTCTATCAAGAATGTTTCCATTTACGTCAATCAATCTTGCATCTATGACATGATCAGCAGCAAGACCGTATTTTCTATTTAGTGTGCCGTAACCTCCACCACTAATGAGTCCACCAACTCCTACAGTAGACCAAGTGCCAGCTGGAAAGGCGAGAGTCCTACTTTTCTCAGAGATCCTATAATAGAGTTCCCCAAGACTTGCACCACCTTGAACCCATGCAGTCTTGCTAGCAACATCAACACTTATTGACCTCATGTTAGTGAGGTCAAGCATGACAAAAGGGTGTTGTGCAGTGGATGAAAGACCCTCAAAATCATGGCCTCCTCCTCGGATTCTGAACTTGATTCCATGTTTCTTGGAGCAATGAATGACGGTTTGGATTTGGGATTCATCGACTGGTGTGACGATGAGAAAAGGTCTAGGGGTTGAAGGTGTGTCAAATCTTTGGTTGTTGATATTGGCTTCCCAGATAGGCGTAAAAGAAGAGTTGTTTGGGGTGTAAATGATTTGTGAGTTGCTATTATGAAGGCTAAGGCAATTGTGAAATTCTTGTTGGCGATTATGATGATGACGATGATGGTGTTGGTGAGCTGAGGAAGAAGTAGCCCATGAAGTATTAAAGGAAAAGAGAGTAGCCAAGAAGAAGGAAATAAGCAATAAAGTCTTCATGATTTTTTGTTGTTTTGATATAGAATATTTTTGATGTGTGCTTAAAAATGATGAGAAGCCATCTATTTATAGTGTTCTTATTACAACTTATGCAGCAAATTGTGAAAATTTGAGGTCTACGAAAGAATGGTTCAAATTATACACCATGTCAAAACCCTTCATGGTCAATTAAGGGGTAAATATTATATTTTGAAGGAAAAACTCCGTTTTTGTCTCTCGTGTAAAAAAGTATTTTGGGGCGTGTTTCATTTTACCAGAACTTTTTTTTTTCATTTTTACCACCGTACTACAAACAATTGTGTAATTTTATACCAAATCTGTTATTTATGCCCAAATTTATTTCATTTTTCCCATCGCACTATAAACAATATTGTCATTTTATACCCAATTTTGGTATAAAATAACACCATTGTTTGTTTGAATTACGATGGTAAAAATAAAAAAAAATAAAGTTTAATGATAAAAGTGAAATACATCTCAAAGTACGATGAACAAAAATGAAGTTTTCTTATTTTGAATTCAAACTTCACCATTTTCTGCTGAACATAAAGTCCTTTAATGATGTTCCTAAAGAATGGTTCAAAAAAAAAAACAAAAAAAGGGTATCAAAATGTCAACTGTTTACTAGGTCAATTAGAAGTCAACCCTGCAACCATATAAATAAATTAAGTGTTCCAATAATTGATTCAAAATGAATATATGAATTTCATATTTCATTAATGTTCAATGCTTCTTAAATTCAGCTTACTTTAGTCAACTATGGTGTTCCGAGTTTTACATATAATTCCGTGAATACTCCCTCTTTCCCAAATAAGAAGTCACATGCTCAGTTTTTCATTTATGATGCTCGAACTTTTTAATTTACCCTGCTGTACACATGTCAGACATTCGTATTTTAGTCTTGTCGGCACGAGTCCGCCTGGATAAATCAAAGAGTTCGAGCACCGTAGCATCTAGCAACTTGTATCAACGGAACTATAGGGTGCAAGTACAAAGTCATATTGTTTAATTTAAAGGGAGATGAAATGCTAACATAACTAAAAGTATGTATGAGCTGCTCCTGCCCCAAAAATAGACTCTGATTGTTACTTAAAGAGCTTTTGATAACATTAAGCACTGAATGCTGAATTCTGAGTGTTGTGCTGAACACCAACAAACTTTTTAAAAAAGGATATGGGTTTCTTCTAAATGTTGGATCTGGGCGATGGAATTGCCTGGGCGAAAATCAAGCAAAGTATCCTTTGTAACGACCTCAACTTTTCACAAATAACAATAATATTTATTTATAAATAAGATATCCTCAATGGCAAAACTAAAACCATAATTCAATACTAACTAAAAATTCAAAATACCTTAAATGCGGATAACGACATAAAATTTAACGGCTAGCTCAGCAACTATAACTACTTGACAAAAAGAAACCAAGTAACTGATTAAGAACGTAATCCCTTACCTCGAGTGATTGCACGCTCCTAGTAATTATCTCCGCACGAATCTACAATCATGCAACGCATATCTTAGGGTACAAGTAATACACCTTTACTTGACCCAACTATTTTCTAACGTCTTGTTAACCTACTGAATTATTCCTCTTTAACTCCCTTTAAGGTTAACCCTTAACTCCTTTAGGTTTACCAAAATACCCCTAGAATTTCTAGGTGTTAAACCCTTTTTAATTCTCTTCAATCAATTTACACACACTGATTTCACCTTTCTCAGCAAACACAAACACACACTAACCCTAACACACACACATTTATCTCTCTCGTTATCACATTTCCTCTTTCTTTCTTTTTTTTTTTTCCTGACTGAAACACACACTTGCACACCTAATTAAACACACACAAACACTTTACCAATAGAGAGGGTTTTCATGATTTCTCTGTTTTTCTTTCTACTCACACATACCCAAAATGTATAATTTCCGTTTTGCCTTAGTATTTTGTATTGCATGCCGAACCCACCATATATTATTATACAATTGAGATCCACCATTATTAATATATACTAAAGCAATGCATTCCGCAATTACCATGAAATCTACACTATATAAGGACTCTCCATTCATAACAATAACAATGGAAACCTAGAGAAAATACCTTATAACCGCCGCACTACTCCTTCTGTCCGCAGCCCTTCTCCTGGTCTCTTGAGGTTACTCTCTCCCTCACGGCAGCTTCTCTCTGCCGTCTCCCTTTCTCTTGCCGCCTCTCTCTCTCTCTTTCTTATTCTCGGTTGGTGAAAATAATAGTAAGGTGGCGTTTGGTTCGGTGGAAAAAAAGTGAAGGAATGGAATTGTCAATGGAATTGAATTCCTTAAGGAATTGGAATGGAAAACTGGTCAACCCTCCGTTTGGTTGGCACGGAATGGAATGTAATTGTCATTCAATTCCTTGGCAAATCATGTTTGGTTTGAAAATACAAATTATAGGAATGGAATGAAAGCATATAAAATAACCAATTTACTCTTTAAAAAAAAAATTTTTTTTGGGAGGGGGGGTAGGTAGGGGGTATGCAAAATGAGTAAAAAAATTTTTTTCGTGGGGGTGGGGGAGGGTAGGCAGAAAAAAATTCGTGGGGGTGGGGGTGGGGTAGGGTGGGGGGGAGGTTAGGCAGAAAAAAATAAAAAAATTCGGGGGGGTAGGGGGTGGGGGGAGGGTAGGCAGAAAAAAAAATAAAAAAAATTGTGGGGGTGGGGGGGTAGGGGTGGGGGGGGGAGGGTAGGCAGAAAAAAAAAATTTGTTGGGGGGGGGGGTGGGGGGTAGGGTGGGGGCGTGGGGGTGGGGCGTAGGGGCTGGGTAGGGGGTAGGGTTTGGGGGTATTTTGGTCAAAAAAAAAAATTTTTTTCCATTGCCAAAGGAATTGAAGATTCCATCAATTTTATGATGGAAAGTTGAATTCCTTTATTTGAAGGAATTATACATTCCAATGAATTTTTTTTTTTTTTTAAATGATTGAATCAAACATGGAATGGAAAAGAGGGAATTTTCCATTCCTTTCCCCCACTTTCCTATGAACCAAACGCCCCCTAAGGTTTCTTAGGGTTTAGAAAGAGTATTTATAATTGGGTTTCCAAATCCTAAGCCCACAAGGTAATCCAAGTCAAAGAAGTTAATCTAACCCATTAATATCTTAAGCCCTCTTATACAATCCATTTAATAAAAGGAATTGCAATCAATTAAATAAAATAAATAAAATAAATAATTATTAATTAAAAGGAATAAATTAATTAATAAAAGAAAACAATATTCCGATTATTACATCCTTAATCCATAAAAGCATTAAAATCTTCAATCCGGAGATGAAATTGCCTAGGCGAAAATCAAGCAAAATATCTATCTGGGCAATAATCAAGGAACTTATTTGTTGGCAAAAGCACCTTGAAAACCATCAGGTTGGGTAAGGTAGATCTCCTCCTCTAAGTCTTCACGAAGGAAAGCCGTTTTTACATCAAGCTATGCTAGCTCAAGATCTAATTGAGCAACCAAAGCAAACAAAATTTGTATAGACGAATGTTTAACAACAGAAAAAATCTCATTGTAATATATCCCTTTCTTTTGAGCATATCTTTAGCTACCAAACGGGCCTTGAAGCGAGGACCAACGACTTTTTTTTCTTGGCAAATGCCCATTTACATCCAATCACTTTCTTACCCAACGGAAGTTGCACCAAATCCCAAGTCTGATTTTTCTTCAAAGGCTTCATTTCCTCGTTCATAGCCTCTTCCCGTTTTGAACTTTCTGGACTTTGAACAACTTCTTTATAAGTGTTGGGAACTCCCTCAATCATGGGAAGGGCATATGCCACCATGTCATCAAAGCGGGCAGGTCTTCGAATCTCCCTTCTTGGTCTATTCCTTGCAATAGACTCGTGTACCTCATCCTCTTGATTTCGTTCCTCGTTGTGGTCTTCCTCCACCTGCTCGAAACTCTCCTCTATGTTTAATAGTCTCTTCAAGGATAGGATTATCAACAGGAGTAAATACTACCTTCTTTACCTTCGTAGGGGCATCATCTTCTTTCTTCGAGGACATCATAGATTCGTCAAAAGTTACATCTCGACTTTTGACAATCTTTCTTGTGTCCGGGCACCATAACCTGTAACCCTTGATACCATTAATAAAGCCCATGAACATGGCTTTCTTTGCTCGAGGGTCCAACTTACCATCTGTCACATGATAGTAGGCGGGGCATCCAAACACATGTAAATGGTCATAATCACTAACTCATTCTTCCGACCATACATTAAGAGGTATCTTTCCTCCATTTTCGGCCGTAGGTGGAGATGGCCATTTTGGGCCGTGGCCCGTGGCCCGCTGTCCGTTTGGCCCGCGCCCGTCCAGCCCGTGACCCATTATCCACTTGGCCCGCTTTGTATATGGGACGGGCTTGGACCGAGAAGGTTCGCACGGACCGGTCTTTGGCTCGCGGATCAGAAGATCCGTTTGGTCCGTGGTCCGTTTGGCCAGTTGCAATAAGGTCCGCATGGATCTATTTGTATAAATGTCTAAAATGTCCTCAAATATATTCGTTAATAAATTCGTTTGAGGGATATATTTGCCCAATTTACACATAACGACTTATGTATCGTATTTTAATTTTTTTGGACATAATTACCCTCTCAATGTACCTATATTTAGGGGTAAATTTGGTCAAAAAATTTGTAATTAGTATAAATAGAAAAGGAAGTCTTACCATTTTTCTCACAAAAAAATTTCAATTCATCATAGAATTCTTTCAAACCCAAACCATCAAATTATTTTCAAGTCGAATATTTGTTATTACATTGTAAGAGTTGAAGCCTTGAAGGTAATTTTATTGTTTTAATTATTTAATTATTTACTCGCTAGTTAAATATTGTGTTTAGTAGTTAATTTTTTTTAATCTTCATAAATTTCGAAAATTTGAAATAAAAGAATTACTTTTATTCCGAAAATTACAAAAAAAATTATAACTGTTTACTTTTATTGTTAGTAAATTATTGTCAAAATAATTTAATCCTTATAAATTTTTGAAAATTCAATTTTTTTTAAGTGTTGCATTTTTAATTTTAATTGCTAGATAATTTATATTGCTAGTTATAAGATATAGTTAATGATATATTTGCATATCCCCCCCCCCACCACAAATCAAACTCAAAATCAAAGCGTACCCATTTCGGCCCACCACTCCGTAGATAATTCCCTTTTGCACCATAATGATCAAATTATGTTGATCTAATTAATCATTCCTCAAACCCAATCAACACCCCTCCATGTCGCCGCTATACTCGGATTCGACCTGCATTGGATGAATGAGCCCAACACAAACTATTCATCTAGAACCTATCATCACATGTACAGGCATAGGGATGAGGGTGGGGAGGGGAGGGGGACGACGATGACGATGACGATGTACAAGTCACCCATCTAGTGGGGGTAAGGGTAAGGGTAAGGGTAAGTGTGCGGTAAGACAAAGGCACAAACTAGAGTGTCCAAATATGCCAATTTATATGATTTAGTAATTATTGACGGTGAAATACCGAGGCACAAGAATGCAATGTTGGGGTTCTTCCTCGCCAAAGCTCATAGGGAGTCTTGTTATAGGTTTTGTTGATGAGGAGCGGTTCGAGTGAAGCATGCCGTGTTGATTGCTTTCACCCGCAAATACCGAGGCAGCCTTGGCTTCGAGATATCATTGTCTTTCCAAACCTCAATCAACGCCCCGTTCTTCCTTTCCACAACTCCATTTTGTTGTGGAACACCAAATGCTGAGAAATTGTGATCAATCCTACGGTCATCACAATACTGAGCAACACCGTTGTTCTTGAATTCTGTTCCATTATCTGATCGAACACTAACGATGTCGTCTTCTTTTTGAGTTTGGAGCCGTCTAAAAAGTGCGGTGAGAATATCATAGCAATCATCTTTAGAAATCATCATCTTAACCCACGTATATCTTGATTAATCATCCACCACCACTAAAGTATATCTATTTCCTCCAATGATGGCGTGGTTACGGGTCCAAACAAATCTATGTGAAGCATTTGTAAGCATCTTGAAGTTGATGGAGCGGTCTTGTCGGTGAAAGACGACGCCGGATCGCTTACTGCCGGCATGCACCGCATTTCTCACGGATGATGGTCAACCACTTTAGGTAAACCACGAAAGAGGTTTTCTCTACCAATCTTTGCAAGATACTTGAAGTTCAAGTGGCTCAACCTCTTGTGCCATAGCCAACTATTTTCGCTCACATTTTTAGCTACAAAATAGAGATTAGTAATACTACATGCGTAATTTAGATCAATAATGTAAATATTACTCTTACGAATCCTGTGAGTAGGGTGACTCCGAAATGCTATCTTTGATAAATCGGTTTGATGACGTAAAGTTGCAAAGCATTCCTTTGTCACGTGCACTGAGAAATTGAAAGGAGGTTGTGCTTGAGTCCTTCAACAAGAGAAACCTTCTCAATGGTTAGGTTTCCTCTCCTTATAACACCATATCCAATGGTCTTTCCTTTGTTGTTGTCACCAAAGGTTACGACGGACCACTTGCTTCAATGACATCTTCAAGTAATGATCTATCTCCAGTCATATGTCTTGAGCGACCACCGTCAAGATACCATTCATTTTCCTTGGAGTGACCAGCCATTAAGCGAGAGGACCCGAAATGTAAACATTAAGAATGAGGTCCCCTTTATTCCTTGGGTCCCGAAGTTAGCAACCCTTACGACCCACACCCGTTTGATGTAAGGAGGTTTACTCTTCCCGGCATTGGATGTGAACAGTAAAAGGCATTCTCAGATTTTTGTGACCTAAAACCATCACACACGTAATATTTATAAAAGCTATAAGCATCATGAGGGTTTACTAACTCCTTCCTCTGCTTAGGAGCTGCATGCGGTTTGGGAGGCGCGGTTTCAGACTTGACAAAAGGAACTGGCTTCAGTTTGACCACGTATTTTCTGGGAGCGCTCTTATTGCTTTGGAAGGCTGGTCGAGCGGTCGAAGAAGAGTCGCGGTCATACTTGCGGTTGCCAAGCATCTCTAGTTCCACCGGAAGCGGTTTTAGTGGATGCGGCCAACTCCATATGCCATTTCCTTCGAAGCAATACTTTAATCCTTTGGCTTCATCTGAGAGTTCTTCCCATATTGTTTCCCTTTTGGGTAGACATAATTAATTTGTTGTCCTTTACCCTTGCCTTTAGCATGCTTCCCCTTAGGAATTTATTTAGTTAGTTTCAAAATTTCCTCATCCTTTTCACTAGAGGATGCATACTTCTCCTCTTCTTCAGATCCAAAACCTAGACCTTCCTTAATTCCAGAGGGAACTTGGGAATCTATGATTTGATCCGAGTAGGATTTTGACTTGAGCCACCCATCAATAATCATTTGACGATCGTTGAGTTGGGTGACCAGGTCATCATTCCGGAGTTGAAGTGCAGCAACCTTAGTTTCAAGGATGCGATTTTGATCAAGAAGAGGAGTCATATTTCGATTTGGTCCTTAAGATTTGAAATTTCGGACCTCATCCACGCTTTTCTCCGTCTTGCATGCATTAAGTTCATCATGAGCTAAGCTTAAGGCTTTCTTAAGATTAGAGAATTGATGGATCACCATTTCTGCTTCCTTGAACATCCTTTCATGTTCCATGGGAGAAACCTCTTCCACCACCTTTTTCAAAATTTTCTTCTTTGGAATTATTTTTGAAGGTGGAGCATTTGTAGACGAGAAAATGGGACGTGAATACGAACAATTTCCTATCTTAATGCTAGAGTAAGTTTGATATCATCATCCAATTTATAATTAGGAAGTTTATTTAAAAACCTCTCTTTCCTCCATATCCTCGCAACTCGACCGACTCGTAATCCGATTCATAGGAAGCATCCGCAACTAAGCGCAGATTAACCTCTTCGGTTTCTTCGTCACTTCCATCATCGTAACTGTTTCAATCCAAGTTGCTAATTCCTTGGAATTCTCTTCCTCCTCAAGAACCATTCCCTTGCGACGAGAAAATTTCGCAGAGAGGTTTTCTTTTTCATGTATTCGTATTTGGGTTGTGGACACTCGATGCAAAGTGACCAGGTTTTCTACAATTGTAGCATACTAGATCACTCTTTTTCTTTGTATCTCCACCTTAAAAATGTTGCGGGAGGTTTGCCTTTTGAAAATGTCTTTGTGAAAGGTTTTGAGGCTTTTCTAAATTTTTTGAAATCTTTTCACAAACATGGCAAAATCATCATCATCCATCTCGATGAGTGATGAGGTTGATATGGAAGAATCTGTAGTTTGATTGGATGTAGATGGTTTCTCCTCTTGTTCCACCTACGGACATAGAAAGCGATTTAGTTTTCCCTTCAACCTCTTCGATATGATTTAATTTAAGTTCATAGACTCTAAGGTTTGCATACAAGTTACTTAACGACCAAGTATTCAAAACTTTGAGTCTTCTAGAGAGGTAGCCTTATTAACCCATCTAGAACCTAAAGCGTATAGGAAAGTCATATTGATTTCCTTATCGTTTAAAGTTTTGCCAAGAGATCTACAAGCATTAACTACCTCAACATAGCGGTCGTAGGTTTGATGCAAGGTTTCATTGGGTTTTCGTTGAAGTTGTTGTCAGAGATCTTTTAACAACATATAATTTGCTTTCCTTGCATTCGTCATCACCTTCGAGGTAGCTCTCGATGGCATCCCACATCTCGCTTTGTGGTTTTGAGGTACATCACTTTCTCGAAGAGTTGAAACGGGGAGGGTTCCGTAAATGATGTGCCTTGCCTTCTTGTCTAAGGCAACTAATCTCTTCTCTTCATTCGACCACTCCTCTTTTGGCTTTTTGACCTCTCGGAGTTTCTGCACCTGGTGGTTGCATTAGTGTTGGCCTTCATTGGAACTATGGGCCATTGACTACACACTCCACCAAAGATCTCATCAATTGTTTCCAAGTAAATGAGCATTCTCGCACTTCCATGTCGAAGTGGTCTTCGTCCAAGATTGGAATGTGTGAATAGTTAATACGTAGTCATTGTCTTTGAATTTTCCATATTGAATCGGCACACAAGTCGTTAAGCTTGAAAACAAGTGGTTTTAAAATGTGTTAGCTCGATACCACTTGTTGGTCCCAAAGGTGGCAACAAGGGTGAAAATACAGCTAGAGGGGGGGTGAATAGCTGTTTAAAATTTTTCGCCCTCGATTTAAAACTAATCCTCTATACTTACAAAACCTCTTGCAGTGTATAAGAAACTGCAAGTAGAGTTATAAAATGCACAGCGGAATAATAAAGTTACAAAGCGGTTTTGAGAGAGGCGGTTTGTAAAGCGGTTTAGGTAAAGCGGTTTTGACAAGTGCAGTTTTACAAACAAGTGTAGTTTTGACAATGTTAACTCCAAACACTATTTCACAATAATGGATATCTAAATAAAGATCAAACAAAGAGAAAAGTAGATAATCAGTAAGCACAAGAAATATAAATGTAGAAAGTAAGAACACAATATTTGGAGTGGTTCAATCGATAAACGATCTACGTCCACTACCAAGATGGTTAGTCTTGGATTTTCAAGAGTGATTTTACTATGAGTATGAGAGATTACAAGTTACAAAGATCGATACTCAAAGCTAAAATCTATTCTATGAAGATCAAATCCTAAGACTATAACGTCAGATCTCAAAGTGATTAATCTATGTGATTAAACAAGTGAGGTGTGTGTGTGAGAACAAGATCAAGGCTCTTTAAATCTATGAAATGTAAGAGCACAATGATTCTTGAATGTGTTAAGGCTTGATTGGCCGGGAATATTTCTTGAAGGTAGAAGATGAAGATTCAAAGGACTTATGAATTTCGGGCGAGCTTCAACTTCTTATGAACTCACAACAATTTCCTCAAGCTTCAAGCTATCTTCAAATGAAGAAGGTTGGGGTATTTATACCCAAGCATCGGGAATATAGCCGCTGGACACATGTTGTAAGGACAGTCCTTGATGTAATCCCATTGGTCCACAACAACTACTTTTGTCCTT